>JACEFZ010004196.1:0-112500 GCA_014155875.1 Cepaea nemoralis | reverse complement strand
GTTTGAATCAGTGTTTCTGATTCTGGTGTCTTGGTCCTCCTTCCTCTCACAAGTTTTTGTGTTCGTCTGTGGGTAGTCGTCGCTCTTCTTATTGGTAGTTTCATTGACTGTAGGTTCAGATACTTTATTACAGCTTGCATGCAGACTCTCCAAAGGCAGGTTCGTCTTCTTGATAGTCTGGTCGGTTTTCTCACTATGCATCTTGGAAGCTGCTTGTTTCTTTGTGCTATTACGACGTGCCATTTTCCCCCCGTATCAGGCTGCTTGAAATGTGTAAGGCGTCTTGGCTTGATAGCGCTGAGAAGTGCTGTCAAGCGAATCGTGTCGATATGATGGCGGAAAACACTAAAGATGCGATGATATTGATCAACATCTTTTAGATAACTTCTTAAGTATAGAAAAATGAGTTACAATGTTATGCATTATGCATTATTTTTATGTAAACTTTGAAAATGCCTTAAAGATTGTATCATTATTTATTATAACTCATATGCCGGTACATAACTATAGACAAAGAGTTTATAAATCTTTGAAAACGATACAACAATATGACTATAAGTTATACAACAATGTTATTAAAAGTTATGCCCCTTGAAATAACTTTTTCTAGAGTTAAGTCCCTTCGCTATATATATAAATTTTAATGAAAAATGAAAAATGAAATAATACTGAGTAAGCAGGCGATTTCACACTAAAAAAATATCACAGTTGGCAGCTCTGGAATGAAACGAAGACGTGTAGAAAATTTCATCTCAATCGGATGGGCCGTTAGCGAAAAAATAAAGGACATACATATTTACATACATATTTACATACATACACTTTGTTTTATATATATAGATATACGCTTTGCAGATGACACATTATTGATGGCAGATAATGCAAAAGATCTACAACACTTGTTGGACATTGTAGCAACGGTGAGTGCAAAGAAAGGACTCTCATTGAATATTAAGAAAACAGTAACAATGGTGATATAAAAAAATGTGACACCAAAATGTGAAAAGAAAATAGAAGGGAACATTCTTAACCAAGTTGATAATTTTAAATACATATGGGCATTTATAACATCAGACGGAAGGTGCACAGCAGAGATTAAGAGCAGAATGGGGCTAACAAAAACTGCATGTCAGAAAAAGAAAAGTATCTTACGCAATAAGTCACTATTGAAAGTCATTGAATGTAAGAAAGAGAGTGCTGAAGTGCCCTATAGAATCTGTTTTGTTGTATGGCAGTGAATCTTGGAATGTAAATGAACAAATTGGGAAGAAATTGGAAGCACCAGAGATGTGGTTCCTAAAATGAAGGTTGCGAATTCCTTGGACTGCCAAAGTAACTAACATCGATTGCCTTAAAGAGGCTAATGAAACTAGAGCATTAATACAAAAATAAGAAAGAGACAAAGAGCTGTCTTTGATCATGTGATGAGAAGAAAGGCATTAGAAAATATAGTAACAACTGGAAAGATCGTGGGGAAGAGAGGCAGAGACCGACCAAGAAAATGATGTTGGATGGATTGAGACGGTGGCATAGATGAATATAATCAGCAGAGTTGATCCAGAAAACCAAAGACAGAGATATGTGGAGAGTCATCAACGCCAACGCCAGCTGGCATGGCACTTTATTATTATTATTATTATTATTATTATTATTATTATTATTGCCTAGGTCACTGTTCCCCCTAAATTCTCCGTCTCAACGAAGATTCGGATTCAACGGATTGGCAAGTAGTCAGTCCTCCGACCCCCACTGCGCCACTGCGGCCCACACCCAGCACTGCACCGTGCATATATTCAATCAATCAATCATGTGCCATGCCGGAAAGCGTGGGCGGTCATGACTCGCCATTTCACTCGATCACCAGTGTCGTGGATCAGCATATATTAAACACTTGTATTGGTGAACTCTGACTTTTCTGGAAAGAAAAGACAGCTTGCCATTCACATTGCCACCCCGTTTTATTGTGCAATAATCTAATATATGTGATACCTAGGACGTCACAATCCCTACCTGGGAATTACCATGAATCAATCAGGTGCCGTCTTCTCTGTCTGTCTCTCGCCTTGATTGTATATTTCGTCAGACTGCTGTTTGCCCATCTCTTATCTTCCCACTTGTATCGTTGTTGCCGCGTGCTCGCTGGCTTTCAACCTTACCCTCCAGTATGATTCTTATCAAAGGGTTACGTCTCTTAACGTCGACGATATATTTCGCTTGCCTCTTCTTTATTTCTGTCATCAATTCTCTTTTCATTCTCAGTTTTTCTAAAACCTCAATATTTGATTGTTTTTGTTTCCATACAACACGTCATATTCTTCTGTATATCCACATCTGCAGTGCCTATATTCGACTTTCTAATTGCTTGTTCATTGTCTAGGATTATGCGCCGTGGTGTTTGTTGTCAAGAATGATAATGACCATTCATTTCATCCAGTGGGGTTGAAAATTTGGACCCGTTTGTTCTAAGATGGCTGGTAAGGCCTATTTTGGCTCGAAATGTTCTTTAACAATGTGGGCAAAGAATGCTTGACGTTCCAGGAGGATGATCTCCTGCAGTGATTTGTTCGTCCAGCTTTTTTTTCCTTTATAACTCTTGCAGTCCTGTTTGCTTCACAAGTGACTACACCCTTGCATAATGATGTATGCCACGAATTTGGAACTTTGGCAGCAGTCTGCCACGTGTCGTGATGAATTCCAAAAGCTTTTCGTGAGATCTTCAGAGTATCTTTAAAGCGATTCCTCTGGTCGCCATCTGAGCGTTTACCACAGCGCAGCTCACCGTAAAAAAAAAAAGCATCGTTTAGGGAGCCTGTGATCTGGCATGCGAGTCACATTCCGCGCCATATAGAAGTGTGAATTACCTTAACCTTTCCTACACATTCCAACCAGTGCCATCCCACATGTAACAGTACCAGCCTACTAACCTTTCTCATGGCAGGCCAAGCGATTCGCGATATGAAAGACACAGCGTGAATTAGTTGCGGTATAAAACCCCGGACGGCATGTGAATGTTGCTGGATATACGACCTTCGCGACTAGTGGACATTGTTGTAGCAGTTTACTTGTGCCTGTCTGTTGGAGTGATTCCTTACTGCAGACAACTGTATCACAACTGTGAACTTTTTGTCAGGTAATTTGCCTCATTTGTGGTGTTTTAATCACAGGTGTGACACCTGGTAGTGAGTGCGAAAACCAGGTCACATAATTATCAAATAACTGTTACAACAAGCCACGGCCTTGACAATATGAAGGGAGGAGCCGTAGAGAGGTTACGGCGTCCGCCTCATGGTCAGAAGGGATAGGGTTCGATGTTAGCATAGGGTTAAAATTTGTGTGATATTCACTGGAACGGGGCATTATATGGGGGTGGCGTGGTAGGGGGGGGGGGTCGTTGGGTGGCACGGGGTGGGGGGGGGGGGGGTTAACCCATTGGCATGAAGTTGGAACCGCGAGTAATGACAAATGACTAATTTGTTCCAAGAACCACTAGTATCTAATCATGTCACTTCTACCCCTGATCTCTTGGGTAGTGAAGTAGAAAACTAAGTCTTCTCGGATAAGGGCGAAAAACTGGTGGTTTTATGTGCAAATTATGTACGTTATAAATCCCGCGGCTGTTGGAAATCGCAAAGAGTAGGCGGTAAGGCCGTTGACCTGGCAAAATTGTTAGGAAAGAAAACCTAAACACGGGTAGACAGAGCCCGTGATATTGGGTGGAACATGTCTAGAGGAAGTTAGTTAGTTAAAGTTGGTTGGTTGGTTGGCTGGTTGGTTGGTTGGTTTGTTGGTTGGTTGGTTGGTTGATTGGTTGGTTGGTTGGTTGATTGGTTGGTTGGTTAGTCAGTCGACCGATCATCTTCATTGCACATCGAACCATTCAGTCCATAAGTGCTCGGATCCCCTCCTCAGTAAATCCCGCATGGCGTAGCGGCTCACGACACCAGTTCTGTGTTGGTTTATTAATCTTCTTTGGCTTCCTGCATAGTGCTCTTGTTTGGCCACGCCTCTTTTAATTTGCTGTTCTCACAGTCTGACCATGGTAGTAGATTCACAGTCGTCACTTGGTTCTCGCAACCGACTTACTTCTCGTAGAGCATTCAGTATATCAGCCTGATACATAGCTCGTCCGCCCTCCACAGTAGCCTTACCCGCAAACCTGTCAGCCTGCTCATTTCCTTGTACACCCGCTTGCCCTGGCACGAAAATTAAACTACATTTGCCAGCTGTGACCGCCCCAGAGACAACAACCACTGTCTTCGGACAGTGACGCACCCAAATCGAAAGAGGAACGAAGAAGAGGAAGAAGGACGATATGAAAATCAGGCATGCATTACTTAGGTATAAAAGTAGTATGTCCATTGGGGCGTGAAGTGTTCGGCCTTCATATATTCTAGGTCAGGATATATTAGTTGGGGTGACCAGTGCTCTTCTTCACCACTTTCCTTCCCAGACAATTCTAACAATTGTCTGGTACTCATTTTTTAAGATGCAGGATCTACCTCAGTGTTGTACTGGGGACCACTGTCTTGGCAGGTAAACAATATAAAATAACACAAAGTAATGCAGCTTTACATAACGAAATTACGGAAAACACAGGACGTTGCGGTGACTAGCCTTCGTCAGCATAGAAAATATTGCCGGTCCAAGTTTTGTATTTACCTTTTATGTTGCATGAACTTTACAGAGGGTGAATGCAAAACTTGGACCGGCAGTATTTTCAAACATTGCACAGTTATTAAAAATACACCCTGCATAAGGCACAAGAACGGGATGGGAAGAATGACAATATTAAAAAAAAAATGAGAACAATAAAGAGAAAATGAAATTAAAAAACAAACAAATTGCTACTTATCTCAGAATCCCAGGCTGTATGCCACTGCAGCACTCTTGAAAAGTAAACCAGGAGAAATTCATTATTGTAGGTAATAATGGGCGTTCGTAGAAGGTACTGGGTAAGAAGATGTAAGGATACTGGCCGCAAGATAAAGAACATTGAATGCAATAATCACATGGGGTTTCTACTTAACGTTCTTTAATTACTAAGTGTAAACAATATAAAATGACACAAAGTAGTGCAGCTTTACATAACAGAGTTAAGACACATACAGAACGTTGCGGCGATTAGCCTTCATCAGCAAACAAACATATTCACAAACACAACATACAGTCAAGGAGATCTCCTGTGACTACATCAGAAGGTGACGACAGGACGAGAAGAACAAAAGCATGGAAAAATGGAAGCAATGAAGAGAAAATGAGAATTGAAAAAAATGTTAATTGAAAAGAATGTTAGTTGAAGAAAATGTTTAATTGAAAAAAATGTTAATAGAGAAAACGTTCATACTCACCTCATCGTTCGGATCTGTAAGTGACTAAGAAAATCTCCGATGTATTCTGATACCCGGTGCTGGGTGTTACGGTTCAGTGAGCACATAGAAGGAAGGGGGCGGGGTAGGAGGACGGTAACTGGTCTGGTAAGGGTATCTGAGCTATCACAGTGGATGTACTAGTGAAGTATGAGGCGCGCAAGATTGAAGGTGGTACTAACCAAAACCCCATTGTGTTATTATAGGGGCGAGTCTTAAAGTCTGGGTGGACTGATATGCGTGAACGCGCATACATACATAGACACACCTCAACAGACAAAATGCTAGTGTATGTGGGCATGTGCAAAGTATATGTAAGAAGAGAGAGAGAGAGAGAGAGAGAGAGAGAGAGAGAGAGAGAGAGAGAGAGATAGAGAGAGAGAGGAGAGAGAGAGAGAGAGAGAGAGAGAGAGAGAGAGAGAGAGAGAGAGGGAGAGAGAGAGAGAGGAAAAGTGCCTGTGATATACCACATGAGGTATGCGGAGTACGTCGGTCTACACGAACGACGTTTCACTCATACTGCACCCTATGAAATAATCACTATGATTGATTGTTATACAACATATTTAAGGATCTACTCGCCCAGTGCTTGAGTTATTGGGGCTGTATAATATCCAACCACTGGTAATACACGTGAAGTAGGTAGGCACAGAGAAGCAAGATGTAGGGGGGGAGAGAGAGAGAGAGAGAGAGAGAGAGAGAGAGAGAGAGAGAGAGAGAGAGAGAGAGAGAGAGAGGAAAGCTGCCTGCGACATACCACATGAGGAATGCGGATGGGTCGGTCTACACATACGAGGCTTCACTCATACTGTTCCCTATGAACTAGAGCCAGTAAGCTTGATTGTTATACACCGTATTTAAAAATCAAAATCGCCCAGTGCTTGTTTTATAGGGGCTGCATAAGACCCAACCACTGGTAATACACATGGTGTGGGTAGGCACAGAGAAACAAGATTATTAGGAGAGAGAGAGAGCGAGCGAGAGAGAGAGAGAGAGAGAGAGAGAGAAAGAGAGGGAGGGAGGGAGGGAGAGAGAGAGAGTAAAAAATTAACTATAGAATAAAATAAGAGAGGTTGGAAAACTGCCTGTGACATACCACATGAGGTATGCGGAGTGGGTAGGTCTACAAATACGAGGCTTCACTCATACTGTTCCCTAAGAAATAGAGGCAGTAAGATTGATTGTTATACAACGTATTTGAGGATCAAATCACCCAGTGGTTGTGTTAAAATCAGACCACCAGCAATATAGTTGGAATATGTAGGCACAGAGAAGTAAGATGGAGAAGAGAGAGAGAGAGAGAGAGAGAGAGAGAGAGAGAGAGAGAGAGAGAGAGAGAGAGAGAGAGAGAGAGAGAGAGAGAGAGAGAGAGATTGGAAAAGTGCCTACAATACGCCCCCGATGTATGCGGGGTCGGTCGGTCTACAAATACGAGGCTTCACTCATACTGTTCCCTATGAAATAGAGGCAGTAAGGTTGATTGTTATACACGTATTTGAGGATCAAATCACCCAGTTAAAATCAGACCACCAGCAATATAGTTGGAATATGTAGGCACCGAGAAGCAAGATGGAAGAGAGAGAGAGAGAGAGAGAGAGAGAGAGAGAGAGAGAGAGAGAGAGAGAGAGAGAGAGAGAGAGAGAGAGAGAGAGAGAGAGAGAGAGAGAGAGAGAGAGAGATTGGAAAAGTGCCTACGACACGCCCCTAAGTCACTTCGATCTATTGATTGATGGAATGAATGATTGGTCAATACAGTGAGTTACTGATCAAAGTTGGATGTCCTGGGCCACTGCTTGACAAAACAATGAAACGCGATTTACTTGATGATGGTGATGTCAGATCATAGTTTTTATCTGTTTCATATCTTTAACTACTCTCATTGATAGCTGAAACCTCAAATGATCAACAACTGTTGAATATCGTAGTAATTTTTGTTTCCCGCATATCCTATTACAGGACATAGCTGTCGACACCAGCGTTTTACCGCTGTTGATTTCTTGGCAAGATTACGCTCAGTAGTTTGTCATTGATTTCTGAGCGGCCGGCTGACATATCCTGTGTAAGGCCTATGGGGTGTTTTTTGCTTCTGGCTACAATTTGCTTAAGCACTAGTTTGTCATTGCTTTCTGAGCGGCCGGCTGACATATCCTGTGTAAGGCCTGTGGGGTGTTTTTTGCTTCTGGCTACAATTTGCTTAAGCATAGTCCTCATTTTGGACTGGTAGTACATTGTTCCGTTGCGCAGCTACTGAGTTAAGTGCGTGGAGCCACACCGCGAGCTGTGGATTTCGTGTCGAATGCTTTACATTTGTCTGGGGTGGTTTGTATTGTAAACAGCATGTTCAGAAAAATTGCGGCCGGCCGATTGTTGAACTAGCTGGTTTTGCCTTATGCAGTAATGCGTGTGCAACTGCTGGTTTTCTAATGAATTTTCTAGTTTTCTTCCATCGACGATTAACTGTTATTTTTGTGGCGGACAGTTGTGTTGGCATCCTGACGCTGCCTTATGCATGTATACCTGTGCATGCTGTTAGTTTGTCAGGATTGCTGTCTGTTCCACTTTTCTCACATGGGATAGTGAGGAGCATTTTGTGTGTTATTCACTGACACAGGAACTGAACATTATGGGGTGACCCATATGGAACCGAGACTAACGACTAACGACTAAACAATAACAATATAATGCAAAATGCTTAACTAAAATGATAACTTTAAATACCTTTGGATAATCATGACTAAGCAACGGAGATGTGTTTTCCGAAACGAACATTGCGAATACGATGGACTTGTCAACGATTGCCTGGAAGAGGCTAATAAAAGTAGAACATAGTATACAACTAGAAAGAGGCAAGCAGCGTTCTTTGATCATCTAATGAGAAAAGAGGCATAGGAAAACGTTGTGACGACTGGAATGATCAGTGAGGGAAGATTCAGAGGCAGACCAAGAGAAACGATGATGAATGGACAAGGACTGTGGCATGGAGGAATATCGCCAGCAAAGAGAATTCAGAACACCAAGGATCGAGATCTGTGGAGAGACATGAACACCTAATCCTGTTGGCAGGGTTATGATAATGATGATGAGATATCACTGCAAAACTACCACAGGTCACAAGTGTCTGCGGAATAGGTCGCAGAAAACAAGATCCCACCACAGCAGACACAGAAGTCAAAGCACGAAAACACAGAAGAGAGCTGTACAATGGTGTTTACGAATAGTTCAGTAGTCAGGAGCAAATGGAGTGCAATGGAGTGACATTCCTAATAAGCTCAGTTTGCAAAACTGTCAAGGAAGCAAGTGGTGCTTTTGCCGTGACAATAAGCAGTATTACGAAGGGAAGATTGGCTGTAATCAATGTCCTTTCACTGACCACTGATCTTCTTTCACTCACCACCCATCTTCTTTCACTGGCTGCTGCCAACATGTTAGTCCTCCTTTCTTCAGTGTAAAGCCATGATTCTCAAATTGGATTTACTAACAATAAGGCACTTGGCTCATTAATGAAACGGTGAAAATCAACTTGTAAAGAACATGACTGGCGAACGGGAATCAATTACAATATCGACGCTCGAGGAAAAGTTAATATCCGTTTTTAATCTGGAATTTGCAAGACAGTCACATATACTAGTTAGCAGTTAAATTAGTTTCTCGTGCCGCCGAGAAGGGCCTAACTCCTATATTAAACTAACCTTGATATCTGATACCCAGCCCTGCCTTTTCCCTACGAACATTCAGTAACCTTCATTCTCCCCTGTGTTCTTCCAATTCGTCCTCTCTGTCGTTCTCATCCGAATCTGTCGTCTAGCGTTTTCCCGTCTTTAGAAAATCCATGGCGCTTTTCCAGAAATGTCATAGGCTATCCACATCCTTGAATGATCCCACTGCGAGCCTTCTATCTCTTCAGAAGCCGCCTTAGTCCTTCTCGAACTTAGAAACACAACCGATCTGCTTGATGAAAGTCACAGCGTATCTCTGGTTGTCAGGTTCACATTCCGTGACGCATCCCGTTTCCCTGGTTCTTCGTGCACCATCTACTTTACTTTACACTTGGGTTTTTCCTTTTATTTTCTCCGCATGATGTGTATCTACCATCGCTATGTGGCAGCTGCTCGTCTGCCCATCACCGATAGCTCGCCTATTTTCATTGACCGCTCGCCTTCTTTCACTGACCGCTCGCCTCCTTTCACTGACAGTTCGCCTCCTTTCACTGATCTCTCGCCTCCTTTCACTGACCGCTCGTCTGCCCATCACTGACCACTGGACTCCTTTCACTGACCGCTCGTCTGCCCATCACTGACCGCTGGCCTCTATTCACTGACCGCTCGTCTGTCCATCACTGACCACTGGCCTCCTTTCACTGACCGCTCGTCTGCCCACCACTGACCACTGACCTCCTTTCACTGACCGCTCGTCTGCCCATCACTGACCACTGGCCTCCTTTCACTGACCGCTCGTCTGCCCATCACTGACCGCTGGCCTCCATTCACTGACCGCTCGTCTGTCCATCACTGACCACTGGCCTCCTTTCACTGAACGCTCGTCTGCCCACCACTGAACGCTGGCCTCATTTCATTGACCGCTCACCTCCTTTCACTGATTGCTAGTTTCCTTTCACTGACCACTGGCCTCATTTCACTGACCGCTCGTCTGCCCATCACTAAACGCTGGCCTCCTTTCACTGACCACTGTCCTCCTTTCACTGACAGCTCGTCTTCCCATCACTGACCGCTCACCTTCTTTCACTGACCGCTCGCCTCCTTTCACTGACCGCTCGTCTGCCCATCACTGACCACTGACCTCCTTTCACTGACCGCTCGTCTGCCCATCACTGACCGCTGGCCTCCATTCACTGACCGCTCGTCTGTCCATCACTGACCACTGGCCTCTTTACACTGAACGCTCGTCTGCCCACCACTGAACGCTGGCATCATTTCATTGACCGCTCACCTCCTTTCACTGATTGCTAGTTGCCCATTACCGACCGCTGACCTCCTTTCACTGACCGCTCGCTTCCTTTCACTGACCGCTGGCCTCATTTCACTGACCGCTCGTCTGCCCATCACTGAACTCTGGCCTCCTTTCACTGACCACTGTCCTCCTTTCACTGACAGCTCGTCTTCCCATCACTGACCGCTCACCTTCTTTCACTGACCGCTCGCCTCCTTTCACTGACCACTCGTCTGCCCACCACTGACCACTGGCCTCCCTTCACTGACCGCTCGTCGGCCCATCACTGATCGCTGGCCTCCATTCACTGACTGCTCGTCTGTCCATCACTGACCACTGACCTCCTTTCACTGACCGCTCGTCTGCCCGTCACTGACCACTGGCCTCCTTTCACCGACCGCTCGTCTGCCCATCACTGAACGCTGGCCTCCTTTCACTGACCACTGTCCTCCTTTCACTGACAGCTCGTCTTCCCATCACTGACCGCTCGCCTTCTTTCACTGACCGCTCGTCTCCTTTCATTGACCGCCCGCCTCCTTTCATTGACCGCTGGTCCCCTTTCATTGACCACTCGCCCCCTTTTACTGACCGCTCGTCTGCCCATCACTGACATCCCACCTCCTTTCACTGACCACCCGAATGCCCACCACTGAGATCTGGCCTCCTTTGACAGATCGCTCACCTCCTTTCACTAACAGCTCGCATCCTTTCTCTGACAGAATGCCTCCTCTCACTGACCATCATCAGTGTTGGTACACGGCCACTTAATGGATATTCTCGGATAAAGTTTATATTTAGTGTCTTTGCGTACACTAACAGCCCACTGGGACATGTGAGAAAACGAATCGAACTCCTCGAACGCATGGCAGGAGAAAGACACCCGGAATCATGTCCAGAGTTGGTCGTCCTCCAGCGAGTGTAAGGAAGCTAAAGGGTCAAAACGTTCTGGGAAGAGGCCTTCTGTCGTGCTTGGTCTGCAACAGTGGTTTTATCACTTAGGGACGACTCCACGAACCACGACTCCGTGGACACGCCTAGTAATAGGACAGTCTTCTACCCCGCTGGGGAGTCGTATGCAGAGACCTCATTCCAGATTCACGACCAAAAAGGCCTCTCTTATCGGCGTGATGGTGATGATGGTTGTTATTTTCTCTTGTATCCACTTCTGTCATGTTGTCTTATGTGAGTGCTGATTAATACTCGTGCAATTAATCCACTTTATGCAGTTTTTATTTTTTGCGGTCGTTCGCTTTGAACTCAAGCGTAGGCCATATACACTATTTCTAGTAGTGCTGGACTGAATTTTGCTTGTGGATTAGCTTTACCTATTAATATTGTCCCTCGCCATCAGGCGAACCCACTCCGACTTCAGAGGTATATGTAATTAACGTCCCCAAGTCAAGGATGAAAGGTCAACATTTTAGACCAACTGTCCGGTTTAGGGGCTGAACCCCTTACCTCGGCATCAGCACACCGGATGTTTAAGAACACTCGTTCTTATTCATTCGGCCATGCTGACCTACTTTATGTAATTTGAAAATGATATGCTTTTGTGCGGAAAGAAGTACTCGTTGAGAAGAAAGAAACACTCGTTGAGAAGAAAGAAACACTCGTTGAGAAGAAAGAAACACTCATTGAGAAGAAAGAAGTAACGAAGACACAAACAATAGATTGCACTGGTTTTACCTGGCATAGTTCACCGCATCTCGTCATTTACATACTGCAGAAAACACACACAACATAAAGTAAAGAAATTAGATAAATCCTTCAAGCTGAAATATATACATGTTCGCATAGTAATTTAAATTGTCTACCACGGTAGTTTTAAACTAACTATCATGTCTTTCTGTTTGCACAAAAGTGGCCTATGCAGATTAATCGTGAAGGCTTCTGCGAATTTTAACAAGCGACTATTTTGTATGTTAAACAACACACGAAATGCATTGTCGCTATCAATAACGTGACTGGTTTCCAAAACATGCCGTCCAATCGATAACGTAGGAGGTTTGTGGTGTGTCGGTTTGGCCAGGTTCCCATCACCTTTGTGTATTATCTTGGGTATGTGTTCGACCACAATGTTGTTTAACTGCCTCTCTATGAAATACTCGTTGAGAAGGACGAAACACTCCTTGTAAAGAAAAAAAATACTTCCTGGGAAGAACGAACTATTCGTTAAGAAAAAAGATACATTCGTTGAGAAGAAAGAATTGTTCGTTGAGAAGAAAGAAACATTCGTTGAGAAGAAAGAAACATTCGTTGAGAAGATAGAAACACTCGTTGAGAAGAAAGAAACACTCGAGAAGAAAGAAGAATTCAGTTTAGAAAAGAAACAAAATCACTAAAACTTTAAAAGTCCCCGACAATTGGAAACCGTAACTAAACAGTAGGCCGTGGTTGCCTTCGTACTGGCAAAAGTTTCAACAAATTGGAAGGGGGAGAAAAATAGAGTAAGCGTTGATGTGGTGTCTGGGGGAGTGTTAGAGATGGCCAGGTATTGACACATTCTCCACAGCAAATCTAACTTGCTCGGGATTGTTTCGCTATCGGTCCTCTAGGTTTTAGCGGGAAACTAGAAGAAATAGTCTTCCACCTGAGACTGAAACAGGCATCTCCACCACCACCACCACGACCACCACCACGACCACCACCACCACCACCACCACTACTACTACTACTACTACTACTACTACTACTACTACTACTACTACTACTACTACTACTACTGATACCGCTACCATCGTCATCGCCCCGAACACAACCACCACCACCACAACTACAACTTTTACTACTATTGCTACTATTACAACTTCCACTACTACTACTACCATTACTACTACTGCTATTGCTGCTGCTGCATCCTCTTCTGTTCCTGTACTTCCTCCTCCTACTTCTACTCCTCATCTTTATTGTTCTTCTTACTTTCTTTTTAAAATATCTCATCCGGGTTCTACTGTTCGGTTGGTATCTTGTACAACTATGTTCAGCTGTCCATGGACACTCCTTACTAGGGATATGCCTGGAATCTCACATGTATGTCCATGAATCTTTGCTGAAACTTTAGCTGGACAATCGGTAAATTACCTCATCTGGTGCTATGGGATGATTAATAGCCTTTAGCGACTTCCCATAGCAGATATGGGCTTATATATCGTCGAAATGTTGTCATTGCAAAATGTTGTCTCAGTTTAAATACATTAGTTTTTCCTAAGCAACCTCCTTTATTTTGATATATAATAGGAAACAACATGTCTGCTATCGTATTAACAACGTTTTGGTCATCCCTACTTCCCATTTTCCGCCATTAATTTTGTTTGGTCCAAACCTGCTTGGTGTTTAGCATTGTATCTGTTAATGTAGTTTTACCAGAAAAGACGAAGCGGAATGACATAAAATTTAAAATAAAAACAGCATGTTTATATTACAGGTGTCCCTGCTTTTAAAGTGAGAAGTGTCTAAAGCTGAGAACGTGTTAGCCTGACATTTCAACGAAAGACAAACAGCAGAAAGAACATGTCCATGCACGCAGCCTACGTACCAAACGGACGCACTCCGCGGGCAAGAAGGGACCTGCACACTGCCGTCAGCTCTAGTGGCTACAGCCGTGTGACCACCTTTGGCCCCGACGGGGCGTCAACCGTTGCCTACAGCCGGGTTGATTCCGGGTCGGACAGTGGAAGCAGGCTTCGCTACTACGTCTACGGTAATGGAGCCAGCAATATTGATAGGAGCAGTGGTGTCCGTCTTGAAGCGGCTGGGCCCGGTGAGTCTGTCTGTCTGTCTGTCTGTCTGTCTGTCTGTCTGTCTGTCTGTCTGTCTGTCTGTCTGTCTGTCTGCCTGTCTGTCTGTCTGTCTGTCTGTCTGCTTGCCCGCCCGTCGTCCATCCATCCATCCATCCATCCATCCATCCATCCATCCATCCAGCCACCCACCAATCCATCCATCTATCTGTCTGTCTCTCTGTCTATCTATCCGCATGTTTGCCTGTGTATGTATATGTGTGTTTGTATATGTGTATGTGTGTTCTTGTTTGTGAGTGAATGTATTAGTCTGTGTATGCGTTTATGTGTTCTCCTCTTAATAATCTTCTACCACCAACTCCTCCTCATCCTCCCTCTTCGTCTTTTGGGTTCGCTCGCTTTGAACTCGAGTGTAGTCAAAATTGCCCATTACATCACAAATAGTCAATAAGAGCTGGATGGCAATGCAATGTCCTGCAAATGCCATATTATTAAAAAAAAAAAGTAATGCATACACATACTGCTACTACTAGTGGTTTCTACTACTAGTGAGCGTTCTTCTTCTTCTTCTTCTTCTTCTTCTTCTTCTTCTTCTTCTTCTTCTTCTTCTTCTTCTTCTTCTTCTTCTTCTTCTTCTTCTTCTTCTTCTTCTTCTTCTTCTTCTTCTTCTTCCACTGTTCCATGCTTACCTTTAGCACTATTTACTTGCCTATACTATTTGTCTGAACAATTCTTTTTCTGCTCTCTGTCTCTGAACTGACTAAGACCCGAAAGTATAAGTATGCATTTGTTATTCACATTTTTGTTCGCTTTAAAACAATACAGTTCGTTTTCAATTGTTGTTTTAAAATTGTGGCTGTTTTTTTTTAAAATACGTAACCTACATTACTTCCATTTCTATCTTCTTTAAAACGATTCATTTCGCTGCTTGGTGGCAGTTTTTGCACAGCATGTTATCTTAACATTGTTGCATCTACTTTTTAAAACTGTCACGTTCCGTTTTGGTTTTTGTTGGTGTTGTTTACGACTTATTTATTCGCGTAGTTTATTATTTGTTCGGATGCGTTAGCTGATGGCTTTGCATTTTTATTCGTCATCATCATCAAGTGATGTGTCCGGCACATAATTTTACTCCTATAACTGCCTTTCGAAATTCCTCTCTTGTCTAAGTCAGAGGTCCCGCCTCTGTTGTAGTCACGCATAAACTGTCCATCATATCTGGAATCCTTCTACGAAGTGGTTTGGATCTTCTTTGCTTCCCTGGTTCGCCTCCTTCCATTATGATCTTTTCCTGACATCCATGACTTTAGTCATCATCATCACCATCCAGTGCCTTGCTGGCTGGCGTGGGCAATTATGCCTCTCCACAAACTGCGATCTCCGACGGTAAGGAACAATTCGTGTGTTGACTCCCTTCCGTGCCATGGCGTAAGACTGTCCAGAATTTTCTCACGCGCTCTTCCTCTATCTCTCTTGCCGCAAATCTTTCCGGTTGTTACAGTTCCATGTAACATGTTCCAGTGTTTGTCTTCTGATAATGTGGTCCAAAAAAAAAAGAATGCCTGCCTCTTTCTGATGTTTGTGACAAGTTGTCTTTCCGACTTAGCTTCCCTCAAGACGTCCAGATTGCTAATTTTGGCTGCCCAATTCATTTGCAGCATTCTTCAATAAAACCACATCTCCAAAGCTTCTAAGGATTCTTTCGCCTGTGTACTAATTGTCCAGGATTCGCAGTCGTATGTTACAACTGGTTCTAAGTAACATGCAGGAACTCTTTTCTTTCCCTTAACTTTCAAGGACAGGAACTTATTGCACAAAATGACTTCAATGGAGCTCCTATATCTGGGGAGAAGTAGGACAGAGAAGTAAATATCTGGATGGCGTGACCACGTTGTATGGCCGAGACAAGAACACTGATCTGATCTACGACTCTGGTGATCGAGTGAGATGGCGAAACTCGACCTCCCACGCTTACCGGCATGGCACGTGATGATAACGATATCTGGGTATTGTGGGAAATAAAGTGGCCGTCTGCGTGAACGCGGGGCTTAATTCGTTTGCGCCTAAACTTCCGGTTTGCTGACATATGGGTAGGGGGTTCAATCCCTACATCGGGCAGAACGATTTCAACGTTTACTTCTCGTTCAGAAAGCAAAGGTAAACGTTAATTCGCCTCTGAAATCAATATAGAATTGGGGTTGTACTCAACGTCCTAAAAATTAATAATGTTAATACCTGGTTTATGAAATCCATGGGAGAAGGTGAACCATAGAAAGTACAGGTCCTTTATACACTCCCTAGACGCATTGGACATATGGTGCTAGACTCATATAATAGACCATAGGTCAGGATGGCCGAATGGATAAGAAAGCATGTTCTTAAACATTCGGTGTGCTGATGCCGAGGTAAGGGGTTCAACCCCTACACCGGACAGTTGGACTAAAATTTTGACTTCTCGTCCTTGACTTGGGGATGTAAATTACAAGTACCTCTGAAGTCGGAGTGGGTTCGCCTGATGGCGAGGGACACTGGTAATATGGAGAGCTTATACACACGCAACAATCAGTCCAGCACTACTAGAAGTAAAGTGTATGGACTACGCTTGAGTTCAAAGCGAGCGAGCGCCAAATATTAAAATATGACAGACCTGTCGGCACTCAGGCGGTGATGAAGTCAATATCGCCCCGTCCGCCTTCTCTTCCCAAAACATTTCCTGGGACCAATTTTAGGCTGGGTTCATGTTGAAAATCTGCTTTGACGCGGCTTCGTAACCATGACGATCGGGCCGACAAGCAAGCGTCGAGCCACAGCGCTACCGCTGCTCGCGTTAGTCACAATAGTTCAACTGTTTTACGACATTACTGTAACAGTTTTATTACACACGTAACGTGTAATACTAGCCCATACTGTCGCAATGAAAACAGCAAATCTGTCGATGTTTAGGAAGTCTTTCTGCTTCCAGTCTCAGGCTCTTTAGAACCAAACAAGTCCCAATTATAACACGTCCATCCAGCTGGAATCTGTACTGCGTTCTGTTATCCGTTTTTTTGATCGGTGAAGGGGTGAAACTTATAGAAATTTGTCGGCGAATGAAGGCCCAGTATGCTGATGCATGCCTGTCAGTCCAGCAAGTGTATGAGTGAAGTAGGAAGTTTCAAAACGGCGTGAGGTCTATGACAGACTGCTCACGACCTGGTCAGGTGCACCGCGTAGTGAACCCAAAGTCGACTGCAACCGTTGAAGGCCTCGCACAGGAAAACCGCACATTGCAGCTTGATACTGCTCGTAGAAAAACTAAGACCCTTCACCATAAGATCTGGAGTACGACAAGGTTGTGTCCTGTCCCCTCTCTTGTTCATAACATATATAGACAACATATGTAAAGAAACCAGCCAAGCAGAGACAGCAAGAATACCGCATGACGAGAACACAGAAGAAGAACCATCTGCAAATCTAACCATTAGAGAACTCCTGTTTGCGGACGACCAAGCACTAATAGCAAAATCAGAAGCTGAATTACAAGACCACATGAATAGTCTAAACGAAATGTGTAGGGAACATAACATGAAAATTAGCACAAGCAAAACAGAGGTAATGACTATAACTAAAAAAGAACAAACAGCAACAATTCACCTAAACGAACATCCCTTGAAACAAGTAAAGAGCTTCAAGTACCTAGGAAGTATAATATCATCAAATGGCAGATCAGAAGACGAGATCGAAAATAGGTGCAATAAGGCAAATCAACTCATTGGACAAATGGCACCAATACTAAAGAACAAACATGTATCAATAACTACTAAGAAAGCACTTTACAACACAATCTTCCTACCAACTCTGTGCTACCAATGCCAAACCTGGACAATGACAGAAAAAGAGAAAAGAAAAATCACAACAACAGAAATGAGGTTCCTGAGAAGAATACTCAACGTATCAAGAAGAGATAAGATCAGAAATGAAGAAATCAGGACTAAAGTGGGGGTTAAAGCTGCTCTAGATTTTATTAGAAAGCAGCAAGTCAAATGGTTTGGCCATGCATGTAGGCTACCAGTCAACAGCATGCCACAACAAGCAATGATGTACAGACCAGATGGAAACAGAGGAAGAGGCCGACCACGTAAACGTTGGACGGAGGGAATAACAGAATCCATGGGAATGTCGATATACGAAGCCCATAACCGGGCACTCTCACGAAGCTTATACTTCACCTCGACACCGCAAGGTACAAGAGGAACATGATGAGATGAGATGAGATGAGCAGCTTGATGTTCTACAGTGTCGCAAAACTTCTGCAAGGTGGGCGCTCCTCTTTGATGCATGTCAACAGTGGGGGGGGGGGGGGGGGCATGGCATATTTAAACTGTCTTTATGACGTACCGTATTCGTCTACACCGCGATATCACGTGCTTAAAACTCTTTACATCCTTAACAACAATAATTTGATTGATTGATTTAGGAACCGATATCACAAAATTCAGGGCATTCCCATAAGCGCTCCGTCCCTATCCTCAGCAGCCAGCGAAGAGTTCCAAAACTAATAGTACCAGTAGCAATCTGATTATATGTCTGTCTCGCCTTTCCTCTGAGCATCGATCGTCGGCCAGATCCCTTCGTCACCGCTGGCTGTCGCTTTCTTGCCAGACCATGGTGATCCATTTGCTCCTCCGAGGTGTACATGTGCTCCCACAAGGCCGCAACCACGTCTTCCTTATCATGCATCAATACTCCACCAAGTTTAGCAGAGCCAGCCAATCTGTCGGCCTGTTCATTCTCCAGCACACCAGCATGCCCCGGAGAAAAGATCCAGACGATGCTTGTCACCCGTGACTTCCGAAGCGAAGCAAGCCACTCTGCACGAAGCCTGCCTGTCCTTAACAACAATATTGACAGGTTACTAGACAATGGCATGTTTAATGTAATTTCTATCACAATTTTGAGGTTGTAATTTTAAGACCCCCCCCCCCGCAACCACCACCACCACCACCACAGATGCCACTGCTTCAATGTGGCTGCCCCTTCCATATCACGTCTACCATATGCCCATATCCAACTTTACCTTTCTCGGTTACACTGCGCCCACATTTTTGGCTGCATATTTCCTGATTTGGCATCGAAACACATAAAAACATGCACATTCCTCCTGTACACGGAAGTTGTGGACTTCTCAGTTAGCATTCCTTCTTTATATTTTTGTGTGTGGTGAGTTTATTTATAATTATATTTTTCTGTAGCCCCATTTGTGCTATTCCTGAAGAAGGTCATTAGAACCCAGGCATTATACACACTCGTCTCATTACATCAAACACACACACACACACACACACACACACATACACACACACTCTCTCTCTCACACACACATATGCGCACGTACGCATGCATACACGCACACACACTCACACACCCCCACACAAAACTCTCTCTATCTGTCTCTCTCTCGCTCTCACTCTTTCTCTCGCTCTCTCTCTCGTTACTTTCTCTCTCTCGCTCTCTCTCTCTCTCTCTCGCTCTCGTTCGCTCTCGCTCCCTCGTTCGCTCTCGCTCTCTCCAGCAGGATCTCTCTCTCTCGCCTCTCTCGTGTTCTCTCTCTCTCTCTCTCTCTCTCTCTCTCTCTCTCTGTCCAGCAGGATATACACACACCTATTGGTTTCATGTCTCTGTCCCCCATCCTGCTGCAGTCGTGATTTCCCTGGCCTGTTGGAGCAGGCTGCAACACGAACAACAGCACACTATACATTAATCTAACTGGTTGAAAACGACATCTCTGTAAAATAATATACAAAAAGAATACGCAACTCATACATCACATATCATGTATATCTCATGTCTATCCCATTTATAACCCAGCAGGTTTGAACATGATATTAAAAACAAACATGAGAAAGATAGAACATTTGAACCAGGACAGGTTGTAGGGGTGATATCCGGCAGAGGCACGTGGGAAAATAAAGGCCGTTAAACGCGTATAAAGAGAACCAGGCACCTCACCTCGGGCGCCATCTAGCTCTACGCTGGTGTTAGGGAACCCCATACACGACTTCTGCCATTTGTCCACGTGGTACACCACCGATAAGTGGCCGAAACCGAACTGACAGTGGATGCTGGGGTTGGTGGCAGTTACAGATGTAGTAACCGGAAGTCGTGAATGAAAATAACACAAAATATGACCAGGGCCGTACCGTGCTATGATACAGAGAGGCGGTCGCAGAGGGGGCACCAAGGGGGTTTTATAAGGAGGCGGAAATAGGTTTACATTAAATTTTCTTCACTTCTCTATTATTAAACGCATCTTAAGTATGTGATCTCTTGTTCCTCTTCCTTGTCTAAATCCTATTTGAACCACATTAATTTCTTCTTCAATTTTCTTACAAAACCTTCCTATTATGATTTTTAGAAGAATTTTACTTGCATGACTGATCAGGACAACAGTTCTATAGTTGGTTTGTAATTTCAGGTTGCCCTTTTTGGTACTGGAATGAAGATATTTCTCTTCCAATCTTTTGGTATATATCATATTTCCATATCTTTTTACATAATGCGTGATAGATTTGCATGCTGTATTCTCCTCCCGCTTTAATTACGAGGGTAAGTTAATAAGTAAGTCACAAATGGCTGAAGAAAAATAACTAAATATGATAACACCTTGAAACCAGTTTATTTTTTATATATACATTGTCCCTTTATTTCTCAACATAATTTCCACCAACATTGATGCACTTATCCCATCGTTTTATCAGTCCTCCCAACCCGGCTGCATCTCTCCCAGTCTTATAATATTGCTCTATTCTGGTACATTAATTTTATATAAACTGGTTTTTGTCCTTTCTTATGTTGTTTATTTCTCGAGTTAAAGATTTATCTTCATCCTGCTGTTATCGGATTCACCTACTTTCTGTTTCAGTTCCCTTCTTGTTTTATTAATTCTAACAACGTGTCTGATGTAATCCATGACCTATGTTGCTTTTTCCTGGTCGGAATTAAATCTTTGGCTGCAGTTATCAATATATCTCTAGTTTGTACTGCCAGTTCATCACTGAGGAATACAGTATACTTAATCTAGACTTTCAATAATAGGAGCCGCCAATCGTGTCGCTTGGTAAAATGGGAAGGTAACGACTAGTCAGACGCTACCCATTCCCCCTCGTTTCCTAATATCTGCTAGATGCGTTAGCCGTAATGTTTTTAATTTTTATTGTTTTATCAACGGCTGGAAACATCAGTACAAACATCGGTCTGTCAGGTTGCCTGGTCAAGGTGACACAGTGGGAAATCTGGAGTTGCTCAGGTTTCTTTAGGTGGGTTTTTGGGGGATCTGGCCGAATGGTTTTAAGTTTCAATCTGCTATGAAGCTCTCTCTCTCTTTTTCAATGTATGTCTTCTCTCTCTCTCTCTCTCTCTCTCTCTCTCTCTCTCTCTCTCTCTCTCTCTCTATCTCTCTCTCTCTTGGTCTCTCTCTCTTTCTTGGTCTCTCTCTCCCCCTCCTCTCTCCCTTTCTCTCTAGCATTAGTTAGGCATGGGCGCCTATTCTTGACTCTGTGAAAATAAAGTTCGTTGTCTCGCTCTCGCTCTCTCACTCTCCCTTTCGCACGCACGCGCGCACACACACACACACACATACATACACACACGCGCGCACACACTCACACACATATGTGTATATATATATATATTATATATATATATATATATATATATATATATATATATATATATATATATATATATATATATATATATATATATATATATTGTCACACGTTTCTCTTGATGATAATGATATCACGAAGTTCTCACGATGATACTGTTCATGATATTGATGATAAGTTTTGTGTGATGGTCGTTGTCTAGGTAACGATGTTCATGGTGTGTCAATGGAGATATCTGTCTTGCAATGTAACTCACCCCCGCAGTGCATATTCACCAGGCATTCAACAAGATTCCGTTGGCGCACATAATCCTTTATTACAAAAATAAGACGGACAAACGGAACAGGTTTATACATCCAGAAACATAACGTAATCCATAGAATATGAATATCCTCCTCACTATTTAACCAGCACACATCAATGCCTTCTCACGGCTGGCCTCTAATCTCAATCCACAAGACAGGTAATCCAGCTACAATCCTCGGCTGGAGCTCACACAATACAACCCACACATTGGGTTGGAGCCACTGCTCAACTATAGAACCCACTCTGGGGTTTGGCCTACACTCAATACAGAACCCACTCTGGGTTCAGGCCTGTCTTCACAACTCGAAGAACAACACAACACCGGAGCTCTCTCTTAAACGACCCGACCCGCAGTCGGTCTCTTCTCTCACTACCTTTCCAGTCGCCTGACTTCACACAACACACAACTCTCCCTCGACCCATCCCCCCCTGGGGATTTCCACTCATATCCGCCCCATTATTTCTGAGGGTTGATTGTTTTCCTCGTAGCCAGGTCAGTCACTTTACTGTCTCCCACTCTCATCTCCATTCTTCCTCCTGCCCGGTCACTCAACTCAATGTCAGTGACCCAGGCTTATGTCATTACCCCCCTCTTAAAAGAAAACTTCGTTTTCAAATATTGGGAGACTAAAACTTACTAAACATGTGACCCAGACATATAGCCTGGGTAGCCCTAAGTATGGCTGCACCTTACTCTAGCTACCACACTACATAATACATCAAATGCTCATAGTACATTCCCATATTCATCACACATAAATACAACCATCTATCTTGTGTATCAATGCATGAACTAATACATCACATCATAATAATAATACATCATAGAAAAGCATTATACTTATGTACCCACAGGTCTCTTACTACTTCACGACCCCACAATACTATTTGTGTACCGACCCTATATCAGGTGGTTCTGTTCTTGCATTAACCCACCTCTGATTCCTGTCGATGCTGTGTCTACCTTTCATGTACCCATGACTCATGGTACCTCTACAATTACAACATCTGTTTGCTATCCCTAGCCCTGGGTCAGTAATGTCGCGAAAACTCTTTTGACCTGACTCAACTTTCCTATCTGCATATTGCACCGTTACACTTGAGTCTCTGTTTAGTCTGAGCTCTTTATTCAATCTTGGCCCATATACCTGGCACCTTGCTTTCTGCTGCATACGCCTTATGCCTATGTGCCCTGCACATGCACTATCCTGAGCTGTTCTAGTATATCGGTCTCTATGTGCTACAGGTACTGCTGCTTGCCCACGTGCAGTTCTGCTATCTGAAAACCTGCGAGTGAGAACATTGTTCTTCCTCTCGAAGCACCCTCTACCTTTCTTTGACTGCCTATGTTCTACTCTCCTACACCCTTGGGAACATTTGTTCAGAGTAGTATCTTGTCTCTGGGAGTCACTAGCACTATATTTGGGATCCATTCTCATCTGCTCAGCTGTACTATCCTTGTCCTGAGTTCCTGTGTCTACTTCAAGGTGCCTCTTCTACCTCAGCTATACTCTCTAATTTAGGTTCTCTTGTGGTAACTACCTCGTTACTGCTTACACTATATTTTTGGTCCCAATAAACTACTTCCTCTTCTGTACAATCTTTAACTCCTATAACATTTCCTATGATCAAATCAGCCACTGGTGAGTCCAAAACACACGCTGTCACTCTTCCAGTGATATATGGTGTTTTTACTGTTATTATGGCTACTGGGTAGAACTCTACTGTGCCGTTGAATGTTATGCATCTAATCTTTTTCCCTGTATAATCCGAGGGATCTATTAAACTTCTCCTCACTCCGATAGACGTACATCCGGAATCCCTAATTGTTAACGCTGGTCTATCATTGACAAATCCCTGATGCAGCTTCAGACTTCCTCCTTCATGCACTGCTGATCCTGCTTTAACTGTGTGACCACATATTAAGACTGGCTGACCGTCTTTTTCAAAAAGAGGTTTGCACCCACTACAATCTTCATTGTTCAGCGTCTCAATTACTTGTGCTGCATTTGAGTGCTCTGTTTCTCTCATCCTACATTGATGACTGACATGCCCATTCCTTCCACATTTGAAACAAGTAATCTCCCTTTTAGTGCTGTTCGTTGGTCCATCTGATGGTTGTGCATCACACTCTGCTGCCCTGTGTCTCCAGCTCCCACAATTCCAACATCCGGCATAATTTGGACGTCTCTGGAAGTTCCCTCTTCTATATGGGTACCGTCCTACTCTACCAACATTGTTTCCTCGGAAACCATTATCTTGAAGTTCTTGCTGCTCACCTTTCTGTGCTGAATCCACACTTTTCGCCCTTGGTCTGATGAACTGGATTCTGGTTCTGTTTAGTGTACGCTGCACAGACTATTTCCTCACTCATTAGTTTCCCAATAGATACGTTAGGATGTGCAGTCATGTAGTTTTGCCCTAACTGAGACATTGTGTCTATGTCCTTTGGCTTCCGTTCCTCAAAGAACGCCACTAAATTAGAATTACATGCAGATACTACCTTGTCTCTTAACATTAGATCTACTAATTTATTAAAATCTTTCCCTACTTCTGCAAGCTCCATCCATTTGTTAAATGCATTCTTTACAGTGTTAACAAAGTCTGTGAAATCTTGATTTGTCTCTGGCACTAAATGTCTAAACTTTGTCCTATATCCATGCTCAGTGAGTTGGAACTTAGTCAGCAAACGTTGACGTAAGATAGTGTAGTTGTTCCTTTCTTCTACAGGTAAATTGAACATGGTGTCTAGTGCCTTGCCCGTAAGCAGCTCCCCTAGTCTAATAGCATACTGGTCTTCGGGGATGCCTAACACTTTCGCACTTGCTTGAAATCTGTCCAAATAAGATTCAAGGTTGTCTCGGTCCGTAAAGTATGGCAGTTTTAATCTCTGTGACGACTGCGAAGGTTCTTCTGCTTTCCTCACTTTGACCTTTCGAAGATAGTTCTAGTTTTCTTAACTCGATTTCAGCTAGTTTTACTTGTGTCTCTTCCTGTAGACGCTTGTTTTCTATTTCAGCTAATTTTACTTGTGTCTCTTCCTCTTCCTGTAGACGCTTGGCTTCCATTTCAGCCTGTCTTTGTTCTCTCTCAGCTAACTTTTCTTCCTGTAGACGCTTTGCCTCGCGTTCATTATGCCTCTCCTCTCTTTCAATCTGTTTTTGTTCTTTCGCTTCTGCATACTCCTGTAACTCTTTACCTTTCAGGCCTATTCTTTCACCTGCTTCAATATAATCCATTAAAGTAGGCATCTTGTACTTGTGGACACGTTGCTGTGAATCAGCCAACTATAAATGTACAGACTCTGCTGTTAGTCTTTGTGTCACTTGCCTAAGTACACCCGCACTCACTGTGTACGTAAATCCGTAGTGCTACAATATCACTCTGTACTCACCCAGTCATTCTATTAGCACTAGGTAGTGATGGGGAAAGTATCACCTATACTCCCTTATATCTATATATCTATGACCAAAAGTTCATAAAGTCCCTGGAAATATTGTTAAACATACATATCAATACATATACAAACAAATGGATGATAATACTAAGTGATGACTATCCAACGCTAGACTTCACAAGCTGAGTACACGGAGACGATGATGACACAGAAATAAACCACAGTAACAACCACAAGCTTGTGTAGAGACATCCACAGTGCGCGTAAAATAAAAATATAAATTGACCAAGACCACTAGACAGCAGAAATGACGAAAGATCACAATAAAAACATATATCCGAACACAACAAATATTATATGTAAATATAACGAAAAGAAAGAGAGAAAGAAAAAGAATATATACTGAAAATATACACAGATCTGACGTCAGACAACTCGGCTCTAGATATTGGTTAAGACTATTTCAATGCCCCTGCACGATACGTCAACTCATTAACGTTTTTCTTACAAAAATATCGTAAGCACCAGAAAGACAAATAAATTATTGTGCTGTATCCCGACTCTCGAGAAACACCCCAACAAATCCCCTACTCTTGACAAACACTGGACCACATACAAATAATTGCGTAACACCCGACAACAATAAATATGACGATGGGAGCAAAACAATAAAAAATAATAATGTGTAACTGGTTGGCCGACAAATATGGGCCTATTAATCCGTCGCCAAAAGTTCTTTTTATTCAGTCACCAAAGTTTTTGTTCGTTTTAATAGTTATTCTCCCTCGGCTGGAAATGTCTACGACGCTGGATTTCAAAGCGACTTGTTGTTTTGTTGAATGGTTCCTGAATTCACGTGGTGATCAAAAGTTCCAACTGTCGACAAAAGTTGAAGATGATAGTGATATCCACCCTGTTCTGTCTTGACACAGTCCGTAACGTTATTGTACTTTCTCTGTACGTGGTAATAATCCAAAGTGTTCTTTCGATTTGTTGTTACTCTCGTTGCGGAGATGGCGCTTCGCTGTATCATTAATGTTATGGATTTTCGTTATCCGACAAGATTCACCAAAAAGAAAAGAAGAATGGCAGCCAATGTTCAGCGCTTTAAATTTGGATATATAGATCCTTATTGGCAAAGAAATGCGACAATGGTTGCGATGACGATAAGGTTAAAACTGTTTGCTCATAACAGAATAATGATGACAAAGGCTTGAACAAAGACGAACAATCAAGTCTGGTTTCACACAAAACGCCTTGTTTTGTTCATTCACAATGAGTCAGCTTGACCACCATAGGTCGTGGAAATTCCCGAGTATCTTTCCTCCTTGCACCCCCAACTCACAATGTCATCTCAATTTCTCTTTATCACCCTCAGTGAAAAATTCCTCCGTAAGACAGTTTTCACACACACTTGACCGCCCCACCCGGCTGCGGTATTAACTTCGTGGAAAATCACACTTTCCACTGCTGCCCTAGCACGGCTGTGGTGGGGGTTAACGTAACTTTCCCCTCGTACCTGGACGCTGGTGTACCCACCCGTCCTCTTTACTGCGTCGAATAATCTTGACCAGTCAACTTGCAACAACACAGTGCGCTTGCCTCCAGCACACACACACACCTGTCCTCGCCACTCTGGATTCAACACTCGTCTTTAATTTCCGCACTGCTGCCTGGTATCAAATTTACCTGTCACCGTAATGGACTCTCCCGGTTAGTCTGTCCTGCGTTAATTCTTGTCGTCCCCGCCTCGTCTGTTTATGCGTGCTGACCGCCGTTAATTTACCTGTAGTGGACTTGACGTGAACTGACTGCTCGCCTGTGACCTCCGCCGCGCATTTTCCCCGCGCGCTGACAGTTTTTCTTGGATGTGGCGTCTTATACACACCAAAGAGTTGCTGTTAATTTCTTGACGCAGTACTGTCTAAATTGATGGCACGAAGTCACCGATAATAACTCCTCTCTTTCAGCGAAGAGCCCACAAACATCTCAGAATGACAACACTCTCTATAATGTTCTTAATTGGACGTAGCCCCCAGATGTCACACGTTTCTCTTGATGATAATGATATCACGAAGTTCTCACGATGATACTGTTCATGATATTGATGATAAGTTTTGTGTGATGGTCGTTGTCTAGGTAACGATGTTCATGGTGTGTCAATGGAGATATCTGTCTTGCAATGTAACTCACCCCCGCAGTGCATATTCACCAGGCATTCAACAAGATTCCGTTGGCGCACATAATCCTTTATTACAAAAATAAGACGGACAAACGGAACAGGTTTATACATCCAGAAACATAACGTAATCCATAGAATATGAATATCCTCCTCACTATTTAACCAGCACACATCAATGCCTTCTCACGGCTGGCCTCTAATCTCAATCCACAAGACAGGTAATCCAGCTACAATCCTCGGCTGGAGCTCACACAATACAACCCACACATTGGGTTGGAGCCACTGCTCAACTATAGAACCCACTCTGGGGTTTGGCCTACACTCAATACAGAACCCACTCTGGGTTCAGGCCTGTCTTCACAACTCGAAGAACAACACAACACCGGAGCTCTCTCTTAAACGACCCGACCCGCAGTCGGTCTCTTCTCTCACTACCCTTCCAGTCTCTTGACTTCACACAACACAACTCTCTTTCGACCCATCCCTCCTGGGGCCTTCCCCTCATATCCGCCCCACTATTTCTCAGTACTGGCTGTTTTCTCGTAGCCAGGTCAGTCGCTTTACTGTCTCCCACTCTCATCTCCATTCTTCCTCATGCCCGGTCACTCACCTCAATGTCAGTGACCCAGGCTTATGTCATATATATATATATATATATATATATATATATATATATATATATATATATATATATATATATATATATATATATATAACTGTTATTTACTGCCAATATAGTACCTTGTGGTGTATGGCAGAAGGGTCTTTGAGCCTGAGGAATAAAGGCCGCCTGGCTAGTGCAGTCGCCGCGAACTGTGCAGGTTAGGATTTTCTTTTTGCCCCCGACAGAACAAAATCCCGCACCTTACCGGGGATCGAACCCGGGTCTCCCGAATGAGAGTCCGGCGTTCTATCCACTCGGCCAGCCGCTCCTCATAAAATGTGCCATGCCAAAATGCGTGGGCGGTCTTCTCACTCGATCACCATAGTCGTGGATCAGCTCGGTGTTTCTGTCTCGACCATGCCACGTGGCCAAGCCATCCAGTTATTTACTTCTCTGCCTTCCCCTTGTTCTTTCCCCCTCGATCTTGCCATTCGTCACCAAGTTCTCCAATTTATTTCTTCTCATAACGTGACCAAAAAATTGTAATTGTCTGCGTCTTATTTCTCTAATCAGTTTAGGATTTTCATTTGTTTCAAGTAGGTCTTGGTCATTGGTTTTTCTGTCTGTCCATGGTATTACAAAGCCATCAGATGTTTTTTCAGCCTGTTTGCTCGTTGTCCACGCTTGACATCCATACAGAAGCACAGGTTCTATGTAACACCTCAACACTGTTTTTTTCGTTGCAAATAACATCATTTTATTGGTCATTATGTTGTCTATCTTCCAAAAGGCTACCTTTACCATGGCAATTCTTGTTCTAATATTTTCTCTACACACACACGCATGCACGCACGCACGCACGCACGCACGCACACACACACACACACACACACACACACACACACACACACACACACACACACTCGTATTAAGCTCACAAAAATTAGTTCAGTTACCGGCTCATGCAAAAAAGCTTTTAGGAGCGCAGGTGAAACAGTGCTGTTATAGAGCCACACAGGAAAATCTCCTCCGTCTAACGCTACCTTCTACTTCTACTGCGATCTAAATTTGCTGCGCGTCTATTCCAGAGAACGGTGCATAGCATCCACTGTAGTTGGTAGATGTCCGCTTATTTAAAGTCCTGTGCCACTTAGGCTATCTTCTGACTTCTATAGTTGTTTCTCTTCTGGGATCTTCCTCCCATAGGCAGATTGCCTTGCCGCTCTTGTGGGCTCTGCTCGTATTTCCCATTGGGCTTTGTTGTCCTAGCCTGTGTTCTTACAACAACCAATGCAATGTAAACGAGGCAGAGAAAGCACCAGTAGAGTGGCAAGCAGTGAGTACTAGAACAGTAGCAACAAGTTCTCATGCTCCGTGAATTGTCATTGATATCAAACAATGAAGCCACACCCTTTCTTACACAAACAAAAAGTGACATTTGTCAAGTGCCATGTCGGCAGGCGTGGGCGGTCATGGTTCGCCATCTCACACGATCACCAGAGTCCTGAATCAGGTCCGTGTTCTTGTCCTGACTATGCCACGCTGTCAAACCATCAAGGTATATATCCCTGTATCTTCCTCATGCTCTCTTCCCATCACGCTTGTCAGTTGTCACTAAATTTTCTAGTTCATTTCTTCTCATAAAATCTCCAAACAATCTTGATTGTCTACTAGTAACTATAACTTATTGTTCAGAGCACATTGTCTAAAATGTTATTTATGTTCACGGAACGATCCTTAACGTCGTGGCAAAGTGTAGGTAGTAATGATTAGCTTGACTGCTGGTGTCAAGGTCGGCGAACTAGCCCTATTTCAAGCGGTGGCTGTGGACATAAGCTGAAGCATTGCAGTTTCGCTGAGATACGAGTGACGAGGGAAAGACTCCCTGGCCTTAAACGATGTCATAATAAAGTCGAATGTGCAGACAGAAAGAGGCAAATGTTACAGCTTTTCTTTAACCTGGCATGACACAACCAATGATGTTTACTTGTTACGAACAATAAAAGAGGGGTGCTGAGGAATCCGCGTCTTGGTAGATTTTTAAAATGGAACCAGGCTTCCAGGTCGGGCCAGCCTAAAATGGATACCAGACGAAGAAGAGAACGAACGAGCGAACGAACGAACGAACTTTATTTTAAAAGGGTAACAAATTGGGCACGCAGGCCCGTCTTACATTCGGCCTTTTCAATCACTCCTCTTTCATTCATCAAATGTGCAGGTTACATTTACATAGGGAAAAAAAAACATTGTCAAATTGATTTTGTAAGCATAAACAATGCATATTACGCATGGTACATTTACATGGGAAAAAACACATTGTCAATTGAAAGTTGTAAACATAAACAGTGCATATTGCAATGTTGTGAGACACATCCCCCATCCACCCTCACACCCCGCAGCCACCCACACATCCCTCAGCCACCCACACATCCCCCACCCACCACACCCCACCCACCCACACATACCTTCACGCACTCACACAGACGCAGGCAAACATACATGTAGCTACCCACCCACCGATTCCGCACCCACACACATTTCCCCACCCACACATACATCCCCCACCCATCCCATAACCGACACGCACACACCCACCCACATATTCTCCACCACCCACCCACACACCCGCAACCACCCAGCAAAACACACATCACAAAACCACACACACATACCCCCGTCAACCCACACATCCCGCACCTATCCATACATACATCCTGCACCCTCACAATTTTCCCCACCCACCCACACACACATCAGCCAACCTACACCCACTCACCCACCCAATATCCGCCACCTCTCAACTACACATCCTCCACCTATACACACATCCCCACCCACAAACACATCTCCCCACCTGCCCACACATATCCCCCACCCATAAACACCCAAAAACACACACCTCCCACCCACACACACCCCACCACCCACATATACCCCACCCACACACATCCGCCGCTCACACACATCTTCCCACAAACACACACATCCCCCAACCATACACTCATCTCTCACACACATCCACCCACTCACGTACTCATCCATCAACCACTCACACCCACACATCACCCACCCGCCCATCAACACATGCATCTCTCATATACCCTCCCACCCACACACACCCAACACCCAGCCAAACACACATCCCCATCCTCACATACATCCGTCATCCACCTGCACATCCCACACCTCCCCCACCTCTCACACATCTCCCCTCCCACACAAAACTCCACCCATAAACACATTCCCCCCACACACACACATCCCCCACATGCATTCCTCATACACATCCCCGCCCACACATCTCTCACTCCACACACACATCTCCCCACCCACCCACACACCCCCCACCTACAAACATCCTCACCACCCACACATACATCCTCCAACTCACTCACATTTACCCCATCCACACTCACAAACTCCCAACCACACAGACATATCCCATTCACAGACACCTCACCCTCCCCCCCCCTCCCACACACATACTCATCCCCCACACCCATTACACACTCATCCCCCAACCCTACACAATCTCCTACACACCCATTCACCCACCCAAATACACATTCCCTACCCACACCCCCAACCCACCAACACCCACATACTTCCAATAATCCTCCCAAATACCCCCTCCCCCCCATACACACACACATCCCTCACACACACATTCATCCCCCACCGACTACACATCCCTTCACCCATCCACACATCACGCATCAACCCATACACATCCCTCACACACAACCCCTCCACACATACATTCCCCACACCCCCACACACATCCCTCACATACACACCCACACAAACATCCTCACATCTACACACATACATGATCACTGAAACTAATAAGAACAAACTCCCACACTTTACACACAGTTGAGACACTGATGATTGTCGTGAGCATTCTCGCAAAAATTGTAAGAAGTGGAGAAAAAATTGTACATATACGTTGTGTAGCGTAAAAATTAGTGATGCAATTCAACTCTCTCTCTCTCTTCTCTCTCTCTCTCTCTCTCTCTCTCTCTCTCTCTCTCTCTCTCTCTCTCTCTCTCTCTCTCTCTCTCTCTCCCCCCTCTCTCTCTCTCTCTCTCTCTCTCTCTCTGAGAACGAGGAGGAAGAAGAAGAAGAAGAAGAAGAAGAAGAAGAAGAAGAAGAAGAAGAAGAAGAAGAAGAAGAAGAAGAAGAAGAAGACAAAAACGAAGACTGTGATGACGACGAAAACGGCGATGTCGACGAAGCCGAAGACGAGACGAAGACGACGACGACAACGAAGACGAATACTACGATGACGACGAAAACGACTACGAAGACGAAAACGACGACGACAAAGACGACGACGATGACGAGGAAGACGACAACGACGACGAGGAGGAAGACGACAAAGAAGAAGAAGAAGAAGAAGAAGAAGAAGAAGAAGAAGAAGAAGAAGAAGAAGAAGAAGAAGAAGGCAGAAAGATGTGCATGAATCCACATGAATCAGTCTTGTATTAAAACAATATATAGCTTCTATACATCCATCTACAACAAGACCTGGTTCCCATCAGCCGACCTGGCCCTGCCCTTCTATGCCATCGCGTAACACAATTGTTTGAACACTCTCACCCGTTTCTCCTTAAGCATATTTAAACAGTTTATTTGGGAAGCCAGCCACAGGTATTCACTATATTCGTAAAGACGATATGGGTCTGATTGTCAGCATCAAAGTCAACTTGACCGCGCTATAAGGCACTTCTGTTCATTGGGTGTTAACCATCATCATCATCATCATCATCATCATCATCATCATCATCATCATCATCATCATCATCATCATCATCATCATCATCATCACATCATCATCATCATCATCTTCCATGTGGGGAGAAATAGACGTTCCATCTGTCGATGGACGGCACTGGGTAGTGTCATTCGGTGTGGACACTTCCTTTCAACCGACCTGGACTTGCCGTTGGTACTGTTCTAGTACTCACTGCTTGGCACTCAATTAGTGCTTTCTCTGCCCTCTTTTTTTTTAATATTGCGTTAGTTCTGACCAGTGTCGTTGGTGTCGTCAGTCCATTTTCTTCTCGGGCTGCTTCCTGCTCTCGTATCAGAGTATTCTTTAATGTAGTGTTAGTGTTGGTAACCGATCGTGTCGCATTCTAATAAGATGGCCAAACCATTTGATTTTATATCTTTCACAAGGTGTTGATCCCACTGTTTGTCTGATAATATCATTTCTTACTTTGTCTAGGTAGTTAGGTTGGCAGCTCTTCTCATGCATCTCGTGTCTGTGGAGTTGTTAAAGAAGATATAGGGAGATGAATCCCCAGATTCTAACAGCCAACTGTATAAGAAACTATAAATGGCTCAATAAGACTTTCTAGGGATGTGGACTAATTATAAAGTAATGTTTCCTTACAGAGACCAATAGAGCACTGGAAATTTACCGAACTTCCAAGAGGCTATAACTCACTCTTTGTAAACCGAAAGTCCGTGTGGTTATCCAGCCCACAATCAGATCCATAGTAATGTTGTCCCTCGACAAGTATTATTAATGAGAACACATATGAAACGGCTCAAACACCAACTAACAAGTAAATAAACAACTCTTAAATACGACAGATAACATTATATTAGGATAACCCGAGGGAAGGGGAAAGTGTGTGTATGCTTATGTGACATGGCATAATGATACACAACCATAATAAAAAGGACAATAACATTTCAATAAAAGATATGTCAATAATATCTAATTAATTAAGGTCCAGATGTTGTCTTGACGAAGGAATTAAATTAACACCTTCCTGGCTCTATTGTTTAAACTACACAGATAAATATCCATTGTTTAAACTACACAGATAAATGTCAATTGTTTAAACTACATAAATAAATGTCCATTGTTTAAACTATACAGATAAATGTCCATTGTTTAAACTACACAGATAAATGTCCATTCCTATGTAGGAGTCATACATGGAATTACTGGGTTCAGGATCCTGCGGGTGTTGGCACGGGGAAAACGTGATGTTGTACTAAAAGAGGCCTAGTGGCGTTTATCATGCTGGGGTTGTTGTTCGGACAATTGGGAGGCCAGTGATGATTAAGGGAGAATCACTCTTCCCGCAGTGGAAAGGCATTCTTCGCTTCCTGCCTTGAGGACTGTGATACTCATGTTGCCATTCTTCATCATTTATGAAAATACCCAATTTTCAGCCAATCAAAGACCTTTTCATACCAAAGAAGAAACCACTATTCCCTGTAGAAATATGTGCCAAATAATATAGCTATACTCACAGAAACAAGTGAAAAAGAAAAGAGAAAAGGAGGATGAGGGAAAGAAAAAGAAATAGAAAGAGAGAGCGCGCGCAAAAGAGAGAGAGAGAGAGAGAGAGAGAGAGAGAGAGAGAGAGAGAGAGAGAGAGAGAGAGAGAGAGAGAGAGAGAGAGAGGGTGAAGTGACTATGACACAAGGATGGGTCACTTAGACCTAGCCCCATCGAGCGCCATCACCTCAATAACTGATGCAGTTCTTCGCTCCCTATAGTGACGTGATATGTCTCTCTCACTCTTGCCTTATGAAGGTTGATCATTCTCATGCTCTCCAGACTCTGCCGCTGAGAATATCTGGTGGCCATCAGCAAGGGTGATGCCATTTCTCCGTCGTGGAATTTATTCTCTTCTCCCGTATAAATGTATAGGCAATCTCACATCATATTTATAAGGCAACACTACATCATATTTATATATTTATAAATATTTCTAATTACTCAAAACTCATTATTGATTCTTTATGTGTGAATACACATTCAGAGAAAAACAGTCTTCTCTGAACATAAAGACAAAGAGATTATATGAGATTTTCCAGAAAAGGATCTCCATAAAAGAATACGAGTGATATTCTTGAAACTAGCAAGGTAGATCTTTTCCTAATCACCATGTATACAAGAAGACTGAATAACTACAAAACGGGAATATCATTCCTTATAAAGGGCATGAACTGACCTGAAAGACATCTCGTCACTATCTCTCCAAGTCAAAGAAAATGCACTTAATTCTTTAGATCTGCACAAAGAAAACTATAATATAAATTCAGATGTACTAGTCTTAAATTTACTATGGTTTCCAACTTACCAAAAACCATCATGAATTTAATATACAACACCACAACAGCCGAACTGGCCAACACGTCTTTATCTGTCAAAGCATTTTTGGCGACTGCCTCGACAATACAACTTCTTGCCGGCATCTGCTGAGCTCACTTATTAACATACATTATCTGAATAGGAAGTACCCTTGCCGCTTCAAATGGCAGGCCTCAATTTCCGCGCGACATGACATACTCTAGCGTGGGCGTTGTTGAGTGTTGTTGACGGCGCAGGAATTGTAGAAACAAAGGGGGGGGGGGGGGGGGGAATTTGGCGGTTGTCTGCCCTTGAATTGTGGGAAAAGGGAGATAATTTACTAAGATGTCGTCCCTGTCTTTGTAAGCAATTGTCAACTCCTGACCTTTCACAATCCCTACTTCTCCGTGACAATGTTTTAGACAAACATCTTCCACCATCTACCCATCTCGCCTATGATCAAACGCCAGGTGTTCAATTTCACAGCTATTTTTAAGCTGTTGTTTACAACTCCGGTCGTTGCCAATTTCTAAAAGGGAAAGGGGCGAGAAGGATTATTGTCACCGTTAAGAATCAGGGAGTGCCCTCTTCATAACACTGTGAACTTTGAAACAATTATTCCTTTCTATGCGGAAGTGGGTGATTGGCGCTTGACATTATAAATAAAAATGTCACAATCTCGCAGGTGTTGATTTTGCGTAAATCAATCAATCAATCATATGCCATGCCAGAAAGCCTGGGCGGTCATGACTCGCCATCTTTAAGCGAATCATAATGAACTTGGCACTTTTAAAGAAGGTAGTTTGCCGTTGCTTCCTTCTATGGCAGTGACCATACTGGTCGGAGACGCCAGCCATTGTCTCGTGAAAGAGATCTTCTGCCTACTGTCGCGAAACTTGAGACCATAACCAACAACTATCTGTCGGCTGCCCTCATAATTTCATCCACCACCTGCCTTCCGTGGCTTCTTTTGAACACTTCCAATAAACGAATACGAAATAACACCACATAATCCACAGGAAAACACTAAAACAGCGTCTCCCGAAGAATAAACGCGTCACGTCGTCGCCATTTTTACCGGAAGCATTTGCGTAAGTATTATTTGGAAATTTCGAAGTTTGACATTGGTAGCATATGGTTGGTGTGAATATGCTATTTATTATCTATCGTTTTGCTGACGAGTGTATATTTTAATGTTTCGATGTGAGTGATAGTTGATATATAATTGCACTTGATTTTTGACATCTGATATCGATATCACTGTCTATTCTGCCATCTTATGTGATCATACTTCCTAGATATCTAAATTCTTTAACTCGTTTCAGAGATGTACTGTGTATCTATACATTTATTGGACCAGAAGATCTGCTAACTTGCATTACTTTTCTGATTGTTTGCATTTATATTCATATTGTATCTGCTGCCTCAGGAAGGTTAACCCGGTCAACAAATGCGCACAGAAGGCGGATGTGTCGGCTTAACGATGCAAGAACGCAGCTCTGCTGTAAACAGACACAACGCAATCACGTCCGGGAAAAAAAAACTCTCCGGATGAACGCAAAAGAAGAAGTATCTGCTGCGTGTTGAACTCAGCTTATTAATATGACTTTTTCAGTGTGTCCTTATCGCTGTAAAGCAGGCACTGATCGTCTGTCAATACTAGCCCATTTGGCGATGAAGGGCTAAAAGCTGATGTGCCCACATGTTTCAGTTGTTCGGTCTGGCGTGCTATCTTGTGATAGCGGAAACGTTGGAGGGGAAATAGACAAGAGACCCAGAAATAAGATACTGGGCAGGTTAATTACCACCACCACCACCACCACCACCACCACCACCACCACCACCACCACCACCACCACCACCACCACCTCCACTACCACCACCTCCACCACCACTACCAACACCACCACCACTACTACTACTACTACTACTACTACTACTACTACTACTACTACTACTACTACTACCTACTACTACTACTACTACTACTACTACTACTACTACTACTACTACTACCTACTACTACTACTACCTACTACTACTACTACTACTACTACTACTACTACTACTACTACTACTACTACTACTACTACTACTACTACTACTGCTGCTGCCGCTGTTGCTGATGCTCCTCTTTAAAGTGAAAGCTAGTTATGTAACAGTCAGCAGAACGCATCTTATTTAGTCTATACCTAAATCCACCATTCAGTACGTGTACGACACTTCTCGCCTTCAGTCTTCCATTGTTGGATTTTCAATCCTGTATGTAATCCCCATTCCCGCCTGTCTGTAAATTGAAATTGTAACGCCGATAATGATCTAATCTATTAATCAGTGAATGTGACTGTGAATCCGACGTGTCATGAGTGAAATAACATGGAGATACACAGAAATGTAAGAAAGCCGCAACAAACAGAAATATTCAAATGGTATAATTAAAATGATTGAGTCTTGTCATTGTCTGGTAAATAACTGGTTTGTTTGTTCACATTCCTCTCTTGGCGGGGCGTTTGTCACGAATAAGATACTTGCTTGCTCCAAGGCCAAGCCTGCCACATTTCTTCCGAACAAAAAATGTCGACAGTTCCAAACACTGTTTGTGAACTTGTGGAATGATTCCCGTCTTGAATCTGTGGAAGTTTAGAATTATTGCTGTCTGGAGCACTACAATGATATTTAGAATGATTGATATCGTGGCACTACATGTGGAGTTTTAGAATGATTGATGTGTGCTACACTACCTGTTGGGGTAGTAGAATGGTTGATGTCTACAACACTACCTGTGGGGGTAGTAGAATGGTTGATGTCTACAACACTACCTGTGAAGGTAATAGAATGGTTGATGTCTACAACACTACCTGTTGGGGTAGTAGAATGGTTGATGTCTACAACATTACCTGTTGGGGTAATAGAATGGTTGATGTCTACAACATTACCTGTTGGGGTAGTAGAATGGTTGATGTCTACAACATTACCTGTTGGGGTAATAGAATGGTTGATGTCTACAACATTACCTGTTGGGGTAGTAGAATGGTTGATGTCTACAACACTACCTGTGGGGGTAGTAGAATGGTTGATGTCTACAACACTACCTGTGGGGGTAATAGAATGGTTGATGTCTACAACATTACCTGTTGGGGTAGTAGAATGGTTGATGTCTACAACACTACCTGTTGGGGTAGTAGAATGGTTGATGTCTACAACATTACCTGTTGGGGTAGTAGAATGGTTGATGTCTACAACACTACCTGTGGGGGTAATAGAATGGTTGATGTCTACAACACTACCTGTGGGGGTAATAGAATGGTTGATGTCTACAACATTACCTGTGGGGGTAATAGAATGGTTGATGTCTACAACATTACCTGTGGGGGTAATAGAATGGTTGATGTCTACAACCCTACCTGTGGGGGTAGTAGAATGGTTGATGTCTACAACACTACCTGTGGGGGTAATAGAATGGTTGATGTCTACAACCCTACCTGTGGGGGTAATAGAATGGTTGATGTCTACAACACTACCTGTGGGGGTAATAGAATGGTTGATGTCTACAACATTACCTGTGGGGGTAATAGAATGGTTGATGTCTACAACATTACCTGTGGGGGTAGTAGAATGGTTGATGTCTACAACACTACCTGTGGGGGTAGTAGAATGGTTGATGTCTACAACACTACCTGTGGGGGTAATAGAATGGTTGATGTCTACAACATTACCTGTTGGGGTAGTAGAATGGTTGATGTCTACAACATTACCTGTGGGGGTAATAGAATGGTTGATGTCTACAACATTACCTGTGGGGGTAGTAGAATGGTTGATGTCTACAACATTACCTGTGGGGGTAGTAGAATGGTTGATGTCTACAACATTACCTGTGGGGGTAGTAGAATGGTTGATGTCTACAACATTACCTGTTGGGGTAGTAGAATGGTTGATGTCTACAACACTACCTGTGGGGGTAGTAGAATGGTTGATGTCTACAACCCTACCTGTGGGGGTAGTAGAATGGTTGATGTCTACAACCCTACCTGTGGGGGTAATAGAATGGTTGATGTCTACAACACTACCTGTGGGGGTAATAGAATGGTTGATGTCTACAACATTACCTGTGGGGGTAGTAGAATGGTTGATGTCTACAACCCTACCTGTGGGGGTAGTAGAATGGTTGATGTCTACAACACTACCTGTGGGGGTAATAGAATGGTTGATGTCTACAACACTACCTGTTGGGGTAATAGAATGGTTGATGTCTACAACACTACCTGTGGGGGTAATAGAATGGTTGATGTCTACAACACTACCTGTTGGGGTAATAGAATGGTTGATGTCTACAACACTACCTGTGGGGGTAATAGAATGGTTGATGTCTACAACACTACCTGTGGGGGTAATAGAATGGTTGATGTCTACAACACTACCTGTTGGGGTAATAGAATGGTTGATGTCTACAACACTACCTGTTGGGGTAATAGAATGGTTGATGTCTACAACACTACCTGTTGGGGTAATAGAATGGTTGATGTCTACAACACTACCTGTGGGGGTAATAGAATGGTTGATGTCTACAACACTACCTGTGGGGGTAATAGAATGGTTGATGTCTACAACCCTACCTGTGGGGGTAGTAGAATGGTTGATGTCTACAACACTACCTGTGGGGGTAATAGAATGGTTGATGTCTACAACCCTACCTGTGGGGGTAGTAGAATGGTTGATGTCTACAACACTACCTGTGGGGGTAATAGAATGGTTGATGTCTACAACCCTACCTGTGGGGGTAATAGAATGGTTGATGTCTACAACACTACCTGTGGGGGTAATAGAATGGTTGATGTCTACAACCCTACCTGTGGGGGTAATAGAATGGTTGATGTCTACAACCCTACCTGTGGGGGTAATAGAATGGTTGATGTCTACAACACTACCTGTGGGGGTAATAGAATGGTTGATGTCTACAACCCTACCTGTGGGGGTAGTAGAATGGTTGATGTCTACAACACTACCTGTGGGGGTAATAGAATGGTTGATGTCTACAACCCTACCTGTGGGGGTAGTAGAATGGTTGATGTCTACAACACTACCTGTGGGGGTAATAGAATGGTTGATGTCTACAACCCTACCTGTGGGGGTAGTAGAATGGTTGATGTCTACAACACTACCTGTGGGGGTAATAGAATGGTTGATGTCTACAACCCTACCTGTGGGGTAGTAGAATGGTTGATGTCTACAACCCTACCTGTTGGGGGTAATAGAATGGTTGATGTCTACAACACTACCTTGTGGGGGTAATAGAATGGTTGATGTCTACAACCCTACCTGTGGGGGTAATAGAATGGTTGATGTCTACAACACTAACCTGTGGGGGTAATAGAATGGTTGATGTCTACAACATTACCTGTTGGGGTAATAGAATGGTTGATGTCTACAACCCTACCTGTGGGGGTAGTAGAATGGTTGATGTCTACAACATTACCTGTGGGGGTAGTAGAATGGTTGATGTCTACAACACCTACTGTGGGGGTAGTAGAAATGGTTGATGTCTACAACATCCTGTTGGGGGTAATAGAATGGTGATGTCTACAACACTAACCTGGGGGGGGTAATAGAATGGTTGATGTCTACAACACTACCTGTGGGGGTAATAGAATGGTTGATGTCTACAACACTACCTGTGGGGGTAATAGAATGGTTGATGTCTACAACACTACCTGTGGGGGTAATAGAATGGTTGATGTCTACAACACTACCTGTTGGGGGTAATAGAATGGTTGATGTCTACAACACTACCTGTGGGGTAATAGAATGGTTGATGTCTACAACACTACCTGTGGGGGTAATAGAATGGTTGATGTCTACAACACTACCTGTGGGGGTAATAGAATGGTTGATGTCTACAACCCTACCTGTGGGGGTAATAGAATGGTTGATGTCTACAACCCTACCTGTGGGGGTAATAGAATGGTTGATGTCTACAACATTACCTGTGGGGGTAATAGAATGGTTGATGTCTACAACACTACCTGTGGGGGTAGTAGAATGGTTGATGTCTACAACACTACCTGTGGGGGTAGTAGAATGGTTGATGTCTACAACATTACCTGTTGGGGTAGTAGAATGGTTGATGTCTACAACACTACCTGTTGGGGTAATAGAATGGTTGATGTCTACAACATTACCTGTTGGGTAGTAGAATGGTTGATGTCTACAACACTACCTGTTGGGGTAATAGAATGGTTGATGTCTACAAACCTACCTGTTGGGGTAGTAGAATGGTTGATGTCTACAACATTACCTGTGGGGTAATAGAATGGTTGATGTCTACAACACTACCTGTGGGGTAATAGAATGGTTGATGTCTACAACACTACCTGTGGGGGTAATAGAATGGTTGATGTCTACAACATTACCTGTTGGGGTAGTAGAATGGTTGATGTCTACAACACTACCTGTTGGGGGTAATAGAATGGTTGATGTCTACAACACTACCTGTTGGGGGTAATAGAATGGTTGATGTCTACAACATTACCTGTTGGGGTAGTAGAATGGTTGATGTCTACAACACTACCTGTGGGGGTAATAGAATGGTTGATGTCTACAACATTACCTGTTGGGGTAATAGAATGGTTGATGTCTACAACACTACCTGTGGGGTAATAGAATGGTTGATGTCTACAACATTACCTGTGGGGTAATAGAATGGTTGATGTCTACAACCTACCTGTGGGGGTAGTAGAATGGTTGATGTCTACAACACTTACCTGTGGGGGTAGTAGAATGGTTGATGTCTACAACCCTACCTGTGGGGGTAGTAGAATGGTTGATGTCTACAACATTACCTGTGGGGGTAATAGAATGGTTGATGTCTACAACATTACCTGTTGGGGTAATAGAATGGTTGATGTCTACAACCCTACCTGTGGGGGTAATAGAATGGTTGATGTCTACAACCCTACCTGTGGGGGTAATAGAATGGTTGATGTCTACAACACTACCTGTGGGGGTAATAGAATGGTTGATGTCTACAACCCTACCTGTGGGGTAATAGAATGGTTGATGTCTACAACATTACCTGTGGGGGTAATAGAATGGTTGATGTCTACAACATCTACCTGTGGGGTAATAGAATGGTTGATGTCTACAACCCTACCTGTGGGGGTAATAGAATGGTTGATGTCTACAACACTACCTGTTGGGGTAAGTAGAATGGTTGATGTCTACAACATTACCTGTTGGGGTAGTAGAATGGTTGATGTCTACAACACTACCTGTTGGGGGTAATAGAATGGTTGATGTCTACAACACTACCTGTTGGGGTAATAGAATGGTTTTGATGTCTACAACCCTACCTGTGGGTGGTAATAGAATGGTTGATGTCTACAACATTACCTGTTGGGGTAAGTAGAATGGTTGATGTCTACAACACCTACCTGTGGGGGTAGTAGAATGGTGATGTCTACAAACACTTACCTGTTGGGGAATAGAATGGTTGATGTCTACAACCCTACCTGTGGGGGTAATAGAATGGTTGATGTCTACAACACTACCTGTGGGGGTAAATAGAATGGTTGATGTCTACAACATTACCTGTGGGGTAATAGAATGGTTGATGTCTACAACCCTAACCTGTGGGGGTAATAGAATGGTTGATGTCTACAACACTACCTGTGGGGGTAATAGAATGGTTGATGTCTACAACATTACCTGTTGGGGTAATAGAATGGTTTGATGTCTACACCCTACCTGTGGGGTAGTAGAATGGTTGATGTCTACAACATTACCTGTGGGGGTAATAGAATGGTTGATGTCTACAACCATTACCTGTTGGGGTAATAGAATGGTGATGTCTACAACCCTACCTGTCTGGGGTAGTAGACTGGGTTGATGTCTACAACACATACTGTGGGGTAATAGAATGGTTGATGTCTACAACATTACCTGTGGGGGTAGTAGAATGGTTGATGTCTACAACACTACTGTGGGGGTTAGTAGAATGGTTGATGTCTACAACACTACCTGTGGGGGTAGTAGAATGGTTGATGTCCTACAACATTACCTGTTGGGGTAGTAGAATGGTTGATGTCTACAACCCTACCTGTGGGGGTAATAGAATGGTTGATGTCTACAACATTACCTGTTGGGGTAATAGAATGGTTGATGTCTACAACACTACCCTGTGGGGGTAATAGAATGGTTGATGTCTACAACCTACCTGTGGGGTATAATAGAATGGTTGATGTCTACAACATTACCTGTTGGGGTAGTAGAATGGTGATGTCTACAACACTACCTGTGGGGGTAATAGAATGGTTGATGTCTACAACACTACCTGTGGGGGTAGTAGAATGGTTGATGTCTACAACACTACCTTGTGGGGTAATAGAATGGTTGATGTCTACAACATTACCTGTGGGGGTAGTTAGAATGGGTTGATGTCTACAACACTACCTGTGGGGGTAGTAGAATGGTTGATGTCTACAACACTACCTGTGGGGGTAATAGAATGGTTGATGTCTACAACACTACCTGTGGGGGTAGTAGAATGGTTGATGTCTACAACACTACCTGTTGGGGTAGTAGAATGGTTGATGTCTACAACACTACCTGTGGGGGTAGTAGAATGGTTGATGTCTACAACATTACCTGTTGGGGTAATAGAATGGTTGATGTCTACAACATTACCTGTTGGGGTAGTAGAATGGTTGATGTCTACAACACTAACTGTGGGGGTAGTAGAATGGTTGATGTCTACAACACTACCTGTGGGGGTAATAGAATGGTTGATGTCTACAACACTAACTGTGGGGGTAGTAGAATGGTTGATGTCTACAACACTACCTGTGGGGGTAATAGAATGGTTGATGTCTACAACACTAACTGTGGGGGTAGTAGAATGGTTGATGTCTACAACACTACCTGTGGGGGTAGTAGAATGGTTGATGTCTACAACACTAACTGTGGGGGTAGTAGAATGGTTGATGTCTACAACACTACCTGTGGGGGTAATAGAATGGTTGATGTCTACAACACTACCTGTGGGGGTAATAGAATGGTTGATGTCTACAACACTACCTGTGGGGGTAGTAGAATGGTTGATGTCTACAACACTACCTGTGGGGGTAATAGAATGGTTGATGTCTACAACACTACCTGTGGGGGTAATAGAATGGTTGATGTCTACAACATTACCTGTGGGGGTAATAGAATGGTTGATGTCTACAACACTACCTGTGGGGGTAATAGAATGGTTGATGTCTACAACACTACCTGTGGGGGTAATAGAATGGTTGATGTCTACAACATTACCTGTGGGGGTAATAGAATGGTTGATGTCTACAACACTACCTGTGGGGGTAGTAGAATGGTTGATGTCTACAACACTACCTGTGGGGGTAATAGAATGGTTGATGTCTACAACACTACCTGTGGGGGTAATAGAATGGTTGATGTCTACAACATTACCTGTGGGGGTAGTAGAATGGTTGATGTCTACAACATTACCTGTTGGGGTAGTAGAATGGTTGATGTCTACAACATTACCTGTTGGGGTAATAGAATGGTTGATGTCTACAACATTACCTGTTGGGGTAGTAGAATGGTTGATGTCTACAACACTAACTGTGGGGGTAATAGAATGGTTGATGTCTACAACACTACCTGTGGGGGTAGTAGAATGGTTGATGTCTACAACACTACCTGTGGGGGTAATAGAATGGTTGATGTCTACAACATTACCTGTGGGGGTAGTAGAATGGTTGATGTCTACAACACTACCTGTGGGGGTAGTAGAGAATGGTTTGATGTCTACAACACTACCTGTGGGGGTAATAGAATGGTTGATGTCTACAACACTACCTGTGGGGGTAATAGAATGGTTGATGTCTACAACACTACCTGTGGGGGTAGTAGAATGGTTGATGTCTACAACATTACCTGTTGGGGTAGTAGAATGGTTGATGTCTACAACACTACCTGTGGGGGTAATAGAATGGTTGATGTCTACAACACTACCTGTGAAGGTAATAGAATGGTTGATGTCTACAACACTACCTGTTGGGGTAGTAGAATGGTTGATGTCTACAACATTACCTGTTGGGGTAGTAGAATGGTTGATGTCTACAACACTACCTGTGGGGGTAATAGAATGGTTGATGTCTACAACCCTACCTGTGGGGGTAGTAGAATGGTTGATGTCTACAACCCTACCTGTGGGGGTAATAGAATGGTTGATGTCTACAACCCTACCTGTGGGGGTAGTAGAATGGTTGATGTCTACAACACTACCTGTGAAGGTAATAGAATGGTTGATGTCTACAACATTACCTGTTGGGGTAGTAGAATGGTTGATGTCTACAACATTACCTGTTGGGGTAGTAGAATGGTTGATGTCTACAACACTACCTGTGGGGGTAATAGAATGGTTGATGTCTACAACACTACCTGTGGGGGTAGTAGAATGGTTGATGTCTACAACCCTACCTGTGGGGGTAGTAGAATGGTTGATGTCTACAACACTACCTGTGGGGGTAATAGAATGGTTGATGTCTACAACACTACCTGTGGGGGTAATAGAATGGTTGATGTCTACAACAACTACCTGTGGGGGTAATAGAATGGTTGATGTCTACAACATTACCTGTTGGGGTAGTAGAATGGTTGATGTCCTACAACACTACTGTGGGGGTAGTAGAATGGTTGATGTCTACAACACTACCTGTGGGGGTAATAGAATGGTTGATGTCTACAACACTACCTGTGGGGGTAGTAGAATGGTTGATGTCTACAACACTACCTGTGGGGGTAGTAGAATGGTTGATGTCTACAACACTACCTGTGGGGGTAGTAGAATGGTTGATGTCTACAACACTACCTGTGGGGGTAGTAGAATGGTTGATGTCTACAACATTACCTGTTGGGGTAATAGAATGGTTGATGTCTACAACATTACCTGTTGGGGTAGTAGAATGGTTGATGTCTACAACACTAACTGTGGGGGTAGTAGAATGGTTGATGTCTACAACACTACCTGTGGGGGTAATAGAATGGTTGATGTCTACAACACTAACTGTGGGGGTAGTAGAATGGTTGATGTCTACAACACTACCTGTGGGGGTAATAGAATGGTTGATGTCTACAACACTAACTGTGGGGGTAGTAGAATGGTTGATGTCTACAACACTACCTGTGGGGGTAGTAGAATGGTTGATGTCTACAACACTAACTGTGGGGGTAGTAGAATGGTTGATGTCTACAACACTACCTGTGGGGGTAATAGAATGGTTGATGTCTACAACACTACCTGTGGGGTAATAGAATGGTTGATGTCTACAACACTACCTGTGGGGGTAGTAGAATGGTTGATGTCTACAACACTACCTGTGGGGGTAATAGAATGGTTGATGTCTACAACACTACCTGTGGGGGTAATAGAATGGTTGATGTCTACAACATTACCTGTGGGGGTAATAGAATGGTTGATGTCTACAACACTACCTGTGGGGTTAATAGAATGGTTGATGTCTACAACACTACCTGTGGGGGTAATAGAATGGTTGATGTCTACAACATTACCTGTGGGGGTAATAGAATGGTTGATGTCTACAACACTACTGTGGGGGTAGTAGAATGGTTGATGTCTACAACACTACCTGTGGGGGTAATAGAATGGTTGATGTCTACAACACTACCTGTGGGGGTAATAGAATGGTTGATGTCTACAACATTACCTGTGGGGGTAGTAGAATGGTTGATGTCTACAACATTACCTGTTGGGGTAGTAGAATGGTTGATGTCTACAACATTACCTGTTGGGGTAATAGAATGGTTGATGTCTACAACATTACCTGTTGGGGTAGTAGAATGGTTGATGTCTACAACACTAACTGTGGGGGTAATAGAATGGTTGATGTCTACAACACTACCTGTGGGGGTAGTAGAATGGTTGATGTCTACAACACTACCTGTGGGGGTAATAGAATGGTTGATGTCTACAACATTACCTGTGGGGGTAGTAGAATGGTTGATGTCTACAACACTACCTGTGGGGGTAGTAGAATGGTTGATGTCTACAACACTACCTGTGGGGGTAATAGAATGGTTGATGTCTACAACACTACCTGTGGGGGTAGTAGAATGGTTGATGTCTACAACACTACCTGTGGGGGTAGTAGAATGGTTGATGTCTACAACATTACCTGTTGGGGTAGTAGAATGGTTGATGTCTACAACACTACCTGTGGGGGTAATAGAATGGTTGATGTCTACAACACTACCTGTGAAGGTAATAGAATGGTTGATGTCTACAACACTACCTGTTGGGGTAGTAGAATGGTTGATGTCTACAACATTACCTGTTGGGGTAGTAGAATGGTTGATGTCTACAACACTACCTGTGGGGGTAATAGAATGGTTGATGTCTACAACCCTACCTGTGGGGGGTAGTAGAATGGTTGATGTCTACAACCCTACCTGTGGGGGTAATAGAATGGTTGATGTCTACAACCCTACCTGTGGGGGTAGTAGAATGGTTGATGTCTACAACACTACCTGTGAAGGTAATAGAATGGTTGATGTCTACAACATTACCTGTTGGGGTAGTAGAATGGTTGATGTCTACAACATTACCTGTTGGGGTAGTAGAATGGTTGATGTCTACAACACTACCTGTGGGGGTAATAGAATGGTTGATGTCTACAACACTACCTGTGGGGGTAGTAGAATGGTTGATGTCTACAACCCTACCTGTGGGGGTAGTAGAATGGTTGATGTCTACAACACTACCTGTGGGGGTAATAGAATGGTTGATGTCTACAACACTACCTGTGGGGGTAATAGAATGGTTGATGTCTACAACACTACCTGTGGGGGTAATAGAATGGTTGATGTCTACAACACTACCTGTGGGGTAATAGAATGGTTGATGTCTACAACACTACCTGTGGGGGTAATAGAATGGTTGATGTCTACAACACTACCCGTGGGGGTAATAGAATGGTTGATGTCTACAACACTACCTGTGGGGGTAATAGAATGGTTGATGTCTACAACCCTACCTGTGGGGGTAATAGAATGGTTGATGTCTACAACACTACCTGTGGGGGTAATAGAATGGTTGATGTCTACAACACTACCTGTGGGGGTAATAGAATGGTTGATGTCTACAACACTACCTGTGGGGGTAATAGAATGGTTGATGTCTACAACCCTACCTGTGGGGGTAATAGAATGGTTGATGTCTACAACATTACCTGTGGGGGTAATAGAATGGTTGATGTCTACAACACTACCTGTGGGGGTAATAGAATGGTTGATGTCTACAACATTACCTGTTGGGGTAATAGAATGGTTGATGTCTACAACCCTACCTGTGGGGGTAGTAGAATGGTTGATGTCTACAACATTACCTGTTGGGGTAATAGAATGGTTGATGTCTACAACACTACCTGTGGGGGTAATAGAATGGTTGATGTCTACAACACTACCTGTGGGGGTAATAGAATGGTTGATGTCTACAACACTACCTGTGGGGGTAATAGAATGGTTGATGTCTACAACACTACCTGTAGGGGAAATAGAATGGTTGATGTCTACAACACTATATGTGGTATCCTAGAATGATTGATGTCTACAACACTATATGTGGTATCCTAGAATGACTGATGTCTACAACACTATATGTGGTATCCTAGAATGACTGATGTCTACAACACTATATGTTGTATCCTAGAATGATTGATGTCTACAACACTATATGTGGTATCCTAGAATGATTGATGTCTACAACACTATATGTGGTATCCTAGAATGACTGATGTCTACAACACTATATGTTGTATCCTAGAATGATTGATGTCTACAACACTATATGTGGTATCTTAGAATGATTGATGTCTACAATACTATATATGGTATTCTAGAATGACTGATGTCTACAACACTATATGTGGTATCCTAGAATGATTGATGTCTACAACACTATATGTGGTATCCTAGAATGACTGATGTCTACAACACTATATGTTGTATCCTAGAATGATTGATGTCTACAACACTATATGTGGTATCTTAGAATGATTGATGTCTACAATACTATATATGGTATTCTAGAATGACTGATGTCTACAACACTATATGTGGTATCCTAGAATGATTGATGTCTAGAACACTATATGTGGTATCTTAGAACGATTGATGTCTACAACACTATATGTGGTATCTGTCACGAGTTAAATAAACTTGCCAGTCGATCGATGACTACCAGGCCCGACCTTAGTTTGCAAACACAATTGACCCTTTGATGTGGAACTAACTGGGGAAAATACGTTGTTATAACTGTCTGCACCTGGTCGACATTGGTGTATGAGATCTAAGTGAGTCACGTCGAGTTGTCTACACACGGTCGACAGTTTGTTGACAGGTTGTTGTTCGAGAGACGTGTACTGGCGACATCTGTCTACGAAGCGGGAGTTGGCCGTTGAAAGTGATGGGCAGAGTGTCTGCCAGAGGGCGGAAGGATTCTGTCATAGGGGGGAAAGGTCTCCGGCTCACAGACAACCCGGATATTTGTTGGATGAGACAAAGAACTCCCCAGATGAAAAGGAAACTTGACAGCTAATTGACTCTGGTTAGTCTGGAAACAGGAGGACACAGCCAGATTCTGGACTGATTGGCGTCTGGACTTTCTGGTGACTCACTCAAGCACCCATATAAAACCCAGTGCGGTAAACAGGTGGAGGGAGTCGAGAAAAACACTCTGAAGTGTTAGGATTGGGGATTATTCCGAGTTGTGTTATATGAGAGGGACTAGACTGTCTAAGTAGTGATAGTTATCCGCGGACATAGATCCAATCGGATTGCCTAGTTTCTCGAGTAACAACTGGAATAGACATATGGTAGGCAATTAATTATATCTGACTTAAGAGTATGATTAGGAATATAGTACAGTACTGTGCAGTGATATAATGTATTATGATTAGTGATAGAATGTTCTATAGTGCGGTGCTAGAAAGTATCATAGGAGCGTCGGCACTAGTATCCTATTGTGTAGCTTCGACTAGCTTATGTGATATATCCTTTTACTAAGGAAGTTGAGGACAATGTAGTGGAATAATAATTAGAGAGATTAAGGATGGTTGAGAGGGAGAAGAGGTATGTGTAATGGTAGGATCTTCCAGTAGGTCATCTGCTAGATTTCTACCCGTTCCTTTATTCTTTCCTGGTGTTGCCATGTCTCAGATCATATGATTGAGTTATTTGGCCGTATGACAGAGATCGGATCTCTGTTATAGATCTGAGTGCTGTTATTGGCCTACACTTACCTAATTCTGGCCAGGACGGAGTTGCCCTCACCATAGTATTCTCTATTCTACAGGTTCAATTTCCAGGTCCACGTATGTGTGTGGTGATTTTCAGCGGTGGGACCAACACAAATTTAGAAGCTGATCGCTCAGAATCTGAAGACAGAGGTTGCTGAGAGGCCGCTACATAGGGCTTATACCCAAGTTGGTTTGCGGGAACCTGGCTTCTGCTGAGCAGGACATGTTGATGAGATTGAGGTTTAGCCCAGTGATAGATGTATCAATGAACAGTCAGAACATTGCATAATTTATACTGATACCCAGAACAGTTAGATTGTGGTGTTAATATGAGGAATCTTTAGAACCAGTGGCTCTAGATCCATTAAGATTTCTCCAAAAATAGTGACAATAGGATTAGAATTTCCTGATTAACAATCCGTTAAATAACCGAGGAAGTTCATAGTGTGAATCAGACTCTCATTAGACAGTGTTTGTCAGGGGTGTCCAAGCATCCTAGTGGTTCCAGAGACAACGGAGGAAGTCTTCACGTGACAGGAGGAGCATCACCTGGGTGAGGCTACTTGTAGGGGATACATGGTGCTGGTGTGTCTTCAGCACAGGGATGAGAATGACTACTCTTGAACACTGATCTGAGTCTATAGACGATTTAGAATACACGTCACACATTCTACACCTTATACACACACACACACTTCTCCTACATATACTCTTTGCTTTAATAAATTTCTTGTTTTTATTTGTTGAGGCTAGAGTTGTCGAGTATGTTATGTTGGGGAAGAATGAGAGGGGACATGATCCAGGAGTGAGCAAGAGTGAGAAGAAGGTGTCCACAGATTGAGGGAGTGTGTGGACGGAGTCTGCTGGATATCTCCAGGATAGAGATATTGGATAAAAAAAATAATGTGGGTGTTAATTCCCCTCACTCCAGGGACGACACTAAAGTGGTAAAGAAGAACAAGTAACTAACACGACATTCAGTCTTTACACACACGACAGTATCCTAGAATGATTGATGTCTACAACACTATATGTGGTATCCTAGAACGATTGATGTCTACAACACTATATGTGGTATCTTAGAATGATTGATGTTTACAATACTATATGTGGTATCCTAGAATGATTGATGTCTACAACACTATATGTGGTATCCTAGAATGATTGATGCCTACAACACTATATGTGGTATCTTAGAATGATTGATGTCTACAATACTATATGTGGTATTCTAGAATGATTGATGTCTACAACACTATATGTGGTATCTTAGAATGATTGATGTCTACAACACTATATGTGGTATCCTAGAATGATTGATGCCTACAACACTATATGTGGTATCTTAGAATGATTGATGTCTACAACACTATATGTGGTATCCTAGAACGATTGATGTCTACAACACTATATGTGGTATCTTAGAATGATTGATGTTTACAATACTATATGTGGTATCCTAGAATGATTGATGTCTACAACACTATATGTGGTATCCTAGAATGATTGATGTCTACAACACTATATGTGGTATCTTAGAATGATTGATGTCTACAACACTATATGTGGTATCTTAGAATGATTGATGTCTACAACACTATATGTGGTATCCTAGAATGATTGATGCCTACAACACTATATGTGGTATCTTAGAATGATTGATGTCTACAACACTATATGTGGTATCCTAGAACGATTGATGTCTACAACACTATATGTGGTATCTTAGAATGATTGATGTTTACAATACTATATGTGGTATCCTAGAATGATTGATGTCTACAACACTATATGTGGTATCCTAGAATGATTGATGTCTACAACACTATATGTGGTATCTTAGAATGATTGATGTCTACAATACTATCTGTGGGGTTTTAAAATGATTGATGTTCGGACAGCTACTTGTGGGTTTTTAGAATGATTTATGTCTGGACCGCTACATATGGGGTTTTAGAATGATTTATGTCTGGACCGCTACATATGGGGTTTTAGAATTATTGGTGTCTACAATACTACTTGTGGGGTATTAGAATGACCGCTACCTGTGGGGATTTAGAATGATTGGTGTGGGGTGTTAGAATCAATAATGCCGGGAAGGTTAACCTGGTCAACAAATGCCCTCGGAAGTCAGATGTATCGGCCTAACGGCACAAGAACGCAGCAGTCCTGTAATCAGGTACAACACAGTCACGTCCGAAAAAAACTCTCCGGATAAACGCAGAAGAAGAAGCAGAAGAAGAAGAAGAAGAAGAAGAAGAAGAAGAAGAAGAAGAAGAAGAAGAAGAAGAAGAAGAAGAAGAAGAATGATTGATGTCTACAATACTACCTGTGGGGCATCAGAATGATTGATGTTTGGACTGCTACATGTGGAGTATTAGAATGATTGATGTCTGGACCGCTACCTGTGGAGGTATTAGAATGATTGATGTCTGGACCACTACCTTTTGAGGTATTAGAAGTGCTGATGTCTGCAACACTACCTGTGGGATGTTAGAATGATTGATGTCTGCAACACTATGTGTGGAGTATCAAAATTATTGATGTCTGCAACACTATAAGGGGGGTATCAGAATGATTGATGTCTGGACCGCTACCTATGGAATTTTAGAATGATTGATAACTACAACAATCCGAGACCGAGTAAGAAATGCTATTATCAGGCAGACTGTGGGATCAACACCTTGTGCCACATTTATTGTAAGACAGAAGATCAAGTGGTTTGGCCATGTCGTTAGAATGCAACATCAGCAACTACCATCACTGGCCTTACATCAAAGATCATCTGCGACGAGACCACGAGCACGTCCAAGAAGAAAATGGATTGACGACATCAGAGACATTGTACAACCACACGGAATGACACTATCCAGTGCCGCCCACCAGGCGCTGGAACGCAAATTATTCCTCCCCACGGCGCTTGACGGCAGAAGTGGAAGACGACGACGACGATGATGATGATGATGATGATGATGATGATGATGATGATGATGATGATGATGATAACTACAACACTACTTGTGCGTGTTTAAGGAGGGTTGGCATGAGTCTCTATGTAAGGTGATGACGAGAAGAAGAAGAAGAAGAAGAAGAAGAAGAAGAAGAAGAAGAAGAAGAAGAAGAAGAAGAAGAAGAAGAAGAAGAAGAAGAAGAAGAAAATGAAGAAGAAGAAAGCGTGTGTAGGACCACAGTGGCCTAGTGGCTGGCATACTTGCTTATTTTTCCCGGTGTTCAAGTGTTCGGATCCCTCTCGAAGAGGGAAATTCTTTTTAAAATATGACCGGTGCTCCCAGGTCCACCTAGCCTAAAAGGGGTGCTGGGAAATTTCTTGTCAAATATAGGCGACCCGCGGGTTCTGACCATTCACGCTGTGTCTGCGGGGTTGAACTACCTTATGGTGCTAACAGATTCAGTGCCAAGCAAAAAGTAGTTTTGAACCAAAGATGCTACACAATCAAATGAACAAGTATTATCTTCTTATATATAAATTAGGATCTCCGTCTGTCTGTCTGTCTGTCTGTATGTATGTATGTATGTCCTTTATTTGTTCGCGAACGGCCCATCCGATTGAGATGAAATTTTCTACACGCCTTCCTTTCATTCCAGCGCTGCCAACTGTGATATTTTGTTAGTGTGAAATCGCCTGCTTACTCAGTATTATTTCATTTTTCATTTTTCATTATAATTTCATATATCTCAGGGGACCTAACTCTGTAAAAGTTATTTCAAGGGGCATAACTTTTCTGTATAACTTATAGTCATATTGTGGCATCGTTTTCAAAGATTTATAAACTCTTTGTCCATAGTTATGTACCGGCATATGAGTTATAATAAATAATGATACAATCTGTAAGGCATTTTCAAAGTTTTCATAAAAATAATGCACAATGCATAACATTGTAACTCATCTTTTTTTGCTTAAGAAGTTACTGTAGTCATGCAGGTGATTAGAAAGAGTTTTCATTAAAAATAATGGATGGTGTGTGGAAGGACATTCTTTTAAGTTACTTTTTTTGTTGTATGAATTTAATGAGAACTTATATGACTACTTATATGAATTAAATGAGATGCTCCCCACCAGGGACTGGGCGAAGCCGGGCAGGGTCAGGCAGACAGATAGACAGACAGACAGACAGATAGACAGTCGGGAACGGGAACTTATATGACTACTTATATGAATTAAATGAGATGCTCCACACCAGGAGCTGGGCAATGCCGGGCCGGGTCAGACAGACAGACAGACAGACAGACAGACAGACAGACAGACAGACAGACAGACAGACAGACAGACAGTCGGTAACGGGAACGAGAACTTATATGACTACTTATATGAATTAAATGAGATGCTCCCCACCAGGGTCTGGGCGAAGCCGGGCAGGGTCAGCTAGTCTTATATATAAAAGGCGATCTCCGTCTGTCTGTCTGTCTGTCTGTATGTATGTCCATATGTCCTTTATGCGCTCGCGAACGGCCCATCCGACTGAGATGAAATTTTCTACACGTCTTCCTTTCATTCCAGCGCAGCCAACTGTCATATTTTTTCAGTGTGAAATCGGCTGCTTACCCAATATTATTTCATTTTTCATTTTTCATTATAATTTCATATATCTCAGGGGACTTAACTCTGTAAAAGTTATTTCAAGGGGCATAACTTTTCTGTATAACTTATAGTCATATTGTGGCATCGTTTTCAAAGATTTATAAACTCTTTGTCCATAGTTATGTACCGGCATATGAGTTATAATAAATAATGATACAATCTGTAAGGCATTTTAACAGTTTTCATAAAAATAATGCATAATGCATAACATTGTAACTCATCTTTTTTTGCTTAAAGAATAAATAAATAATAATTACCTTATCTCTATCAAGTTTCAAGATTTTATATTTCTTTACACTGTCGCCAACTCTAAGAAGACATGGAACAACTTCAGCCATTATTAAATCTACAGGCATATGCGTTATATTCCTCCTCCTCCTCCTCTCCCCTCCTCCACCTCCTACCCTCTTCCTCTTCTCCTCCCCCTCCTCCCTCTCCCTCCTCCATCCTCCTCTTCTCTCTTTCTCCTCCTCCTCCCTCCTCCTCCCTCTTCCTCCTCCCAGCTAATACTCCTCCTTTTTCTTCTTCTTCTGCTGCTTCTGCCGCTGCTCCATTTACCCAAGTTAATTGTTGGGGAAGATGTAAAGATCTTTCAAGTGCTCTTTCTAATGCTTTTTGTAAGTTGGTCTTCGTTTATCTAAGGTTGTTCTAACTGCAACCAATAAATGATTAGACAGACAGACAGACAGACAGACAGACAGACAGACAGTCGGGAACGGGAACTTATATGACTACTCATATGAATTAAATGAGATGCTCCCCATCAGGGGCTGGGCGAAGCCGGGCCGGATCAGACAGATAGACAGACAGATAGACAGACAGACAGATAGATAGTCGGGAACGGGAACGTGAGCTTATATGACTACTTATATGAATTAAATGAGATGCTCCACACCAGGTGCTGGGCGATGCCGGGCCGGGTCAGACAGACAGACAGACAGACAGACAGACAGACAGACAGACAGACAGACAGATAGTCGGTAACGGGAACGGGAACTTATATGACTACTTATGTGAATTAAATGAGATGCTCCCCACCAATGACTGGGCGATGCCGGGCCGGGTCAGACAGACAGACAGACAGACAGACAGACAGACAGACAGACAGACAGACAGACAGACAGACAGACAGACAGTCGGTAACGGGAACGGGAACTTATATGACTACTTATATGAATTAAATGAGATGCTCCCCACCAAGGACTGGGCGAAGCCGGGCCGGGTCAGCTAGTAGGGCCTACTGTATATTTCCGTCCACTGAGAATTAAAATTCCTGAAGATACCACAAAACAAAAGAAATAACACAATGACCCTAGTATGGCAATATATCATCCTTTTGTCCAAATGGGAAGTAACATTTGGCGAGATAGTATCTTTTCGCATTGAATCAATTTACACGATACTGGAAGGCCCCGTTATTCGCCTTGATTTGCTATAACGTCGTTGTCACATACGGGACTAACTTCACTTTACGTCGCTACGTTTCGCCATAAGGACGTTTTGAACCTAGGACAATTCATGCAGATGCTGACAAAATCAAAGAGGGTGCTAAAAACGTAACCCCTTTGAGTGCTTCCAAGATCACTCGTATCAGAAGTACTCTTATGGAGAACATGGAAGCACAATTGGCCGTTTGGATTGAAGATCAGAACCAACAGAATATTCCTGTGAGCAAGATGGTTATCCAAGAGAAAGTAAAATTCCTCTATGAAGATCTAGCTAAGAAAGCGGATGAGAGCAGTACTAGTAGTGCTGATGATAGTTGTGGAGCGAGTCGTGCTTGGTTTGAGCACTTTAAGAGGCGTTCACACCTGCACGACATTCAGACAATAGGTGAAGCGGCGAGTGGTGATACTGCAGCGGCAGAGCGTTTCCCTGCAGAGTTAAAGGCCATGATTGAGGAGGGTGGTTACTGTGCAGCAGACGTAGGAAAATTTTTTTGTTCAAGCAAAGAAGAGCCAGGAAAAGAGGCGGGAAGAGGTTACAGTTTCATCCTCAGATGAAGAGGCATAAGTTAATGCCTCTACGTCCCAATAACTCTACCACTCGCTCTCCATCCCACCCCTATTTAGCCAATAATTATCAACAACCATCAAAATAAACATTACTGTAGTACACAATGCACTGTATTCCATTTAATTCTATGAGAAATAGTGTTTCGCTACACAGCTTTTCACTTTTCGAGTTTTCCAAGAACGTAACACCGACGTTAACCGGGGTCTTCCAGTATACCCAATAGGCCTAGCATGAAATGCGTTCTGTTTCTTTGCTGTTCTTTTCACAGTGTGGACGTTTCCAATGAAAACTCCCGCATGCCCCAAAAATAGATTTGGAGACAAATCACTTTAACCCTTTTTGCTTCGACCTGGGATTGTCCAGTTGTGAAAATCATACTGACCTTGTTCAACACAGAAGGCACAAACAAGTTCCACTAGTTATTGCCTGGCATATTTTGCTGCAATAAATATCGTTAATTGATTAGAGAAATTAGGCGTAGACAGACAACATTTTTGGGACACGTTATAAGAAGAAATAAATTAGAGAACTTGGTGACAGCTGGCAAGTTTGAGGGGAAAAGAACAAGGGGAAGGCAGAAAAGTATGTTTATATATAGCAAGATGAAAAACATTCTGACCAATAAAAAGATGTCAATTGAAACGAGAAAAAGAGTGTTGAGGGGAAATATAGAGCCTGTTCTTTTGCATGGATGTGAAACTTGGACAATGTGCAATCAATCAATCAATCATGTGCCATGCCGAAAAGCGTGGGCGGTCATGACTCGCCATTTCACTCGATCACCAGAGTCGTGGATCAGCTCAGTGTTCCTGTCTCGTCCATGCCATGTGGCCAAGCCATCCAGAAATTTTCCTCTCGGTCTTCCTCTTGGTCTGTTCCCTTCGATCTTGCCAGTTGTCACTAAGTTCTCCAGTCCATTTCTTCTCATAACATATCCAAAATTGTTTGACTGTCTACGTCTAATTTCTCTAATCAATCTACGATTTTCATTTGTCTCCTGTAGTACTTGGTCATTGGTTTTTCTATCTGTCCATGGTATTCTTTGCATTTTCCTCAGAAACCACATTTCTGCAGCCATCAGATGTTTTTCAGCTTGACTGCTCATTGTCCAAGTTTCACATCCATACAAAAGAACAGGCTCTATGTATCCCCCCAACACTCTTTTTCTCGTTTCAATTGGCATCTTTTTATTGGTCAGAATGTTTTTCATCTTGCTAAAGGCCACTTTCGCCATGGCGATTCTTGTTCTAATCTCTTCAAGGCATCTCCCATCAGATGTTATGACTGTTCCGAGATAATTGTACCGATTCACTTGTTGAAGAATATTCCCATTTACTTGTATATTACATTGTGGTACTTCGTTCTTCCTAGTGACGACCATAACCTGTGTCTTCTTACAATTTAATTCCAACCCCAGCTGCTCACTGTGGACAACAACCGAGTCTACTAATTGTTGCAGATCCTGTGCATTGTCTGCAATCAATACTGTATCATCTGCATATCTAATGTTATTGATGTTTCGTCCTCCAATGCTGATTCCATTTATGTCTTCTACATTTCTGAAAATATTTTCACTGTATAGCGAAAAAAGATCTGGAGACATTACAAATCCCTGCCTAACACCTCTCTTAATAGGTTGATATTGTCCCACTTCATTATCAATCCTTATGGCAGCTTGTTGTTTCCAATATATGTTTTTTATAAGTCTAATGACTTTCCCATCAATTTGTAGATCTGCAAGCATATCCACCATGTTGACATGTCTAACTCTATCAAAAGCCTTTGTATAGTCAATAAAGCAAAGATGTATATCCTTGTTTACTTCTATAGCATGTTCAATAACTTTTCGCAGCATATACACAGCATTTACTGTACCCTTTCCTTCTACAAAACCACATTGTTCTTCCCCTATTTCAGGTTGTATTTTCTTCCTCACTCTTTGCATGATAATTCGTAACAAGATCTTTGTGATGTGACTCATTATACTAATTGTTCTATGTTGATCACATTCCAAGGCTCCTGATTTCTTTGGGATTGCAATAAATACAGAATTACATAATTCAGAAGGTATATCGCCAGTATCATATAGTATGTTCAGCAGTCTGGTGACTTGCTCTAGTCCATATTCTTCTAAAGCTTTAATCATTTCTGTTGTGATGTTATCTGCACCGGGGGCCTTGCCAGCTTTCATATGCTTAAGAAAATTTTGAACCTCCATCTTTAAAATTGGTGGTCCTTCATTATTAAATCTAATGTCATACTGTTCCTCTCTGTTATCATTGTACAGGTTTTTCACATAATCTGTCCATACATGTAGAATCTGATCTTTTTCTGTTATGATTTTGCCATCTTTAGTTTTTAGACAGCCTGTTGATGTACTTGTTCTTTTATTAGTAAGTTCCTGAATTCTTTTGTGCACTAATCTGGTATTTTGACTGTTGTGACGTCTTTCAATTTCTAAGCACTTTTCCTCAAGCCATGATTCTTTTGCCTTCCGACATAATATTCTGACTTGTCTGTGAATTTCTTCATATTTGGCAGGATTATTTTTGTTTGACAATGTGCAGTCAAGCTGAAAAACATCTGATGGCTGCAGAGATGTGGTTTCTGAGGAAAATGCAAAGAATACCATGGACAGACAGAAAAACCAATGACCAAATACTACAGGAGACAAATGAAAATTATAAATTGATTAGAGAAATTAGACGTAGAGAGTCACAATTTTTTGGACATATGAGAAGAAATGGATTGGAGAACTTAGTGACAACTGGCAAGATCGAAGGGAACAGACCAAGAGGAAGACCGAGAGGGAAATAAATACCTGCTGGATGGCTTGGCCACATGGCATGGACGAGATAGGAACAGTGAACTGATCCACGACGCTGATGATATATATATATATATATATATATATATATATATATATATATATATATATATATATATATATATATATATGAAACGTCAGGAAAGAAACTATTAACTCAACTCTAAACCACTGTAGCGTGTATATAGATAACGTGTTTTAGATTCCGAGACATCTATTTAGAGAGCACAATTTTCCTATTATTTCTATTCTCTATAATAATAGAATCCGACCGTTGGAAGTACGTTTCATTATTCAATTAGTGCCAGTCGTGTCAGGGTTGGCTAGGTTCCTCCCAGAAAGGTCATCATCATCAAGTGCCATGCCAACTGGCGTAGGCGTTCACGCATCTCCACATATCTCTGTCCCTGGTCTTCTGGATAAATTCCACTGATGACATTCCTCCAATGCCAACGTAGCAATCCATCCAGCACCATGTCTCTCTGGCTACGTCTGCCTCTGCAACCGCCCATCCTTCCAGTCGTCACCGTTTCCCAATACCTCTCGTCTCACTGACCAAAGAACATCATTTGTCTTTTTCTTATAGTTGTATAGAATGTTCTAGTTTCGTTAGCCTCCTCCAGGCAACCGTTAGTTACTCTGGCAGTCCAAGGTGTTCACAATATTCGCTTCAGAAACCACACCCCCCTTATCTACAAGCTTTTCTTGTTCGTGATTCATTGCCACACAGCTGAATTAGTTCTAGTTAACATTTCACAACTCTCTTTCTAGGCTTGAAATTAGCCGCGAACAATTCGGAAGCAAGTCACTTTACTTTGATTTCGATGTGAGAAGTCACCCGTTCAGAAAAAAAATGACAGGCTACTGAACATTAAATTGCCTTATCAAATAACAAAAAGCCAATAATTGCTGGGGGTTGATCGTAATATAAAATACAGGATTTGTAACTAATTGTAACTCTCTTCCTGACATTCAGTCGGTATTTTAGTTTAGAATCCTGTTACACTCCTCAAGGCGCAGTAAGGAGTCCTAGACCCATATGTGCATAGACCAATCGGAACTGTGTGGGTGATGAGTTCAGTACCACACCTGCCGCCTTTATTTCCCAAGACATTTCCTGGTACCCATTTAGGCTGGGCAAACATGGCAGCCCCTTTACAAATCCGAGTCCGCCCCCGTGCGGGTTGACCCCGTGGCCTCCGGGCCATTCTAACATCTAGCTACTGCCCTACCACGGTTCCCTGACATTCACTGACGACGACCTATCTCAGCGGGGTCAAGGGTAACAATTAATAACCTGTCAATAACCCACATGACATTCCCTTCAATCCCACCTCCTTGTGGATAAATTAGTTGTATATATTTTACAGGACGTCGCAGTCAACCACGGCGATTTTTGGTTGTTGGTGATTTCTTGGCAAGTTTACGTTCAGTAATTTGTCATTGCCTTCTGAAAGACCGGTACACATGCCATTGTAAGGAAACCAATGCAACGCGGTCTGCTGTCAAATCTCCCGCAGCTGTGTTTCAAACGCGGTAAGCGGGATTAAAAATTGCGTCACCGCCACAGTGCCGGCATGCATGTTATACACGCTGGCAAACCAAGTCCGTGGGGCTTTAAGACTAACGGTTCACTGACCCCACTAGGTGGAGTGGGATCTGTCTGGTAACAATCTCCATACAGCTCCGGCTGACATGACAAGACGGCGGTAGGTTATACTGATACTGTAGTTATACATTGCTACACAGGAAACAAGTGGAGCTATGCTGAGTAATAAACCCGGATAATACCTCGCTATGTAGGAAACAATTACAGCTATACGGACTGATAATCACGAATGATTAGGAACTGGAAAGCGTAACGGACTAGGAAAAAGAACAATGATTGCTGGAACGTTGAATGCAAGTGGTTTACCCTATAAAGAATAGGAAGTACTGAATTGGCGAAGAGAGACAAATAAAACTATTTGGTCTTTTAGAAATGAGAAGAAAATGAAATAATACACAAAGAATCCATAACGACAATGTGTTGATATAGGTGGCACTGTTATCAAGTTGCTAGACGCTTGCCTGTCCATCCAGTGGTCATGGGGTCGTTTTGGTATCTAATGAAGCAAGATGTATACCCACGGGTACATTCTGTTCCAGCTACAGAGCAAGAGATTCACGCCCTGACGCCTGCTGCCGACATGCTCTGACATGAGACCTGCTCTGACTCATAACAGCAGATGGAAGATGTATTCAGGGTCATACGGTAGATTTTCTCAGTATAATGCAAGTCTTCGAAATGCCACCCCTTAATGATGCAAATCTTCGAAAATGCCGCCCCTCCTTCGCTGCTTAACCGCCCCCTTACGGTGCCGCCTATGCGGCCGCCTTTCTGTATTCTGTATCATAGCACGGCACGGCACAGGATGTATTAAGAAAATTAACTGTAGAAAAGACCAAGTAAAGGCAGCATTTGACAGTTCTCTGAAATTTGTATTTGTCTATCGAGGTGACGAAATGAAATCTTACGAGCTATATCGAGTCAATGCTGATGTATGGAAGCCAATCATGGACATATTAGCAGACTAGTGAGAAATTATGTGGACTTATATGGAAGCTGCAGAGATGTGGTTTTATAGAAAAATGATGATAACACATTTGGTGGCTAGAAAGAGTAATGAAGATATCTTGAAAGAGGTCAATCAACTCACAAAGAGAGCTGGTTGCTGGCATCGGATAAAGATAGTGCACATTCTTTCTGCATGTCACGAGAAGTGGAGAGATTACGTATGTCATCACAACTGGCCAAATGAAAGGGAATAGACTCAGAGGAACCGAGAGAGAGAGAGAGAGAGAGAGAGAGAGAGAGAGAGAGAGAGAGAGAGAGAGAGAGAAGAGAGAGAGAGAGAGAGAGAAGAGAGAGAGAGAGAGAGAGAGAGAGAGAGAGAGAGAGAGAGAGAGAGAGAAGGGGGGAGGGTTGCTGAACAGTTTGACATCAGGAGATGTAAGAACACTAGTATCAGAAATGATTGCACTACACGATACTGAAGGCTGTGAACAGACATGATCATCAACGCCACACGGCCTGGGCAAGAAGAAGAAGAAGAAGAAGAAGAAGAAGAAGAAGAAGAAGAAGAAGAAGAAGAAGAAGAAGAAGAAGAAGAAGAAGAAGAAGAAGAAGAAGAAGAAGAAGAAATCAAATCAAATCAAATCAAATCAAATCAAATCAAATCAACTTTATTTTAAAAGGGTCACAAATTGGGCACGCAGGCCCGTCTTACATTCGGCCCTTTCAATCACTCATCTTTCATTCATCAAGAGCATTATAAATTTACATAGGAAGCAAAATAAACATTGAGAAATTAATGTTGTAAACATAAACAAAGCAAATTACCATGTTATGAGTCCCATCTCCCACTTACCCATACATCACCCCACCCACACACACACCCCCACCTACCCACACACACACACACACACCCAGGGACACATACATACCCCACCAACCGACCCATCCCCCTCCCGCACATCCCCCACCCACACACACTGCCCTCACCTGTTCCCCCAACCAGAACACACTCGCCACCCACAAACATCCCCCACCAACCCACACATCCCACGCCCACCTACATATACATCCTAACCCACACATCCTCTCCCCACCCACACCTCCAACCACCCATCCCCCAGCCACACCTCCATCGACCACATATTCCCCACCCACGCATACACATCCCCCACCAACCCACACATCGCACATCCACTCACACATCCCCAAACTATACACACACATCCCCACCAACTGACATCTCCCTACCCACACACACACACACATCTGTGAAGAAGAAGAAGAAGAAGAAGAAGAAGAAGAAGAAGAAGAAGAAGAAGAAGAAGAAGAAGAAGAAGAAGAAGAAGAAGAAGAAGAAGAAGAAGTCGGCACTTTCAGGGTCACAGTGGCCTAGTGGCTGGCATGAATGCTTGTTTTGCCCTGTGATCAATTGTTCGGATTCCCCCTCCTCCCCCCCCTCCCTCTCTCTCTCTCTCTCTCTCTCTCTCTCTCTCTCTCTCTCTCTCAGAAGAAGAAGAAGAAGAAGAAGAAGAAGAAGAAGAAGAAGAAGAAGAAGAAGAAGAAGAAGAAGAAGAAGAAGAAGAAGATATAATAAAACATATGAAAATATATTCTGCTATTATGTTGCATATCTCTCGTAGATTGTCTGCTGGAAATGGAATCTGTAACGCTCCTATCTATCTATCCCCATGCGGCCGATAGTTTTCCAACTGTGTGCTAGATAATAATTTATCTATTTTGTTTTGGCGTCTTGTCTACATATTCCGCCCAGCGCAGGTTGGCGTATTGGGAAAAAAGGGTGTGAAGTGTTGGTTAAAAGCCAGCTGTGTCCATGACTGCGCTGATAATTGTTTGCCTGGTACACATTACATTCGCCAGGTGTACATTACATTTACCTTGTAATATTACATTTGCCTAGTGTACATTACATTTGCCTGGTATGCTTTACATTTGGCAATACATTACATTTCCCTCATATACATTACCTTTGTCTGGTATACATTATATTTGCCTGGCATACAATACATTTGCCTGGTATACATTTCATTTGTATGGCATACATTACATTTGCCTCATATACAATACCCTTGTCTGGTATACATTAGATGTGCCTGGTATACATTATATTTGCCTGGTATACATTACCGTTGTCTGGTATACATTACTTTTGTCTGGTATAAATTACATTTGCCTGGCCAAGACATCCAGGTATTTACTTCTCGGTCTCCCCCTTGGTCTCTTCCCTTTGATCTTGCCAGTTGTCACCAAGTTCTCCAAGTCATTTCTTCTCATGACATGCCCAAAGAAATTTTGACTGTCTACGTCTATTGACTCTAATCAGTTTACGATCTTCATTTGTTTCTTGAAGGACTTGTTCATTGGTTTTTCTGTCTGTCCATTGTATTCTTTGCATTTTCCTCAGAAACCACATTTCCACAGCCATTAGCTGTTTTGCAGATTGACTGCTCATTGTCCACGCTTCACATCCATACAAAAGTATAGGTTCTATGTAGCACTTCAACACTCTTTTTCTGATATCTTTTTATTGGTCAGTATGTTTTTCATCTTGCAAAAGGCTACCTTCGCAATGGCAATTCTGTTTTTATATTATATATTCTGTCAATTCGTCCATCTCTTGATGTTATGTCCCCACTTGTATCGTTGCATACCTCCTCCTCGCTTGCCTTCAACCTTCGCCTCCGGTATTGTTTTTAAAAGAAAATAGTATCGTTCAAAGTGAAATGGAAAAAGAAACCATTAGTGGGTGTGAATATTGACATGGGAGAACGGTAAACCTGGAATAAGAAGGAAATGCAGCGTTTTGAGTGAAATGCAATGATACAAAGAAACATACCTTTCGTATAGTAAACAATAATTTGAGGATGAGACGAATAAAAAAATTGGGATAGGCTAGAAACATTAACCCTGAGAAAAGGAATGAAGAGAAAAATGACCAAAGATAAAACAAACAAACAAAAGAAAGAAAAGCCGCATTATAATTCAAAAAAACTTGATGAAAATTTACACCATACAACGCAGGTAAAACGGGAAGGAGAGAAAGGGAAAGGTAGGCAGAGAAGGGATGGGGTGGATGTGAAAAATACAAGTGCACAACAGCAATGATGGAAATTGTCGACATGCAGATTTGTTTGAGTGCTTATTTTAAGCTTATTTTTGGGACTATCGACTTGTTCCCTGATTTTCAGTGTGCAAAGGGGGAGGGGTGTTTGTACATCTCTCTCTCTCTCTCTCTCTCTCTCTCTCTCTCTCTCTCTCTCTCTCTCTCTCTCTCTCTCTCTCTCTCTCTCTCTGTATGTGTGTGTATGTGTGTGTGTGTATGTGTGTGTGTGTGTGAAAAGGAATTAAAAAGGCAGAGGACCGATTTCGTTGCACCGGGTTCTACCTAATGTAGCTCGATCTCTTTCTATTGAGGAGTAGCTCACAACTAGGCAAAAGCATCGCATGGGGCACGAACTCCATAGCTCCGACGACAACCCCAGTTAAGTTGGCAGCTCTCCTCAAGCATCTCATCTCACAGGTGTTGATTATGTATAAATGTGATTTCGATAATATTCAAGTTTGACATTGGTTTCATTTTAATGATTTTTTAATCACACACAATCAGTAAATACTGAGGTTGACTGCAAGGTCAAGTCAGATCTGAAATTAGCTATGTCTTTACTAACCTTGTCTAAAGATCCAGACTGGGACCCAACTCTGAACTGACTTCTTTGTGAAATGTATATTCAGAATAATGGCGGCCAGTCGATTGTTGAACTAACTGGGTTGCCTTATGCAATAATATGTGGCTGTTGGTTTTCTAGTGACTGCCGCTTCCTTCGACGATGAACTATGTTTTTCGTGGCGGACTTTTATGTTGGCATTCTGGCTAGTATACCTATGCGGGTTGTTGGTTTATCGAGATACCTGTCTGTTCCACTTTTTGGGGCAGTGAGGAGCATTTTGTGTTATATTCATAGGGACAGGAGAAGAGAATAATGGGGCGACCCTTTGCCGTGAAGTTGGAACCACAACTAACTAATTAACTAACTGACTTCTTCTACATCCAGGTCCAGAACTAGACGCCCAGAAGGTGCTGACTGTCAAGGATGTGAACTTCAAGATTCCAATCAACAGCAAAGCTCACCACACCCACAAGTTTGCAATCAGTCGACTATCTAATCCCAATCCACAACTGGTGGTCAGAAGAGGGCAACCCTTCTCCATTACAGTCACGTTCTCCAGGCCATATGACCAGCGTAAAGATGACCTCAAACTGGTTTTCGAGGCTGGTAAGTTAAGTCACCCGTGAGTTAGAACCCCTCAAGGGGTGTCATGGTGGTATTTGGATATGGAGGTGCCAGTTTTGATTATAGTTGTTTTGATAGAAAATTTCGAAATTACAGGTTTTCAGTACTTCTTTATTTCAGAATAGGTACATTAGCGCGTGGGCCCTCGGTAGCGTAGTGAATAGATACTCGCCTACCGATCTCTGGGCATATGGGTTCGAGCCTCATCTAGGCGAATTCGGATTCTTAATAAGTTGGCCCAGCCTAAATGAATACCAAGAATGTCTAGGCAAGAAACATTGGCCATCGAGGCACAGACCACTTCACCCACCGAGTGCCGATAGGTCTATGAAAATATGGGTGTAGCACCATATGTCCAATGCACCCAAAGATGTGTTAAAGAGTCATGTATATATTTATACTGCATTAGTTTACCAATGGTTGTAATACAAGCAGGAAGAAGCATTGACAGGGCCGATATCATCAATGCAGTACGGACCCAGCAGGCCGATACTGACGAGTCTCAAACGTTAGTTCAATTACACTAATGAGGATTGAAGCCTCGCCAAACACAGCAATGTCGCCTTTAATGGCGACATAGGAGACATTAAACCAATTCCTCATGGGAACAGTCAGGAGAGATACTTACCTGCATCCGAGGGTTGAGTGCACATAGAAATATACAATGTGCGTGGATGTCGATCGTGATAACATAACATAACATAACATAACATAACATAACATAACATAACATTACTATGGTTGTAAGTTACAACTTGTAACACTCATGATATTTTTTTAGTAAGTAAAAAGAAGCGATGAACGGTTAATCGCAGTTTATGCTTAAATATAGAGCGGGCTTTCAACGCTCATCCATAGCAAAATAAAAGTAAGAAACAGGACAGGTGTTAAAGATTACACGAAACTGCCTGGAAGAAACATTCAGTCGTAAATTTTGAAGATGGTTGTCTGGAATAAACACCGCGTCTTGCATGTTGAAGATGATTGTCTGGAAGAAGCACACAGCCTTGAATTTTGAAGATGGTTGCATGGAAGCACACACAGAGCCTTGAATTTTGAGGTTGGTTGTCTGGAAGAAGCACTTAGCCTTGAATTGTGAAGATGGTTGTCTCGAAGTAGCACTTAGCCTTGGATTTTGAAGATGGTTACCTGGAAGAAACACCCAGTCTTGAACTTTTAAGATGGTTGCCTGAAAGAAACACTCCACCTTGAATTTTGAAAATGTTTGCCTAAAAAAACAAAAAACACTCAGCCTTGAATTTTGAAGTTCGTTATTGGAGATGAGTTGAGTTGAGCTTAGAACCAACATCAGTGCACCCAGGACATTCCCATATGCGCTGCGTCCTCTCCTTCAACAGCCAGCGAAGAGTCACACTACTAATTGTTCCACCGCTATCTGATTGAAAGTTCTCTTGGTCTTCCCTCTCAGTTTTGAGATTCTACCAGAACCCCTGCCAATCCCCCGCAATCTCATCTAATTTTTTCTTGAAAATGTCTAAAAAATGACTAAGATAGGAATCTATAACAGAACGCCTGTTACAGCGACTGCACGGTTGACGGTCGGGGTTCAAAACCAAAGCATGGCCAGGTCTAGAAATAGATATAGTAATTAGTTACTGTGCAATTTAAAAATTAGCAAGCAAATGCACGGTCAAGCACCATCGCTTGATGAAGCGATGGCTATGACGTATGTTGGCAACAATCAAGATACGACACAGAAGCCAGCTAACCAGCAATTGAAGAAGACGCTTGGTCTTTGTGGGAAGTTTGGGTTACATCTAGTATTATTAAAATCGTCGATACTTAAGCACGTAACAATGTGGAAGGAAAGGGCTAAGGCATTAGGAACCATAAAGGAAATGTTATTTCATCGCTGACATCGAGAAAGAACTAATCAATTTGTTTTGTACAGTAACTAAGAGAAATGTCCACATGTGCTATGCCATCATTTTTTGATATGATGACTGAGAACCGCCCTATTTGTATCGAAGGTCAATAAAGAAAAATGCCAAAACCTTGATTCTACGGAGGCTGGCTTTTATATATGACTACGTTTGCAAAGGTTGTTGAAATTTAGTTATTTTCACCTTGAGAACTGCTGTTACCGTTTGACACCTGTTTCCTTGTTGAGTTAAGAATGTGTTTCAAGTCGCGATGCGATCCGGCCGCCATAGACACCTCTGCGGCGGTTGGCCACGATGGGTGGCGACACTGCCTAAGTTCCACCGCTATCTGATTGAAAGTTCTCTTGGTCTTCCCTCTCAGTTTTGAGATTCTACCAGAACCCCTGCCAATCCCCCGCAATCTCATACTTTCTACATACGGGTTCTCAATCTGTTCCTCCACTTTCTCCACCTGGTCCCACAGGCGCACGACCACCTCTCCCTTGTCCATAAGTAATCGACCACCAAGAGGTGCCTTCCCTGCCAGCCTGTCAGCCTGTTCATTCCACCGCATTCCCGCATGGCCAGGAAAAAAAAAACATATAATTTTCACAATCTGTGACCTCTTAAGCGAGGTGAGCCATTCCACACTAAACATTCCTTTCTCCACTTTACTAAGCATACTCCTTGAGTCTGTAATGAACACAGTGTGTGCCGCAGTGGTTTCCTCTAACCGACCGAATGCCGCTATGACTGCTTCCACCTTCATTCTCATGCTGGTTTTTTTTTGTCTTCTCACAATGTGGCCAAAAATGAAGACTGCCTCTTTCTGATGTGTGTGATAAGTTATCATTGCAAATTAGCCTCCCTCATAATGTCCGTATTACTCATTTTGGCTGTCCAATAAACTTTCAGCATTCTTTTATAAAACCATGTCTCCAAGGGTATTTTTTCACTTTTTTTTTTTTACGAATTGTGCAAACCAGGCCCTAAGACTTGGTCAGCAGCTGGTCTAGGATGTAAGCTCCGACAGGCGGACAGTTAGAGCATTGCTTTGTTGACTCGGAAGCTTCTGCAGCTTGTATTGTTCCAGATGCATTGGTGTTATCTTTCTTCTGGAGTAAACATGGCAGGCCGAGAGAAGGGATCATTCTGCATGGGCAACACATGGTCTCTAAATTCAGCCCAATGATTGATTGATTGATTGATTGATTTCGGAATCGACATCACAGCATTCGGGGCATTCCCATAAGCGCTCCATCCCCATCCTCAGCAGCCAGCGAAGAGTTCCAACACCAATAGTACCAGTAGCAATCTGATTATATGACCGTCTCGCCTTTCCTCTGAGCGTTGAGCGTCGGCCAGATCCCCTCGTCACTCCTCGCTATCTAATTCTTGCCAGACCATGGTATTCCATTTGCTCCTCCGAGGTGTACACGTGCTCCCACAAGGCCGCAACCACGTTTGCCTTGTCATGTATCAATACCCTACCAAGTTCTGCAGAGCCAGCCAATCTGTCCGCCTGTTCATTTCCCAGCACACCGGCATGCCCCGGAGAAAAGATCCAGGCGATTCAGCCCAAGCGTTGTGCTACTGATAGGTACAGTATAACTCCATCCCTGGTCCCCGCCAAGGATTGTAGTTATTACGCTTTTTTTTGGAAGCACAATGAAACAAACTATCGTCTGTGAAGACGGCAAGGTGCCAGTAATAGAAACCAATTGTCGAGGATTCGCAGAGGTATGCTATAACTGGTATTTTCTTTACCATACTGAACACGAGTCATTATGCAAACGAAACTGTGGGCGTGGATTAAATATAAATCAACCAGTAATACAGTCGTGGAGGTACCATAAAGGAAGCGTGTACACTCAAGGTCGTCAACATGTACCGGATCCTTTGAAGAATGTCGCTCTCATCACTGCAAAGAAGACTCTATATCTCTTGTCAGCTCGTCTGCCCATGCCCCCTCGTGGCTAAGGTATTTGCAATGTCTTGTAACCTTCATCGTGTTCCCAGAACCCTGCCTCTTCTTCCAGTAACCATGCCTTCTGACGTTGCTCTGTCCCGGCCACCGTGGTGGTTATTTGATGGCTGTGCAAATTTGGTTTCTGAGGAGAATGCAAAGAATACCATGGACAGACAGAAAAACAAACTACCAAGTACTACAGGAAACAAATGAAAATCGTAGATTGATTAGAGAAATTAGACGTAGACAGTCAAAATATTTTAGGCATGTTATGAGACGAAATGAATTGGAGAACTTGGTAACAACTGGCAAGATCGAAGGGAACAGACCAAGGGAAAGACCGAGAAGTAAATACCTGGATGGCTTGGCCACATGGCATGGTCGAGACAGGAACACTGAGCTGATCCACGACTCTGGTGATCGAGTGAAATGGCGAGTCATGACCGTCCACACTTTCCAGCATGGCACTAGATGGATAGATGGATTTTAGTTTTCCAGAAATGATGCTGATTATGCGCCAGTTTTGCAGAAATGTGGCTTTTTATGCGCCAGTTTTGCAGAAATGTGTCTGTTTACGCGCAAGTTTCCAGATATGATGCTGTTTATGCGCCTGTTTTCGAGAAATGATGGTGTTTATGCGCAAGTTGTTCAGAAATTATGCTGTTTATGCACCAGTTTTCCAGAAATGATGCTGTTTATGCGCAAGTTGTTCAGAAATGATGCTGTTTATGCACCAGTTTTCCAGAAATGATGCTGTTTATGAGCTAATTTTCTAGTAATAATGTGTTTGCTACGATGCTTGTGTCTTATAATTTCTACAAAAATGCTCCTCTCTTCCAATCGCGCTCGTTGTCGATGCAATAACAAAACATTGTAGCAGCTCAACGGGAGCCATAACTTCAACGTCAACGATAACGATAGTAGAAACGCTGGCAATCCAAGTCCAAATAAACTTTAATCGTGTTGCTCGGTCGGACAGGTTCAACAAATGATTATATGACCATTCCCATATTGCTGAGAGGATTGGCCAAACATATAATAATAATTTATGTAGAAATATATCATTTAGACTGCCGAATCCGATGCTAACTTATTTCATAACTAACTGACAATGAACTTGCTTGTGGGCCAACGTTTTTTTAATCTATATTACGTTTATTGGAGTTCCGTTGACCTATGTCTGGTGTGACGCCATGACTTTTAATTGCTGATCGCTCGGCCAGTTATGATGCGCTCAATTCTTCTCATGTCTTCTGCGCCCTGCGTTCATTCCCGATTGTTCCTTGCCATTCAAACTGTGCCCTTATTTCCTGACGTTGCGGGAGTCTCATATAGTGTGTCCATAACATTTTCAGTTAGCTATCGTAGTTGAAAGTTTGGTGTTACAATCAGAACCGCCCGTCTTCAAGATGTTGTCAAACTTCACTGCCCATGGTAACCGTAGTCCATGTGTCGTCATCTAGTAACCTCTGTATTCATACGCCTCACGGTGATTCTCTTTATTTGTCTGCCACAATTTTTTGTATCCGATTATAAATCATTCTAATCAATGGCTTTTGCCCCCGACGCTACATAGCAGTATTTATGAGTAAGTTTTCCAGAAATGATGCTGTTCATGCGCCAGTTTTCCAAAATTATGCTTTCTATGAGCCACTTATCCAGAAATGATGCTGTTTATGCACCAGTTTTCCTGAAATGATGTTTATGTGCCAGTTTTCCAGAAATAATACTGCTGTTTATGCTGTGTTAATACTGTCTATGCTGTGTTTATGCTTGTGAAATGATGCTGTTTATGCGCCAGTTCTCCAGAAATGATGCTGCTTATGCGACAATTTTGTTAGTAATTATGTTATTTATGCGCCATTTTCCCCGACATGATGCTGTTTATGCACCAGTTTTCCAGAAATAATGCTGTTTATGAGCCAGTTGTCCTCCATATTTAAATCTTAAAGAAACTGGTACACGTCTGTATACTTATTCATCCACAGATTATTACATACGTTGTATAGTCTACATACGAAATGGGGAAGAAATAATGTGATATTTCAAATACATTTTCCCGCATAATATGCTGTTAGTGTCCAGTTTATCATCAGAAATGATCGATGTAATTATAACAAAAAGTGACGACAACGGACTTGGTCTGAATAACAGAAAAATAGAAGTAATAGCAATTACAAAGCAAACATTTCTTCTCAGAAGCAACATCAAGGTGAATGGAATCAGTCTGAAATATGTCAGTGTATTTAAGTATTTAGGGTACTTGAATAAACGCAGATGAAATATGTATTTACAAAGTTAAACGTTGAATAGTCAAAGCTAAAGCAACATTTAACAAACTGAAGAATATTTTCTGCAATTTATCTTTGTTAATCAAGGTAAGGAAAAGAATTCTTAAGAGCTATATTGAGCCAATCCTGATGTAAGGAAGCGAATCATGGACAACTAGCAGACAAGTGAGGAATTACGCGGATGATGAAGATGTTTCGTGTTATAGAAGAATGATGAGAACACCGTGGACGGGTAGAAGGAGTACGGAAAATGTATGTGGGGGGGGGGGGGGGGGGGGGAGAGAACTGGTTACTGGCATCAGTAGAAGACAGTCCATGTTCTTTGGGCATGTCATGAGAAGGGGAAAGTTGGCGTCGTCACAACGGGAAAATTGAAGCGGAAGGGAGGCAGAGGGAGACCAAGAGCAAAGAGGCTGGGTAGTTTGACATGAATAGCACACAAGAGACAGAAGACTGTGGACAGACATGATCACCAACGCCTCACAGCATGGACTATAAGAAGATTGGCAGTACACTAGACAGAAGGCTGTGGACATACATGATCACCAACGCCACACGGCATGCACAATAAGAGGAAGAAAAAATCAAGCTTTCACGCTCACACACACGCATGCGCGCACGCGCGCACATACACACACAAGATCATGCAACTGTCTAACACAGTCGACGTTTTACTATGACAGGACCCAAGCCACTAGTTAGTAAGAGGACCTACGTGGAGTTCATCCTCTCCGAAGAGGACCTACCCTATGACTGGGGAGCTAAGATCGTGGCCAGGCAGGTATGTGTCCGTTGGTTTTTTTTTTTTTTTTTTTTAATGTAAACAACAAAAAAAATAAAATAAAATAAAATACAGAAACTAGATAGTAGAATATGGGCTCTGGAGATGTGGATACACAGAAGAATATGTCCTATGTCATGGAAACAAAAGCAATCAAATACAGAGGTTCCAGGAAACGCGGGAATGAAAAAGAGAGTTGATGCAAGAAATAAAAAAAGCGGCAAGTGAAATATTTCAGTCACGTTGAAGGACATAACACTCGTATAAAAACCATACTGGAGGGCAAGATTGAGTGCAAGCGAGCAAGAGGTAGACAACGATACAAGTAGGAAGATAACATCAAGAGATGGACGATCATCAGCCTGATATAATGTACAGTCAGGGTGAGAGACAGACAGTGTTGGAGATCCATTGCAACCAACCTGTATTGTGGAGACGGCACCTGATTGATAGATTGATTGACAGAGGTCGGTATTGCCGCGGGGTTTAATGCATTTGCGCTGAAACTTCTAGTGCGCTGAATGCGAGGTAGTAGATTCATCCCCTTCACCAGTCTGATGGACTACAACGTTGACTTCTCCTTCAGAAAGTTGTGGCAAACTACTGAACATTCACTAAGGCATGTTTCCTTAGTGACTCAATCAGCATGCTCAAGAAGATAGAGATGGGGTCGATCCGAAGAGAGTGGTTGCTTCTCAGGAGCGGTCTCGGCTGGCAAAGATTAGTTTCATTTTCGTGCCAGGGCACGCGAATGTACAAGGAAATGAGGGCAATGAATGAATCACAGACACACACAATAAATAAATAAACAAACAAACGAGAAGTATATTGTCAGCTTTACTAGTTCGATATTACAAGAAACAAAATGGACGTTGCAGCTAAATCTTCGTCAGCACAGAAACAAACACAAACAGACAACCAACTAACTACACGAAAAAGACCATATGAAGATCCAAAGGTTACTTATCTGAATGCTGGTTTGGTCTGATGCGCCTTTAACGCTCACCGTTGGATGTGAATGACAGAACCGGATTGTCAGAGCCTAGCTATGCAGCAACATCGTTACGGCACCCGGCGGACAAGAGTTGTCGGCTGGCAAGATTGCTACCTGACACGCGACCAGCGGTCAGGCTGACGACAGACGCACGCAAGCCACGTGACCCCACCAGAGGCAGTGGGCAGTGTGCGTGATAGCTCAGACCGAGCTGGGACAGGAGACTGGAAGGACATGTGTGACGAGAGCAAGGCGTTTGTGTGAATCTCCGTGGTTGAAAGCCGAACGATGATATCTTGAGCGTCAGACCTATGAGCTGTATTGTGGTTGTGAGTTATATATTGTAGATCGTTGTCATTATCGTTCTGTATTTAATGTGGCAATAAATCCATAGAACTTGTGTTGCTGTGTCTTACGTCGAATCACGTTATACTTGTACTGTCTCACACGTGTTAGCCAACGAGCCGAATTTAAGATCCTGACATGTGTGGACGTGGGTTGCTCGTCCTTGTTTAAGAACCTAACATATTTAGACGTGTGTTGCTCGTCTTTGTTATTTAAAACTATAATTCTTGTACTTGTAAAATTTGTCAAGGTTATAGTGATGTACTTGTGATCGGAAAAGTCTCAGTGTGATCCATTAATACATTGTTTAAATATGTTTAAAACTATCAGTAAATGTACAGTACATATTGTTTGATCCTGTAAACGTGTAAAACATTTGTGATTTGTGAAACTTGTCACCGTTTGACCTTGGCAACATTGTGATTGTGTCGCCATTTTGACCTTGTCGCCATCTTGTAAACTTGATGTCTATGTCCTTACTGAATGTCATCTTGATGTAAGTGATGTGTCATCAATGTTATTGAGTGTTCAAATACAGATAGATTGTTTTTGTGTATTGAGTTTGTGGAACGCAAAGAGTTTTGGAAAGAGTGTAATTTCTGTTGAAAGAAACACTGTTGACGACAAATTTACGACATACAATTACACTCGACGCCATCCAAACCAAATCAACACTTAGTGACTTGCAGGCACACACCAACAAATAGACACTAACTTATTTCTCTCCAAAAACAAAGCAGGTTTTTTGCGTACCATCCATAACCTTGCCGTAGAGGTCATTTGTGGTTCCAAAGTAACGACCCTACAGTTTTCCTAGCCCGATTGTCCAACCATTCGTCACCGTATCCAAGGGCACTTGAGTATATTTTTCTTTACTCTAACTTTACGTATGCATTAGTGGGCACGCATCGTATAGTCAAATCAATTGTAAATTGTTTTTCTACTAACCATTTACAACATATTTTGTGTAATTGATTTTCATTGACGTATTTTCTCCATCATGTCGTCATTATTTGATTTCATCGATATGGGGTTAAAATTAAAGTTACAAGGTGATGAATTAACAAAATGGAGTGAGAATAAATACGCAGAATACCTACTTGTTCAGGAAAAAGCTGCTGAACGCGATGAAAGGGCAGCAGAACGAGCTGCCAAGCAAGCAGAGGCAGAAACAGCCTTGAAACAGGCAGAGATTGAAAAAGCTGCCAAGCAAATAGAGGCAGAAACAGCTCTAAAGCAAGCAGAAATAGCAGCTCAGAGTAAGAGGGAAGAACTAGAATTACAGTTGAAAATGAAACAACTTGACACCGAGACTGCAATAAATAAAGAGTCAAAGAAATCTGAAAGACTGGAAAAAGAAAACCAGTATAAGAAGTATCAAGGTATCGTTCGTAACTATACCTCGGGTGACTGCATAGCAGCCTTTACCCAAAATTTTGAGACGTTAATGGAACATTACCAAGTTCCACTTTCGGAATGGAATATTCTATATATGAGGAGTCTATCTGGGGAACCTCTTAAAGTCATTGAAACCATCCCCAAAGACCTCAGGAAAGAGTACCATTATATTAAATCTAAAATAATGGCACATTTCATGTTAGACGAGGCAGGGTACAGAGAACAATTCAGTAAACTGAGTCCAAAATCAACTCAAACGTTCTCTGACTACCTCTGTTTAGTCCGAGACATTTTCAGCAAATGGACTTCATCAGCCAAAATTAACAAAAATTATGATAAATTAGAAGATCTCATCATTCGAGATAAAGTCATTTCTTCTATCCCATCATCTTTTTCTAAGTTCTTACAGGAGAATGAATGCACAAGTGTGGAAGAAATGGAAAGACGTGGGTCGGCCTATTATACGGCCAATAAACAGTGCTTTGCCACTGAAGCTACTGACAGTAACTGGGTAGCAGCAGCCAACTATGAGAAAAACTATAGTAGGCAAAAACCATACAGGCCTACCTCTGAAAAATTTAGACATTGTATTCACTGTAAAATGTCTCACCATTTGAACGAGATGTGCGATAAAAACCCAGGGTACCAAACATACTTGCAAAATATGGTAAACAGACAAGACAGAGAACGTAAATCGTTCAAAAGTTTACGTAAATGTTTTCTCTGCAAGGCTTACGGTCACCATCGCATGGATTGTAGAGGCAGGCATATGACCAACAAAGCCAATGCCGCCTTGTTCGATAGCTCAGCGTCAGAAGACGAAAATCCAGAAAAACATCCTGTACATGCAGCACAGGCTTGTGATGTATTTAGTGCTAACACATGCACTGTCTGTAATACCTTCTTTGAAAATGGTATCTTGACATGCGGGCACGCCATCCCTATTGCCAATGAGGAAGCTAACTTGGTAATAGACTCAAAAGGCAGATTAGACATCTATCACGGGTATGTTAATGGCAAGTTTGCTACAGTACTTCGCGACACCGGGAAGTACACTTATTGGCCTGAAAACAACATTCATAACGCCTACAGACTATACAGGCAGACACATCACATGTAGAACATTTTCAGGCAATATTGAAAAATATCCATTAGCTTGGGCATACATTGAAACACCATTCCTCACCGGGAAAGTAAAGGTCGCGGCACTTACAAACCCAGTGTGCGATATAATCATAGGAAATTTACCTGAGGTGAATGACAAACCTCATAACCATGACATAACATCACTATGTATAAATGATAACAATCACCACCAAATGTCATTGAAAATGTCATATCACCTGTTGAATGTATGTTAGCTAATGCAGCACTAAGTTCTCATCACATCATTGACGATATCATTCCATCATCATCTGATGTCATTGAGTGTGTGAACGCAGTAACAAGAGCTACTGCTAGAGTGCAAGATGAAACTAACCAAACTGAGGCTATTCAAATGCTTAGCCCAGAAATACCACCTAGTGACTCTATGAAGGAAACATTCATAACAGCTCAAAAAGCTGATCCTTCACTGTCAAAGTATTTTGACCTGATCGGCAAAAAGGCAAGAGTAACCAAAAATGCGAAATGGCATTTTGCTTTACACAATGATATACTCACCAGGTATTACACCAGAGGTGACATTACAACAAAGCAAACTGTTTTGCCAACTACCTATCGCAAGCAAGCTTTACATCTTGCTCACGATATACCTTTTGCAGGTCATATGGCATATGTGAAAACCAGGTCAAGACTTTTGACACAGTTTCATTGGCCAAAATTTTGCAATGACATAAGAACATATTGCAGAAATTGTGATACATGCCAGAAACTAGTAAAAAAAGGTAAACACCCACAGGCAAAGTTACAAGTCACTGACTTAGCCAGTCGACCTTTTGAAAAATTATCAGTTGACATTGTGGGCCCTCTTAGTCATACAACTACTAGAGGGAATAAATATATCCTAACTTTAATTGATCAATGTAGTCGCTGGCCAGAAGCTATTCCGCTAAAGAACATTACTGCCAATGACATCATGGAAGTGTTCTTCCATATTTTCTCCCGAATTGGGTTTCCAGATACTATCCAGTCTGATAGAGGCACTCAGTTTATTGCCGCATCCACCCAAGCTTTCACTAAAATGTTAGGAGTGAAGCAAGTCTTCAATACCCCCTATCATCCTCACTCGAGCGGGATTATAGAAAAGCTTAATGGGGATCTGAAGCACATGCTTGCCAAAGTAACTCAAGATCACCCCAATAACTGGGATGTATACTTACCAGCTGTTCTCTTTGCTTATCGCGAGGTACCACATTCTAGCACCGGTTTCTCTCCTTTTGAACTCATCTATGGTGCCAAACCACGAGGCCCATTAACAATTTATCACCAAATGTTAACTGATTCCACTCCAGTACTGAAACCCATATCATCATTTGTGTATGTAACATCATTGCGTGAAAGGATAATTAAATCATGTGAAATTGCTAAAAATGCACTAAAACTATCTGGTGCTACTTACAGACAGTACGCAGACAAAGGTAACAGGACTATAACATTGACACCTGGACAGGATGTTCTACTACTACTACCTAGTGACAGACAGCTACTGACGGATTCTTGGCAGGGACCATTTAAAGTGACAAGGCAAATCTCACCCGTAGACTACGAGATCCTAATCAAAGACAAACACAAAATATTTCACATCAATATGCTAAGACCATACTACAACAGAGACAACGAACAAGACGATACAACAGCTTGCACCGTGATAATAGATCACGAAGATGACGATTCTAGCGACGAGATTCCAACACCTACATTAGACACGACAAACTGCTTGAATGAGATCAAGATCAATCCAAACTTAAGTCAAGCAGAGACAAACAGTTGCAAACAGTTGATACAGCAATACAACACCATCTTTTCAGACAACCCAGGACAAACAGAATTAGTACAGCATCACATCACACTCACATCAAACACACCCATAAGATGCAGACCATACACCATACCATTACATTACAAGGAACAACTACATCAGGAAATCATCAACTTAGAAAAAAACAACATCATCAGACGATCCCTTTCAGACTTCTCTTCACCCATGGTCATTGTACGTAAAAAGGACAACACCATACGACTTTGCATCGACTACAGAAAACTGAACAAAATAACTGTTTTAGATCTTGAACCAATGGCAAACACTGACGATCTTCTGACAGAACTGACTGACGCTAAGTTCTTTACGACGCTTGACATGTCTAAAGGTTACTGGCAGATTGCTGTACATGAAGACAGCAGACATCTAACAGCTTTCGCCACGCCTTGGGGACTGTACGAATGGTGCAAACTTCCATTTGGGCTAGTCAATGCCCCAGCCACATTCGTACGCATGACGCGACTCCTCCTATCTGACATTCCTAATATCATTTGTTATATTGACGACATCTGTGTCCATACAGAGACAATGACGGAACATATAAAGACACTAGAACAGACACTAGAACGTATCAGACAGCACGGACTGACAGTGAAGCCTTCAAAGGTGAGCATGGCTTACCAAGAGATATCATTTTTGGGGTACAGAATATCCAATGGCTTTGTCATGACAGACAACAAAATTGTCTCCAAAATTCTAAAACTGTCACTTCCAACAAATAAGAAACAAGTCCGCAGTCTGTTGGGACTGATCAACTATTACAGGAACTTTATTCCTGATTTTTCAGAACTGACTGAGGTTTTTTCTAACTTACTAACCAAGGATAAGCCTGAAAAAGTTGTACACGATGAATGCCTACGAAATGCATTTCATAAAGTTTTGGCACACTTTTCTGATAAGAATTCGAATAACCTAATCCTTAAATTGCCCAACATCCGTTTACCTTTCAGATTGAGAACAGATGCTAGCTTCCGTTGCGATTGGGGCAGTCCTGTTGCAGGAATACAACAACATCCTGCATCCAATTTGTTTCATATCAAGAAAACTAAGGCCTCGAGAGCGTGCATGGTCCATTCCGCAATTAGAAGCACTGGCCTTAGTAGAAAGTGTGACGAAGCTATCCAGATATCTTCTAGGACGTCACTTTATCATCGAAACGGACAACAGTCCATTACGGTATATAAATGCCGGAGTACCATCCAATAATATGATTGCTCGCTGGTCCTTGAAGCTTCAAAATTTCAGTTTCGAAGTTCGCCATATTCCCGGCAGAATGAATGCAATTGCCGATCTTTTGTCCCGTTGTCCGACCGACCCAGTAAGCAATGTCTGAGTGCAATGTGTGTAATACACTCAGACCAACACAGCCACCAATGAGTGAATATTTTTACCATTCACCTACTGTGTAAGGTCTATAATTGAAATTGTGATACGGTTAGAAACCGACATGTATAATATACTTATTTTAATCAAGTCATGTAATGAGTGTAGTATAATTGTGTAGTGTGTGTTAGAAAGAGAACAATATTAATTGTATATATACACCAAGAACAGTGTCACAGACGCTTAACCACTTACCAGAAGCGAACTTTACCATTGTGACAGCTGTGAGTGATTTTCTTCACCGTGATATTTTAACGACATGTGCAAATGTGGACCGAACATTGACTCCTACACCACCTCTACAGCGAATTTAATCCAAATTGTTCGACATTTGAACATCCGAAATAAGAACAGTCGATCATTATCCATAAGTTTTGAACACATCGGAAATAAGAACATTCCACCATAATCCGAGAGTTGTGATACTATAACATCGAACACGAACTTTGATAACATTTTACGATCTGTTAAAACCGGAACAGTTGTGTTCAAACAGTGTAACAGCAACTAAATTTTGCGTTTCGTGTGTATTTCCGGTGTAATTTAAAAAGTATACCAAAATTAGCAGACGATATACGAATATTCAAAAATGTATGACGATTGTAAAATCCTTTTGAATCTATAAAATATAATACACCAATTGGGTACTTATTTATTTTGATTAGTGTAATCTTAGAATCATATCTTGATTAATATATTCATATTACCGACTTTTTCTCGTTAATATGAAGAAACGTCAAGCAATGACGCTAAGAAATTAAATAATTATTGTAATGTATAGAATTTCTGGAATGTCAAAATTACTTCCCTTGCATTTGTGAATTACATCAAGGGCCATAATTTGAAACATATTCATTAATGTGTATTGTATAGATAGACATTTTGTTGCTCAAATGGTTAGCACAGCAGGTAGGCGTCCACTTAGCATGTCATAGAGCTGCCAACATTGCAAACCAACATAAGAGCTCCTGGCCAAATGAGGTCAGAGTTTAAGTGTTTAATACGACTAATACAAAGCCGTATTTCAGTCTGGCTAGATGGCTGTTGCAAAACAACCATATTATTACGTTTTTTTCAAATTGCTGCGAGGTAGATGCGTGAAGCTGGTACTACTGATCTGACTGGGTATTATTACAATGGAGGTAACCAGGCATCAGGGGGATGAAACCTGAGTTGTGTTAAAAGTTGTACTTCATTTGTCATTTCAATGCAACTTACATTTTTTGTATATATTTCTATCTATGCCATATATGTATTTTCATGCATAACACTGGGAAAGAGTAGTCTCTGACATGAAATTAACACTACCCCAGTATATACATACATCATGAATGAAAGATGGCATCTTTCATTGAGGTACCCGGGGAGAATGTCAGAGCCTAGCTATGCAGCAACATCGTTACGGCACCCGGCGGACAAGAGTTGTCGGCTGGCAAGATTGCTACCTGACACGCGACCAGCGGTCAGGCTGACGACAGACGCACGCAAGCCACGTGACCCCACCAGAGGCAGTGGGCAGTGTGCGTGATAGCTCAGACCGAGCTGGGACAGGAGACTGGAAGGACATGTGTGACGAGAGCAAGGCGTTTGTGTGAATCTCCGTGGTTGAAAGCCGAACGACTGATATCTTGAGCGTCAGACCTATGAGCTGTATTGTGGTTGTGAGTTATATATTGTAGATCGTTGTCATTATCGTTCTGTATTTAATGTGGCAATAAATCCATAGAACTTGTGTTGCTGTGTCTTACGTCGAATCACGTTATACTTGTACTGTCTCACACGTGTTAGCCAACGAGCCGAATTTAAGATCCTGACACGGATGTTTGGTTTAAACTGGTCGATGGGCGACAGGGATTGGCTTAGCCGCACCGTTGGAGGGATGGGTGGGGGGAGGGGGGAGAGGCGCCTTTGTGAGCGAACGGTGAAAAGCGGATTAGCAGTGAATTATAGCCGGCTCTGTGGCGAAGGTGGGATACGCACTCCCGCATACCTCGTAGGAACACGGAAGGCGGGCGTGCCATGGACCAGACTGACATTATGAATGCTCTACGACAATGTTTCTCAAACTTGTTTGGCCCGTGCCTCCAATCACCATATTTTCAGAACGTCAACCCCCCCCCCCCTTGTATTTCCTACCTAAAAATTTGGCCCGTGCCCCCCCCCCCCCCTTCACTACCCCCCCCCCCCCTTTCGTATTTCCTATCTAAAAATCCCGCCCCTACACAGTATACGTAATAATGGAAGCTAAATTTAATAGTACATACTAAATCAAGTCTAGACGTCCACATAAAACATACTTTGTGGGTCTATTTACTTTATAAAATGAATTTTAAAAGGGCGAGACGTACAGAACCGTACAGTATGAAGAGAAAAACAATATCAAGTAATCGGTTCTTTTATTAACGCGATCTTGAAATAATCTTAATTCCCCCCCCCCCCCACCCCCTTCTGGAAACCATACCCCCCTCCCTGGGGGGCCGAGGGGGGGGGGGGGGGGGGAATTCTCCAGCGGTTGAGAACCACTGCTCTACGAGATGTAAGCCGTTCGCAAGAATCAAGTGATGACTGTGAATCTACAACCATGGTCAGGATGCGAGAACAGCAAGTTAAAAGAGGTGTGGCCAAACAAGAATACTACGCAGGAAGATTCATAACGCAACAGAAGATTGATAAACCAACACAGAACTAGTGTCATGAGCTGCTACACGCTGCGGGATTTACTGAGGAGGGAGATCTGGGTACTTATGGACTGAATGGTTCGATGTACAATGAGGATGGTCTGTCGACTAACTAACTAACTACTGAACGTGCAAATAAACCTGGTGTTGGGGGTTGATTACAAAGTCTTGAAAAGGATATACAACTTGTAAAAATGTGCGAAAGGACCTCTTAACCCACCTTAAGGCGGTGCATCAAGCATGCGGATCTAGACCCATATTTGTATAAACCAATCGGCGCTGTGTGTGTGTGATGTGGTCAGTATCACACTGGGCCGCCTTTATTTCCCAATATATTCTTGGTACCAGTGTTAGGGTGTGTCAACGTGGGGGACCCAGGTCAAATTTAGAACATCCAAATCCGCTTGGATGCGAATTGAACCCATGACCACCAGATTAGCAGGCTACCTCGGCTTTCCTTTATACGTAGGTGGAAGTTTGTAACTCATTCAACAAATAATATCCCCACGACGCTTGACAGCAAAAGTGGAAGATGATGATGATGATATTGATGATGAAGGTTATGATGAAGAAGAAGAAGAAGAAGAAGAAGAGGAAGAAGAAGAAGAAGAAGAAGAAGAAGAAGAAGAAGAAGAAGAAGAAGAAGAAGAAGAAGAAGAAGAAGAAGAAGATGATGATGATGATGATGATGATGATGATGATGATGATGATGATGATGATGCTTGCTTGCTTGCTTGTGTTCACTTGCTGTGAACTCCAGCGTGAAGTCCTGTATGTCGGATGAATTTACCCTGTTGTCCAATATCAATGTGATGCCATACCGGACCTGAAGTTTGCGTGAGTATCCGTTGTCCCATGTCTGGCTTATTGGTCTGCAGACTGGTGGTTCCTCGCTGTGCAGGCAGATACTCTCCGGCTTCGGGGGAATCATCGATCCTACTGATGTTAGCCAGGTCCCCGAAGGGACCTGTTGACCAGGACGCATGGCGCGGACGTGTCAGCAGGTCTTGGCCAGTATAGATCCCGGTCCTGGTGCCTTGGAAACACCTCTGCGTCCCATGATGATGATGATGATGATGATGATGATGATGATGATGATGATGATGATGATGATGATGATGATGATGCATAAGTTTAATTCATAAGGAATCTTGGCGGGTGCTTCACTGAACATCGTATGACATACCAACCTTCAGCACACATATACATATATAAGTTAGTTGCATATCCTCCGCATGATGTTGTTATCAATCCCAGCATGTATTGACTGCTTGTAATTTATTATATATTTGTAGTTCAATAGTTTGCCAATGCTTTCTGGGCGATCGACTCTCATGTCATCGAGATCAACGAGGTGTCTGCTTCCAACCCGCTGATGTCGGTCGCTGCACCCGGTATGTCTTGGAGTTATGAAACTGCGCGTGTTACTATCCCCTTGGCCAGAGACTCTGATTAAACGTGAACAAGAGTAGCGGAATTAGAGGGCAGGGGAAGAGAAGAAGGGGAAGAAAGAAAAGAGCTGGAAAGCGACAAACAAGAATAATAAATGACACAACATGAAAAGCAAGGAGAATAATACATGAAGTAACGTGGCGATGGGGTTATCGTATTCCCGATTAATAATCCTGTATACCCAGGTTTGAAACACAGCGGTGCTGGGTTTTTTTTCGAAAACGGTATAGGTACCGATCGTTCAGAAAGCAATGGAAAACTACTGAACGTAAAACCCAGGAATCATGAACAGCTATATTGCTGGGGTTGACTAAACAGGGAGAATAATAGTTGAAACAACATGAAAAGACAAGGAGAATAATAGACGATGTAACATGAAAAAACATGGAGAATAATAGATGAAAGCTGTGCAAGACTACACCATAGCTTGTCGGTATTATTTTTCAGGGCAACACCATCACCATCGATGTATTCACACCGCCGACCTGCTTCGTAGCCAAATGGGCCTTCAAGATTGATGTGGTTAAGAAGGAGGACACGGCTGTCAACGTGTTTAGGTACAGTCACAAGAACCCCATCTATATCCTGTTCAACCCCTGGTGCAAAGGTACTACTGGTGTTGCGTTATTTTCGAAGTATGTGACTGTCCGTGTGCTTACCTGCTTATATTTTCAGTATCGATAATATGTGGTAGTCGGGTCTTAGTGTCGTGTGTGTGTAAAGAATGAATGTCGTATTAGTTACTTGTTCTTCTTTACCACTTTAGTGTCGTCCCTGGAGTGAAGAGAATCAACACCCACATTTGTTTTAATTCAATATCTCTATTCTGGAGATATCCAGCAGACTCCGTCCACACACTCCCTCAATCTGAAGACACCTTCCTCTCACTCTTACTCACCCCTGGATCATGCCCCCTCTCATTCTTCTCCAAGATAACACACTTGACAGCTCTCGCTTCAACAAATAAAAACAAGAAATTTATTAAAGCAAAGAGTATATGTAGGAGAAGTGTATGTGTGTATAAGGTGTAGAATGTGTGACGTGTATTCTAAATCGTCTATAGACTCAGATCAGTGTTCAAGAGTAGTTCATTCTCATCCCTGTGCTGAAGACACACCAGCACCATGTATCCCATACAGGTAGCCTCACCCAGGTGATGCTCCTCCGGTCACGTGAAGACTTCCTCCGTTGTCTCTGGAACCACTAGGATGCTTGGACACCCCTGACAAACACTGTCTAATTAGAGTCTGATTCACACTATGAACTTCCTCGGTTATTTAACGGATTGTTAATCAGGAAATTCTAATCCTATTGTCACTGTTAGTGGAGAAATCTTAATGGATCTAGAGTCACTGGTTCTAAAGATTCCTCATATTAACACCACAATCTAACTGTTCTGGGTATCAGTATAAATTATGCAATGTTCTGACTGTTTATTGGTACATCTATCACTTGGCTAAACCTCCCTCTCGTCAACATGTCCTGCTCAGCAGAAGCCAGGTTCCCGCAAACCAACTTGGGTATAAGCCCTATGTAGCGGCCTCTTAGCAACCTCTGTCTTCAGATGCTGAGCCATCATTGTCAAACTTTGAAACTGCTTCTTCGAAGTAAATCCTCTCCCACTCACGTGGAACACTCAAGGGGAACTGTACATGGAACCTGTAGAGCAGATAACATCATGGTGAGGGCAACTCAGTCCTGGCCAGAATTGGGCAAATGTAGGCCAATAACAGCACTCAGATCTATAACAGAGATCCGATCTCTGTCATACGGCCAAATAACTCAATCATATGATCTGAGACATGGCAACACCAGGAAAGACTAAAGGAACGGGTAGAAACCCAGCAGATGCCCTACTGAAGATCCTACCATTACACATTCCCCTCCTCCCTCTCAACCATCCTTAATCTCTCTAATTATTATTCCACTACATTGTCCTCAACTTCCCGAGTAAAATGATATATAACACAAGCTACTTGAAGCCACACAATAGAATACTAGTGCCGACGCTCCTATGATACTTTCTAGCACCGCACTTATAGAACATTCTATCACTAATCATAATACATTATATCACTACACAGTACTGTACTCTATTCATAATCATACTCTTAAGTTAGATATAATTAATTGCCTACCATATGTCTATTCCTGTTGTTACTCGAGAAACTAGGCAATCCGATTGGATCTATGTCCGTGGATAACTATCACTACTAAGATAGGCTAGTCCCTCTAATATACCACAACTCGGGAATTATCCCCAATTCTACACTTCAGAATGTTTTCCTCGACTCCATCCACCTGTTTACTGCACTGGGTTTTATATGGGTGCTTGAGTGAGTCACCGGAAAGTCCAGACGCCAATCAGTCCAGAATCTGGCTTTGTCCTCCTGTTTCCAGACTAACCAGAGTCAATTAGCTGTCAATTTTCCTTTTCATCTGGGGAGTTCTTTGTCTCATCCAACAAATATCCGGGTTGTCTGTAAGCCGGAGACCTTTCTCCCATTACAGAATCCTTCTGACCTCTAGCAGGCATTCTGTCTATCACTTGCAACGACCAACTTCCGTTTTGTAGACAAATGTCGCCAGTACACACCTCTCGAACAACATCCTGTCATCAACTGTCGATTGTGTGTAGACAACTCTACGTGACTCCCTTTGATCTCATACACACTGTTGACCAGGTGTCGAGAATCTGTACCGACGTATTTCCCTCAGTTTGTTCACCATAACAGAGTCAATTGTGTTAGCAAAATTATGTCGGGTTTGGTTATCATTGATCGACTGACAAGTTAATTTATCCTGTGACATAGGCCCCCTCCTAAGAGAGTAGTCCGCAACAACTCTTTCTTCTTGGAGGTTCGATCCAGATGATCTATTCCTCTTCTTCAGGAGCTGGATGTCTAGACAGGAAATCAGCTCCAACATTTTCCTTCCCAGGTATATACTCCACTGTAAAGTGGTATGGCTGAAGTAGCAACGACCACCGCATCAAACGGGCGTTGAGCTTCTGAGAAGTGGCCAGGAATATCAAAGGTTGATGATCCGACTGAACTCGAAACTGAACTCCATACAAATAAGGCTGGAATTTTTGTACGGCCCATACAAGAGCCAAACACTCTCTCTCAACGGTCGAATAATTCCTCTCAGCCGGGAGAAGTTTCTTGCTTGCGTATGCCACTGGTTTCAAAACTGAAGCATCGTCTTTTCCTTCCTGTAACAAAGCTATCCAAATCCCACTTGCATCCGTTCTCAACACAAATGGTTTGGAAAGGTCCGGGAGCTGTAACACAGGTTTGCTGACCAAGGCCTCCTTCAACTGACTGTAGGCACTCTCACATTCTGGTGTCCAAACTATTTGGTCTGGGAATCCCTTTTTCAAGGTTTCTGTTAATGGAGCTCCCAGTTCCGTGAAATGTGGGATAAATTTGTGGTAGAACCCACACAACGATAGAAAAGATCGCACATCCTTCTTCGTTTTTGGCCTTGGAGCACTTCTGATTTTCTCTAGGTTCTTTTCCTCTGGGACAATGTGTCCTGGAGTGATGGTGTGACCTAGAAATTCCAGAGTCTGGTAACCGATCATGCACTTGGTTGGGCGAGCTGTAAGCCCTGCTTCCTTGAGCCTATTGAAAACACTTTCCAAGGATTGTAAATGGTCATCCAAACTGTCACTGGAAATCAGAATATCATCCATGAATGAGATGATGGACGGATCCTTTAAAGGATCTAGTAAAGTCCTCATCATGCGAGTAAACACACTAGGTGCATTGCTGAGTCCAAAGGGCATGACCTTGAATTCATAATGTCCACTGGGGGTACTGAAGGCCAGTAGGGGTCGAACCTCTGGTTTGACCGGAATCTGATAATACCCGCGACTCAGATCCACCTTAGAGAAATACCTTGCCTTATGGAGCCTCGCGAATAACTGAGTTGGATTCGGCAAAGGTTCCACCTGAAATTGTGTATGGCTGTTCAGAAGTCGGTAGTCTATACACAACCGGTGTTCTCCACTTGGTTTTCGTAACAAAACTACCCCCGCATTGTATGGGGATGTGGAAGGTGCAATCACGTCATCCTCCAACAGTTTCTGTATTTCCTCCTCCAGGGCCTTTTCCTTAGAGAATGGCACTGGGTAAACCTTTTGGCGAACAGGCTCTTGAGTGGTCAAAGTCATCTCGAACTCCACCAACCTCGTTCGTCCTGGTTTATCAGTCAGTATCTCCTTATGAGACTCGAGAACCTGGGTTATCTTTTCCCTCTCCTGGGAAGTCAGATCAGGGTTCACCTGTACATCCTTGTAGGTTTCCTGGTGTACCAGGGGATATTCCCTTCCCTCGTTGGTTCCCACTTCTGTCTCCACTGCAACTGCCATTGCCATGAGGTGAGCTGCTTTTTCTCCTGGTCTCTCTTCGTATTTCCGCAAGAGATTGATATGGAAAATCTTCGACTTTCCCCGTATCCGGATCTGATAGTTCGTTCTGGATATCACCCTTTCCACGGGAAATGGTCCTTGCCAACCTATCTCCAGTTTGTTGTTTCCCGTTGGGAGTAGCAACAATACTTTGTCTCCCACCTCTAGAGATCTGTCTTTCGACCTACGATTGTAGTAAGCCGCATGTCTTTTTCTGGCCTTTTTCAAGTTTTGATTCGCCAGAGTCCATCCCTTGTGAAGTTTTTCTTTCAGTTCCTCCACATATCTGTAAGAAGAGATCACTTCTTCTGATGTCCCCTCTTCAGTCCAACTCCTCAACATGGCTTCCAACGGTCCTTTGATTGGACGACCAAACAGCAACGTAGCAGGTGGTAGTCCTGTTGAGCCATGAGGAACTTCCCGATAGGCAAAGAGTGCTGCTGGGATATATTCATCCCACCTATCAGGTTTTTCCTGCGCTAGTTTCCTGAGCATTGTCATCAACGTGCCGTTGAAACGCTCTACTTGTCCATTGGCTTGAGGGTGGTAAGGGCTGGTATGGATATGGTTAGAGTGGAACACCCTAAATACCTCCTCCATAAGTTTTCCACAAAACTGGGACCCATTGTCCGTCAGTATTTGATCAGGAAAGCCTAATCTAGTAAAGGCCTCCATCAGTGCGTCCGCCACTCGTTTCGAGTCAATCTTGGTCAACGGTATGGCTTCACCCCACATTGTACAGCAATCCACCATGGTGAGTATGTACATGTTCCTCTTCCTAGTCCTAGGAAGTGGACCCACAATATCGATGGCTACCCTCTCGAAAGGAGAGTTCATGATGGGCATTTCACCCAAGACCACCGGCGCTGTCCAGTGTTTCGGTGCCACCCTCTGGCACTCAGGGCATGACTTCACATACCGACGCACATCACCTGTCATTCCCGGCCAATAGTAATGGCAGGAAATCCGCTGCATGGTGGCGGCAATACCCATATGCCAAATGAATGAGATGGTATGCCCCATATGAAGAACTGGGAACGGTGGGCCTTTGGGACCACCAACTGACCATGTAGGTTGTCTCCCCTTCCGGCTCTCCGGTAGAGTATCCTATTCTTCATATAGTACTGCCCCCGTTTGGGTGGATCAGCACTTTTCTGCAGCTTTTTGTAGCAAGGACGTAACGTAGCATCCTCACTCTGGGCAGTTCGCAACTCCCCTGGCAGTGGGTTAGTCACATTGGCTTCTGCCTCATCCGTTTTCGTCTGAGAGCGAGTCTGAATTGCTCCCATATGGATTGGCTCCCTGGGCATTCCCAGAAAGACATACCGGCAACCGAGGATTACGGGAAAAATGGGATCAGTCAACACCGCGGCCTTGATGGTGCCGGTGACATATCTTGACCGAATCTCCACTCTGGCAATGGGCAATTTCATGGCTACAGCACTCTTCTGTGCAGGCTGTATCTCCATGGTTTCACCTGTGAATTGTTCTGGATGTACCAGATCCGCAGAAATCACGGCCTCCCCGTCCAGTCCTGTGTCGTATAAACACTCCACTTGACGACCGTTAACTTCTACCAATTCCACTACAGGTGGTTTTTCCTGGTCTGGAGTCTCTTCTTCGGCCTCGACCTGTTCGGTGGGCTCCACCTTAGGTTTTCCGGGGCACACGATGAATTGAGTGTCTCCTGACTTTCCTCTGCAGTCAATAGCATTGTGTGTATTCGACCTGCAGTGTTTGCACCATTTCCCTGTCCTAGATTTTCTTGTGCCGGACTTGAGTGAGCTCTCCTGGTGGTGAGCTTCCTTGATCGACCTTGGCATTGTCAGTGTCCACCTGCGTTGAAGTCACTTGACATGCCGCGAAGTGAGGGTTCTTAGCCTTCGATTTGCAATCCCTCGTATTGTGAGAAGGTGACTTACAAATCGAACACCACTTCTCCGACCATGGTCGTTTTTGTGTAGAGCTCGAAGTTTTCTTGCTTTCCCCCTTCGTCTTCTCCGAACTCTCCTCTGAAGTTTTGACATATGGTTCCACCTTTTTAGTTCCTGTGGTTTTGCTTTCTTCAGGTTATGTTTTTCCTGACTTTTGGTGTTTGTAGAAATGTTCTCTGCTGCCTCCCCATGGACCTCGACGAACCGTTCTGCCAATTTCGTCACCATGTCGATTCGTTCCGCCCCTTGTTCTCCCAAGAATGTCCTGAGAGGTTTCGACATTTGCTTCCGCATCTGGTCGACTACCGTGAGCTCTTCCAGACTCTCATAGTCATGCGCAAACCCAGCCAAATCCATCCACTTATGGAGATATGCTTTCAGACGCAGACTATAGGCGGCGAACAACTCCCCCGGTTCTCGTTTCGCTCCTCGAAATTTTTTCCGGTAGGTATGTGACGTAACTTCAAACGTTTCAGCAAAGCCGTCTTCAACTCGTCATAATTGTTCTCATGTCCTGGTGGCAGGCGAGAATAAACCTCGTAACCGGTCCCGCGTAAACCCTGGGATAGCTTGAGATTCCATTTGTCACGCTCCAGACCCATAGCAACTGACATAGCCTCGAAGCGTTGAAGGTACTGGTCAATCTTCTCTTTGTCCTCCTCGTAGATCGCTAGAGGGAACTTCATAGCATGGTAGCTATGTCCACCTTACTGGTGTTGAGCCAGGGAGAGAGGAACCTCCCACTGCTCCCTCAGTTTCCCCACCAGATTGCCTCTTGAGCTCGAGTTCCCGCATCCGGTACTCATGCTCCCTTTTCTGAGCCTCTTGCTCCGCTTCCCGTTGCTTAGCAGCTTGCTCAACCTCAAGTAACTTAGCAGCTTGCTCTGCTTCCAGTTTTTTAGCTTCTATTTCCAGCCTTCTCATGGCTTGCTCAGCCTCAAGTTGCCTAGCAGCTTGTTCTGCTTCCAATTTCTTAGCTGCTTGCTCTGCCTCCATCCTTCTCAATTCCAACTCGGCCTTTCGATCTTCCCTTTCTGCTTGACGATACTCCCTCTCCACTTCCTGTATGTAATCTGTTAGTGCAGAACCCGACAATCCTATTTCTTCCCCCTTTGCTCTAAGTTCTGCCGTAGTTAATCTAGGAGTGGCCATTTTACAGAGAGGTAACTCAGCAGATAGAGTATAGATTATCTCTAAACCAATATATAGCTAATGACAAAATACTATTAATCTATATATTTATAACACGCCATACAACACAACACAATCACTCAGTGACAAGAGTAGAATCAGGACCACAGACCTATGCAGACGTGTGAAGTGTGAACAGGTAAGATAAGTCCTAACACCTATCCACATTCACTCTAGCTGGATTCTCACTAATAGGATATCTCCATCCTCTAACTAAAGATCCCGTGTTAAAAGATCCCGTTGTCTAAAGATCCCGCTGTCCAAAGATCACGTTTACGAGCCCCCAATAAATGTCGTGTGTGTAAAGAATGAATGTCGTATTAGTTACTTGTTCTTCTTTACCACTTTAGTGTCGTCCCTGGAGTGAAGAGAATCGATACCCACATTTGTTTTAATTCAATATCTCTATTCTGGAGATATCCAGCAGACTCCGTCCACACACTCCCTCAATCTGAAGACACCTTCCTCTCACTCTTACTCACCCCTGGATCATGCCCCCTCTCATTCTTCTCCAAGATAACACACTTGACAGCTCTCGCTTCAACAAATAAAAACAAGAAATTTATTAAAGCAAAGAGTATATGTAGGAGAAGTGTATGTGTGTATAAGGTGTAGAATGTGTGACGTGTATTCTAAATCGTCTATAGACTCAGATCAGTGTTCAAGAGTAGTTCATTCTCATCCCTGTGCTGAAGACACACCAGCACCATGTATCCCATACAGGTAGCCTCACCCAGGTGATGCTCCTCCGGTCACGTGAAGACTTCCTCCGTTGTCTCTGGAACCACTAGGATGCTTGGACACCCCTGACAAACACTGTCTAATTAGAGTCTGATTCACACTATGAACTTCCTCGGTTATTTAACGGATTGTTAATCAGGAAATTCTAATCCTATTGTCACTGTTAGTGGAGAAATCTTAATGGATCTAGAGTCACTGGTTCTAAAGATTCCTCATATTAACACCACAATCTAACTGTTCTGGGTATCAGTATAAATTATGCAATGTTCTGACTGTTTATTGGTACATCTATCACTTGGCTAAACCTCCCTCTCGTCAACATGTCCTGCTCAGCAGAAGCCAGGTTCCCGCAAACCAACTTGGGTATAAGCCCTATGTAGCGGCCTCTCAGCAACCTCTGTCTTCAGATGCTGAGCCATCATTGTCAAACTTTGAAACTGCTTCTTCGAAGTAAATCCTCTCCCACTCACGTGGAACACTCAGGGGGAACTGTACATGGAACCTGTAGAGCAGATAACATCATGGTGAGGGCAACTCAGTCCTGGCCAGAATTGGGCAAATGTAGGCCAATAACAGCACTCAGATCTATAACAGAGATCCGATCTCTGTCATACGGCCAAATAACTCAATCATATGATCTGAGACATGGCAACACCAGGAAAGACTAAAGGAACGGGTAGAAACCCAGCAGATGCCCTACTGAAGATCCTACCATTACACATTCCCCTCCTCCCTCTCAACCATCCTTAATCTCTCTAATTATTATTCCACTACATTGTCCTCAACTTCCCGAGTAAAATGATATATAACACAAGCTACATGAAGCCACACAATAGAATACTAGTGCCGACGCTCCTATGATACTTTCTAGCACCGCACTTATAGAACATTCTATCACTAATCATAATACATTATATCACTACACAGTACTGTACTCTATTCATAATCATACTCTTAAGTTAGATATAATTAATTGCCTACCATATGTCTATTCCTGTTGTTACTCGAGAAACTAGGCAATCCGATTGGATCTATGTCCGTGGATAACTATCACTACTAAGATAGGCTAGTCCCTCTAATATACCACAACTCGGAATTATCCCCAATTCTACACTTCAGAATGTTTTCCTCGACTCCATCCACCTGTTTACTGCACTGGGTTTTATATAGGGTGCTTGAGTGAGTCACCAGGAAAGTCAAGACGCCAATAAATCCAGAATCTGGCTTTGTCCTCCTGTTTCCAGACTAACCAGAGTCAATTAGCTGTCAATTTTCCTTTTCATCTGGGGAGTTCTTTGTCTCATCCAACAAATATCCGGGTTGTCTGTAAGCCGGAGACCTTTCTCCCATTACAGAATCCTTCTGACCTCTAGCAGGCATTCTGTCTATCACTTGCAACGACCAACTTCCGTTTTGTAGACAAATGTCGCCAGTATACACCTCTCGAACAACATCCTGTCATCAACTGTCGATTGTGTGTAGACAACTCTACGTGACTCCCTTTGATCTTATACACACTGTTGACCAGGTGTCGAGAATCTGTACCGACGTATTTCCCTCAGTTTGTTCACCATAACAGAGTCAATTGTGTTAGCAAAATAATGTCGGGTTGGTTATCATTGATCGACTGACAAGTTAATTTATCCTGTGACACTTAGTAAGGTATGACTGAGCTATCGTATGACAGTAGACGGTACTACCTGCTTTCTGTTAGCGCCGAATGTTGGGCGGCGCTCACCAAACCCAACATCCCACATTGTGCCAACGCTTCTGGTGGCAGAGCGCAATTGGGAGGGTACACGCCTTATTCTGGTGTAAGGAAATTTAACTTAAGACTAAATGTCATGGCAGTGCAGACCACCAGGCCCTAAGCATTGGTTGGCAGCTGGTCTAGGATCGAAGGTCCGACAGGGGAGCAGTTAGAGCAGTGTTTTACTGATTTGGCAGAATCTGCAGCTTGTTGCTTTGGTATTGGTGTCACCTTTCCTATGGAGTAATCTAGGCAGACCATGGACAGACAGAAAAACAAATGAACAAGTCCTTCAAGAAACAAATGAAGACCGTAAACTGATTAGAGTCATTAGACGTAGACAATCAAATTTTTTGGACATGTTATGAGAAGAAATGACTTGGAGAACTTGGTGACAAGTAGCTAGATCGAAGGGAACAGACCAAGGGGAAGATCGAGAAGTAAATACCTGGATGGCTTGGCCACGTGGCATGGTCGAGATAGGAACACTGAGCTGATCCACGACTCTGGTGATCGAGTGAGATGGCAAAATATGACCGCCCACGCTTATCGGCATGGTACATGATGTATGGATTGAATCTAGGCTGTAATCGGAGTAATCTAAGGAGTAATCTGCTGGTCTCCCTGGCAAAGGATTTAACGACATTGTCCGTAATCCCGTATATCCACCTGGGGGAAAACAGCAGCTGCGAAAATCTGCAGCGGTTCATGCCGCGCTGGTAACTTATGGGGGTAAGTGAGCCGGTCGTTCAGAAAGCAATGGCAAACTACTGAACGTAAAACTTGCCTAGTACATCAATAGCAGCTGAAAAATGCTGGTGTTGACTGCAACGTGCTGTAAGGGATATGCAACATAAAATAAAAATCTAGGCAAGCCGCGAGATGGATCATGCCGCATGGCCACCACTTGAACTCTACAATTCAGCCCAGGCTTTGTGCTATGGAGAGGTATAACTTAATCCATGGCCTGAGCCGCATGGTTTGTGGTTATTATGCCTTTTTATAGCACAATGTAATAAACTATCATCTGTCAAGACAAGTGCCAGTGAGTCAGTGATATGGCACCTGCGGTATACGCCATTCATATATCAAAATTCCACTATCTGGCACTTGTTGTAATTTCCATTCATAAACCACGATTCCATTGTCTGCCACTTGTAACTTACATTCATATACCACGATTCCACTGTCTGCCACTTGTTGTACCTTTCATTCATATACCACGATTCCAGTGTCTGACACTTGTTGTACCTTCCCTTCATATATCCCGAATTCACTGTCTTCCACTTGTAACTTCCCTTCATATACCACGATTTCATTGTCTGCCACTTGTAACTTACATTCATATACCACGATTTCATTGTCTGCCACTTGTTGTAACTTCCATTCCATATACCACGATTCCACTGTCTGCCACTTGTTGTAACTTCCATTCCATATACCACGATTCCACTGTCTGCCACTTGTTGTAACTTCCATTCCATATACCACGATACCACTGTCTGACACTTGTTGTAACTTCCCTTCATATACCACGATACAACTATCTGACACTTGTTGTAACTTCCCTTCATATACCACGATACAACTATCTGACACTTGTTGTAACTTCCCTTCATATACCACGATACAACTGTCTGACACTTGTTGTAACTTCCCTTCATATACCACGATACAACTATCTGACACTTGTTGTAACTTCCCTTCATATACCACGATACAACTATCTGACACTTGTTGTAACTTCCCTTCATATACCACGATACAACTATCTGACACTTGTTGTAACTTCCCTTCATATACCATGATACAACTATCTGACACTTGTTGTAACTTCCCTTCATATACCATGATTCCACTGTCTGATATTTTGTTCACCCTCCTAGACGACCTTGTGTACATGCATGAGGAGAAACTTCTGGACGAGTACATACTGAATGAGACCGGGAGACTCTACAGTGGAGTGAAGACCAGCATCACATCAAAGCCGTGGAACTATGGTCAGGTATGGTCACCGGGTACTGCATCCATTGCTGCACTCTTATCGTCTGTGTAAGAACAACCAAATTACACGTTTGATGCTTGTTGGAGGAGCGGCTGGCCGAGTGGATAGAACGCTGGACTCTTATTCGGGAGACCCGGGTTCGATCCCCGATAAGGTGCGGGATTTTTTTCTGTCGGGGGCAAAAAGAAAATCCTAACCTGCACAGTTCGCGGCGACTGCACTAGCCAGGCGGCCTTTATTCCTCAGGCTCAAAGATCCCTCTGCCATACACCGCAAGGCAGTAAATGACAGTGACAGATGCTTGTTGTTGTTGTTCTTCTTCTTCTTCTTCTTCTTCTTCTTCTTCTTCTTTTTTGTTCCTCTGTTTCTTTTTCCCTGGAATATAGGCCCTCAACCAGCTCACGCCAAAACATTCTTATTTTTGCTATCGCACGCCTCTATATCTTCTTTATATTATTCTTCTGTTTTTTTAAACTCTCTTCTCCGTGTGATTTTAGGTTTCCTTCTGCTTTTCTGTTTGTTTATCCTGAGACTTATTCATGTTTGCTTGGCTTTTGCAACTAAAGTTTTCTGCGGAATAGGGATGCCCGGTCCATGCCAACCTTCACTAGTCGCCTCTTGCGGCATGTATGATATGCTAGCATGCAACAGTTCTCGGCTTCCCTCTAGGGCCGCGGTGATACCTGGTAGTCTATTGTTATAATGGTGACAAATATCTGTTGATGTGGAGGTCGGCATCGCAGAACGAACAAGAGTGTTCGTTCTTAAACTCTCAGTGTGCTGATGTTGGGGTAGCGGATTCAACTCCTACACCAGTCAGTGGCACTAAAATGCTGACTTCTCGTCCTTGACTTTGGAACGTAAATTACAAGTACCTCTGAAGTCGGAGTGGGTTCACTTGAAGGCGAGGGACACTGGTAATAAGGAAAGCTAATCCACACGCAAAAATCAGCTCAGTGCACTAGAAGTAGCAGCACGTTTATATACTACGCTGAGAGTCTCCGTGGCGAAGTAGTCAAGCCGTCTGTCTCAGGCTCCGAAGGGTTCGATTCCGGGCCGCGTCCTTCGGTTCACGGGTGCATTTTTTCGGAGACTCCTGAGGGTCGTCGCTTGAGCTACGGAGTTTGTGCTTTGTGTGACGCTTTCCGCGCTGCGGAAAGAGACTGAGCCATTTTGGGATAATACCCGGTGAAATGAAGTCGACCCTGTCTTTTTTTTATATACTACGCTTGAGTTCAAAGTGAGTGAGCGCAATATTCATGTTTTCATTGTCACCGTGTCCAGTCGTGATTAAGTTAATTCCGCGTATTCTAAATCATTTCATTTCTGTTTTTCCTACCTTGTATTGCTTTCATCTTCTGCGTGCAAGATGCATTTTATCGTATTATATCTTCCTATTCATTTCGCTGTGTGTTTGTTTGTGTGAATATGTGTGCGCGTGCGTTTCGAGACATACTTTACATATTGTTACATTCGTGCTTTTTAATTGTTTTGTTGCTTGTAAAATATGCATAAAATCTGATCGACTGTAATTAATTGTTGATTTCTTTGATTTTATTGATTGATTAATTGATTGATTAATTGTACTAAATCAGTTATTGTATTGAATAACTGTATCCTTTGACTGATTGATTGTTGTTGTTGTTATTGTTGCAATACTTTTATTGAAGCTTCTATTAATTGGTTATTTGGTTATATTGTATTGAATGATTGACTTGTACTAACTAGTTAGTAACTGGTCTGTCTCAAGAAACTACAACCGAAAGCCCAGAGGTGAAGAAAGAAATGCAGTAGCAAGATGTTATGCAGTGGTTTTCTATGTCTATAGTTCGAGTCCTGTGTGCTTGATGTGGCCATGTACATTCTGGATGTAACGGGTCTGAACTGGGCCGTCCGTGGCAATCCAATACCCTTAGTGAGGAAACTGTCAGCTTTGGTAAGGTGTTCTCTTACACAATCTGTATTCTCTTACACAATCTGTATTCTCTTATATAATCTGTAGTCTCTTACACAATATGTAGTCTCTTGCACAGTCTATATTATCTTATATAATCTGTAGTCATTTACACAATCTGTATTCTCTTATATAATCTGTAGTCTCTTACACAATATGTAGTCTCTTGCACAATCTGTATTCTCTTATATAATCTGGAGTCTCTTATATAATATGTAGTCTCTTACAAAATCTGTAGTCTCTTGCACAATCTATATACTCTTATATAATTTGTAGTCTCTTACACAATCTGTAGTCTCTTGCACAATCTGTATTCTCTTATATAATCTGTAGTCTCTTACACAATCTGTAGCCTCTTGCAAAATCTATATTCTCTTATACAATATGAATTATCTTACACTATATGTATTCTTTTACACAATCTGCATTCTCTTACACAATCTGTAGTCTCTTACACAATCTGCATTCTCTTACAGCCTGTATTCTCTTTCCACAATCTATACTCTCTTACATGTGTTTCAAGTAGTACAATCTATTTAGAAATTGTTAATACTCTTTGTCATATTAAATGTAACTGGCGCGCTGTGGTAGATTATCATCATGTACCATGCCAGCTTGCGTAGGCTTTCATGTCTCTCCACAGATCTCTCTGACGGTATTCTGAATCAACTCTGCCGATAATATCCTTCAATTTCACCGTTTCAGCCCAGCTAGTATACTTTCTCTCGGTCTCCCTCTGCCTCTTTACACACTGATATTTGCCAGCTGTCCCGTTGTTCTTCAATGCCTCTCTTCTCCCCACATGACCACAGAATTATGTTCTCTCTTTCTTACAGTTGTATATAATAGTCTACTTTCCCGAAAATTCTCCAGGCAGTCGTTGTGAGTTGCTCTGGCGGGTCCAAGGTACTCGCAACGTTCATCTCAGGAACCACATCTTCGTTGTTTCCAAACGTTTCGTAATTTGTTCATTCACGATTTAGGATTTACTGTCATTCAGCTAAAGAGGTCCTTTATAAAATTACAATACTCTCTATCTCGGCTCTATGGCAAAGGGGTTACGGACGCAATTCATAATCCCCCATACCGTATTCGAAACACAGCTGCGGGCGATTTGGCAGCAGACCGGCTAACATTGATTTGTATAAAATGGTATGACGTTCAGACAGAAATGGAAAACTACTGAACTGAACTAGCCAAGAAATCACAAACAGCCAAATGATGATGGGATTGACTGCGACGTCCTGTAAAGGATACGCAACTGACAACTCTGTCTTACATTCAGTGATAATGACTTATTGCATAAGCTACGTCTCTTGTTCGGAAATGCAGATTTTGCTGGACCTATTCTGCTCTTAATCCTCATCATGCGTCTTCCATCGTATCTTATCATTGCCAATCATGGACATTGGACATTAGAGACATTCTAGGCATGGAAAGGCCCGAGATAAGGGAACTGATGGAGAATCGAGAATCATTTAAGCTGTCTGCAAAAGACTTGTCGCAGGATGATGATGATAATAATCTTGATGTTCATAATGTTGATGTTGATAATGATGATGATGGTGATGGTGATGATAATGATGGTGATCATGATGGTAGTGGTGATGGTGATGATGATGATGATGATGATGATGATGATGATGGTGGTGGTGGTGGTAGTGGTGGTGGTGGTGGTGGTGGTGGTGGTGGTGGTGATGGTGATGATGATGGTGGTGGTGGTGGTAATGATGACGATGATGATACTGATGATGATGGTGATGATGATGATGATGATGATGATGATGATGATGATGATGATGATGATAACTGATGATGATGTTGATGATGATGACAACGACGACGACGACGACGATGACGACGACGACGACGATGTTGATGTTGATGATGATGATGGTGATGGTGATGCTGATGGCGATGATGATGATGGTGATGATAGTAATGATGATTGATGATGATGATGATGATTGATGATGAAAATGTTGATGACGCTGATGATGCTATATATTTATTATTGCTTAGTGCCTTCGCCAACTCCTTTGCCCTCCTTTCCAGGTAAACTCTTCAGATGATGGCGGTATCCTGACGGGGCGTTGGGACGGCGAGTACAGCGACGGCACACCCCCACTGACCTGGACGGGGTCAGTGGCCATTCTGGAACAGTACTGGAGAACCAAACGCCCGGTCAACTACGGCCAGTGCTGGGTCTTTGCCGGCGTCACCACTACAAGTATGTGGGAAATAAAGGCGGCAATGTTGCCGATTTACGATGCTGTCGGTTTGAAACTGAAATAAGACTAGTTATTTTAGCTGTGCATGTGTGTGAATACCTTATATAAATGTTATAGACGGGTTCTAAGAATATCTTGGATACAAATCAAATCAAATCAAATCAACTTTATTAGGGTCACAAATTGGGCGCGCAGGCCCGTCTTACATTCGGCCCTTCCAATCACTCGTCTTTCGTTCATCAAGAGCATTATACATTTACATAGGAAGAAAAATAAACATTGTGAAATGAATGTTGTAAACATAAACAAGGCTAATTACCATGTTATGAAGCCCATTTCCCACCTATCCATACATCACCCCACCCACACAACACCCCCACCTACCCACACACACGCGCACCAAGGGACACATACACACCCCCACCTACCCACACACACGCACACCAAGGGACACATACATACCCCACCAACTGACCCATCCCCCTCCCGCACATCCCCCTGAAAACAGAAAACAACACATGCATCCATACGACAAGAGCTGAATATTGAAGAAGGTTGGCTACTAAAGACGATAAAACAAAGAAAATAGAAATATTTTGGTTACTTGAAACGTCATGAAAGTTTGGAGAGAACAGTAATGGAGTGGTACATACCTGGGAAAAGAGGGAGAGGAAGACCGAAGAGGCGATAAGTGCAGAATGTAACAGATTATCTCCAGATGAGTGTATCGGAAACGGGGCATCTTGTTTATGACCGAGAAGTTTTCCAGAAGGTTGTTATGGGAGCGAGGTTCTGCAAATGACATGCAACTGAATGAATGAATGAATGAATGAATGAAAGACTGAAAGAATGAATGAATGAGTGAGTGAGTGAGTGAGTGAGTGTGTGTGTGTGTGTGTGTGTGTGTGTGTGTGTGTGTGTGTGAGAGAGAGAGAGAGAGAGAGAGAGAGAGAGAGAGAGAGAGAGACCAGTCATGACAGAATTGAAGGTGTCATAAACTGCGTATCTGGGTTCCATAATGAACAACAGTGGGAGCGACAGCGAAGATGATAGCATACTACACTGATGACGTCATGAGGAAGGTTCGGCAAGTGGCTGAATGCAAAAGCCAACGCCCGTCGTCTGCCAAAGTGACGGAAATGATTGGATGCTTGTGTCTCCGTGCAGACAGGCCTACAGAATGATTGGGTCTCTGTGCATGCAAGCCTACATAATGATTGGGTACCTATGTCTCCGTTCATGCAGGCCTACAGAATGATTGGATACCTGTGTCTCCGTGCATGCAGGCCTACAGAATGATTGGGTACCTGTGTCTCCGTGCATGCAGACCTACAGAATGATTTGATACCTGTGTCTCCGTGAAGACAGGCCTACAGAATGATTTGATACCTGTGTCTCCGTGCAGACAGGCCTCCAGAATGATTGGGTACCTGTGTCTCCGTGCATGCAGACCTACAGAATGATTTGATACCTGTGTCTCCGTGAAGACAGGCCTACAGAATGATTAGATACCTGTGTCTCCATGCACGCAGGCCTACAGAATGATTGGATACATGTATCTCCGTGCATGCAGGCATACAGAATGATTGGATATCTCTGTCTCCGTGCATGCAGGCCTACAGAATGATTGGATACCTGTGTCTCCGTGCATGCAGGCCTACAGAATGATTTGATACCTGTGTCTCCATGCACGCAGGCCTACAGAATGATTGGATACCTGTGTCTCCGTGCAGACAGGCCTCCAGAATGATTGGATACATGTATCTCCGTGCATGCAGGCCTACAGAATGATTGGGTACCTGTGTCTCCGTGCATGCAGACCTACAGAATGATTTGATACCTGTGTCTCCGTGAAGACAGGCCTACAGAATGATTTGATACCTGTGTCTCCGTGCAGACAGGCCTCCAGAATGATTGGGTACCTGTGTCTCCGTGCATGCAGACCTACAGAATGATTTGATACCTGTGTCTCCGTGAAGACAGACCTACAGAATGATTAGATACCTGTGTCTCCGTGCAAGTAGGCCTACAGAATGATTGGATGCCTGTGTCTCCGTGCAGGCAGGCCTACAAAATGATTGGATGCCTGTGTCTCCGTGCATTCAGGCCTATAGATTGTGAAGGCGCTATCACATCACAGATCTATAGCAGAAATCTGCGTCGGTGTAAATTATTTATTTATTTCTTATCAAGACAATGTGTACTGTTCAATGTAAGTCAGGCGTCGACTTGCCAGAGCAGTGCAGAGGTTACACAGTATCAAGTGTTAATGACATACTACCAGACCGTGAAACAATGTAATGTATTTGAGAACATGCAGCTTTCCTGTGGCAGCAAACGAAGGTGATCCATGGACCATCTCGCGATTACTAAAGACGACAATAGGGGCTTTTTGAGCCTGATTGTTACAGAACAGTTCATAACCTGTGACAACCACATTTCCGGTTCAGTCGCTTTGTTGGAACCATACAGGCGGATTTCATGAAACAGATGTTAGTCCACGACAAGGAAGCAGATGAATAACTTATAAAGATATGTTTATGTAGAGATGTTCATGTTGCTGTATCGGTGCGTGTTTGTGGTTTGTTTGCTGACCAAGGCTTTGGCCGAGGAGACCAATTAGTTACTTGTGATTGTTTTCAAGTAAAGCTTTCAGTCTACTTCGCGGATTTTTGGAGATTCGTTCAGAAAAGTTCTTACAATATCGTGAATCAAGAAGAGGAAGACAACAGGGAAATTCTGCAAGATCTGCACATCGAAGAATACTGGCATATAAACAGTCTAGTTCCTCGGAAACTGAAATACTTTGGTCATGTGAACTGATTCATCGCCAAACAAAAAGTCCGTTTGGACCAATCATAGTTCACAATAAAATATTCATATTTTTCATTTAAAAAAAAAAAACAACGCAAAACTCAACGTCTAGCCTAAAAACAAGACAATCCCCTAATCCTTGAGCGGCAACTAGTCTAGGATGGAAGCCCCGACAGGCGGATAGTTAGAGCAATGCTTTGCTGATCCGGCAGCTTCTGTAGCTGGTCTTGTTCCGGGTGTATTGGTTTATCTTTCTTCTGGAGTACACTAGACAGGCAGAGAGAGGGATCATGCTACATGGGCAACACATGGTCTCTAAACTCAGCCCCGGCTTTGTGTTATGGAGCGGTGTAACTCCATGTTACAAACTATCGCCTGTCAAGACGGCAAAATGCCAATCATTTCTTTGGTGAATTTAAATACAGAAACCACAAACTAAAGGTTGCACGATTTCTTGCCTGGCATATTTCGCTGCATCTGGTCAGGGGCATACTGCTGAGTTATATATCATATGAAGTCAATGGATGAATTAAACTGTGGCTGAAACACTTGTAACATATAGTCACTGGTATTGTTCGAATATAGGGCATTTGGTATCCCGACGGTAATGGCACATATAAAACAAAGTCCTTCAGTCTGCAAAAAAATTGGTTGGAATGGCCTAATTGCTAGAGTCTCGGTATATTTGAGCAATCGCTTATTGTTCGTGGAATGCAATTTACGAAACGCTTTTTTATTTGTTAAATTTATGGCAGCAAGCAAAACAGCAGGTGTTGAGAGATGGCCGAGCTTGGCGGTGTATTACCTGTCGACTGCATTTATTCCCTTCATATGATATGTATTGTTTTACTTCAATGAGATAATCTTCTGAGTTTTTATTGTTCAGTCTGTCGGGCCTTGGGTATTCCTGCCCGTGCGGTGACAAACTATTCCTCGGCTCATGATACTGACAGCACTATCACCATCGACCAGCACTTCAATCCCCACGGTTTCATGGACGATGAAAGTAATACCGACAGTGTCTGGTATGATCACATCTTTATAATAGTTGTCTTTACTTGTACACTCATTTTAAACAGCGTAGCCGTTGGTTATGGCGGGAATTGTGACATAGGCGCATCCAGCAAGTGGTGGGTTAGCTGGCTAGCAGAGGCGGATCCAGTAGAGGTGGGAATTAGCGGGCTGGCAGAGGCGTAAGGAGTAGATTATGATGAATTAGGGGGATGGTAGAGCAGAGCAGATGATGATGGATTAGTGGGATGGTAGAGGAGGGTAGAGCAGATGATGATGGATTGGTTGGATGGATGGTAGAGGAGGATATAGCATATGGTTATAAATTAGTTGGATGGTAGAGAAGGATATAGCATATGGTTATAGATTATTTGGATGTTAGAGGAGGATATAGCAGATGATGATGGATTAGTTGGATGGTAGAGGAGGATATAGCATATGGTGTTGGATTAGTTGGATGGTAGAGGAGGATATAGCAGATCATGATGGATTAGTGGAATGGTAGAGGGGGATAGAGCAGATGGTGGATTAGAGGGTTTATCACTGGCAAGGGAAACATATCTGTACACATTTGGCGCAACGGTTGCGCCCAGGAAGCTGTAGCTGACGTGACGCCGAATGACATCATCGGAAAAGTAGAAATAAGGAGTTGGAAGATGAAAATCAGGAATAAGGTGGTGAAAGAAGAAAGACAGACGGAATACAAAGGAAGGAATGAAGAAGAAAGAAAGAAAGAAATAGGTGGAGAAAGAATAGGAGCAGAGCGAGGAGGAGAAAGAGAAGGCGGAGAAAACGAGAAGAAAGAATTGGGTGAAAGGTAAGGAAGTGGAGGACCAGGAGAAAACGGAAGAAGTCGACGACGACGAGCAGGGTGAAGTAGAATAAGATGGAGAAGGATTGGGAGAAGAAGGCACTGGGACGTTTTGACAAACAGCTGTTATATGACTGATGTTAATGTGCTATCCCTTCAGTACAGTGGTGTGGGGTTTCAGCGCTAACGGTGACGGTACTGGATGTCTCTGTAGTCAATAAATATCTGTGCCACACACCAGGGTCAAAATATGGGCAATAGATAAAGCTCTGATTTTTCTGAGAAGGAAAGTCGCAAGGACAGCAACTGGTTACCTCACCTCTTTTTGCCACGAGCTTGTCTATGTGGAAGCCAAGCTCATCAGTCTCCTAAAGAAGATCGGCGTGGCTGATACATTTAACGCGCTTTATCTATATATTTTTAGCGCTGCGTGGTGGGATCGTTTGACAATCCGGTCAGTTGAACGTAAATGTCGACTTCTCTTAACAAGTACCTCAGAAGTCGAAGTGGATTCACCTGATAGCGAGGGATAATACTCGTAACAAGCAAATCTAATACCCACGCAAAAATCATTACAGTGTACACATTACTACTACTACTATTATTCGTGGTGATAGTAGTAGTAGCAGCAGCAGCAGCAGCAGCAGCAGCAGCAGCAGCAGTAGTAGTAGTAGTAGTAGTAGTAGTAGTAGTAGTAGTAGTAGTAGTTAGTAATGGTGGTGGTGGTGGTGGTAGTGGTGGTGGTGGTGGTGGTGGTGGTAGTGGTGGTGGTGGTGGTGGTGGTGGTGGCGGCGGCGTGGGCGGCGGCGGCAGTAGCAGCAGTAGCAGTACTAGAAGTAGTTAGACATGGATACTAGTCAATTTTCTGAATGTTCTTAAAAATGTCTGGCCAGGAAAGTCAAAAGATTTCCCTGTCCAACTTTACTTGATCTTCCTGTCCAACTTTACTTGATCTCCCTGTCCAACTTTACTCGATCTCCCGGTCCAACTTTAGTTGATCTCCCTGTCCAACTTTATTTGATCTCCCTGTCCAACTTTACTTTATTCTCATGCCCAACTTTACTCGATCTCCCGGTACAACTTTAGTTGACTTCCCTGTCCAACTTTACTTGATCTCCCTGTCCAACTTTACTTTATCCTCATGTCCATCTTTACTTGATCTCCCTGTCCAAATTACTCGATCTCCCTGTCCAACTAGTTGATCTCCCTGTCTAACTTTACTTGATCTCCCTGTCCAACTTTACTCGATCTCTCTGGCCAACTTTAGTTGATCTCCCTGTCCAACTTTACTTGATCTCCCTGTCCAACTTTACTTTATCCTCATGTCCAACTTTACTTGATCTCCCGGTCCAACTTTAATTGATCTCTCTGTTCAATTTTACTTGATCTCCCTGTCCAACTTTACTTTATCCCCATGTCCAACTTTACTTGATCTCCCTGTCCAACTTTTGTTGATCTCTCGTTCGAACTTTACTTGATCTCCCTGTCCAACTTTACTTGATCTCCCTGTCCAACTTTACTTGATCTCCCTGTCCAACTTTACTTGATCTTCCTGTACAATTCACTTGATCTCCCTGTACGACTGTACTTAATCTCTTGATCTCCCTGTCTGACTTTACTTGATCTCTTGATATCCCTATCCGGCTTTACTTAATCTTCCTGTCCAGCTTTACTTTATCTCTGTGTCCTTCTAGGAATTTCCATGTTTGGACTGAAATCTGGACAGCCCGGCCAGATCTCCCCCCTGGTTATGGCGGATGGCAGGTCGTTGACTCAACGCCTCAGGAATTGTCCGATGGTAGGTTTGGCATTTTATGATAACTCAGCTCATCGAAGCATCTTCTATTGTCATCACAATCAACGTCATCATCATCATCATCATGATCATCATCATTATCACCATCACCAGCATCCCTATTGCCATCATTATTATCACCATCACCAGCATCCCTATTGTCATCATCATCATCATCGCCAACATATCCTCATTATCATTATCATCGCAACGACCAGCATTATCACCATCTGTATTGTCGCCATCGACATCATCCTCAGTGTCATCGTCATCATCATTACCACCACCATCATCATCATTACCACCATCGTCATCATCATTACCACCACCATCATCATCATCGGCGTCGTTTTCGACGTTGTCATCATCATCACTGTTGTAGTTTTCTTGATAATCATCATCGTCAGTATCATCGTCATATGCATGTGTACCTGTATGTGTGTGTGTTTTTTTATTTTTGTTTTTATTCGGGGGTGGGGGAGTTTTTTTTAGCTGGATTTACATTTGATGACATTGGGGACGCTGTCGATGGCGACGACAATACAGATGTCGTTTCTCTGTAAACTGTCATCTACAGTGTAGAGCGGGGGGGGGGGGGGGGGGGGGGGGGTCTTGAGCCTGGGTAAGAAGGCCGCTGGCTAGTGCCAGTCGCCGGCGAACTGTGCAGGTTAGGATTTTCTTTTGCCCCCGACAGAAAAACCATCCACACCTTACCGAGGATCCGAACCCGGGTCTCCCGGAGGAGAACCCGGAGTTCATAGCCATTCGGCCAGCCACTCCCCAGAGCCGTTTCTCTGATTGTCTGTTAAACGAAACATGACTGTCTTGGCATCTGTAAAGAAGGTAGTTTGCCATTGCTTTCTTTCCCAGCAGTGACCATACTGGTCGATGACCGTAGCCTTTGTTTCCACATATAAAAGAGATTCTCTGCCTACTGTCGTGAAATTGGAGACCATAACCTACAACTATATACGTGCATACGTGCGTGCGTTGCGTGCGTGCTTGCGTGTGTGTGTGTGTGTGTGTGTGGTGTGGTCCTGTGTGTGTGTGTGCGTGCGTGCGTGCGTGCGTGTGTGTGTGTGTGTGTATTACCTGGAGGATGCTAATGAAAGCAGAACGTTATATACAACTTATAGAAAGAGACAACCATCATTCTTTGGTCATGAGATGGGGGAGGGAGGGATTGGGGACTATCGTCTCAACTGGAAAGATCAGTGGGGAAAGACGCAGAGGCAGACCAGGAGACATGACGCAAGATGGACTGAGACGGTGGCGGGGAGGAACATCAACAGCAGAGTTGATCCAGAGAACCATGGCACAGAATGATGATGACAGTTTCCGAGGAAAGGCCAGACGGACACATACTCAGACGTGAGCAGCTACCAGTAGTATTGGGGCTCTTCGCTGGCTGCAGAAGACGGGAACGGAGCACTCATGGAAATGTCCCAAATGTTGTAATTTCGGTTCTTGACTCAAAACAACTCTAGCAATTCAAGGTCTTGAACTGTGAGACTGTTTCTGCTCCCATCTTCAGGAACATACTGTTGCGGTCCAACTTCTGTCAGGGCAATCCAGCAGGGTGAGGTTAACCTGCCATACGATGGGCCCTTTGTCTTCGCCGAGGTGAATGCTGACACCGTTTACTGGCAGACCGATGAGTTCGGAGTCACCAAATGTTTGTTCATTGACAAAAAAATGTAAGTGACAGCGAAACTCTTCTGAAAATGATGTTGGGAAGGCTTTTTTTTTTTTAAATTAGACGTCTTGTCTTATCTTGTCTAGTTTTGTTTAACGTTGTTTGTCTTCAATAGTCCAGTCATGTCTTGTCTTGTCTTGTCTAATTATATCTTGACTAATCTAGTCTAATATTGTCTGATCTTGCTTGGTCTTCTTTAGTCTTATCTAGTATGGTATAGTCTTGCCTTGTTTAGATTAGTCTTGTCTTGTCTAGTTTAGTTTAGTGTTGTCTTGTCCACTCTAGTCTAGTCTTGTCTTGTTGAGTCTTGCCTTCATTGTCTTGTCTTATCTTGTTAGTCTAGCCTAGCCTGGTCTTATCTTGTAGGAATAGTCTAGCCTTGTCTTGTATGGAATAGTCTAGTCTGTAGCGAAAGTTAGTCTTGTCTTGTATGGAATAGTCTAGTCTTGTCTTGTCTTGTCCATTCGAGTTAGTCTGTTGTTTGTGTCATGCTTCATTGTCTTGTCTCTCTTGTAGTAGCCTAGCTGGTTTGTCTTGTATGGGAATAGGTCTAGATAGTCCTTTTCTGTTCTGTCTTAACTAGTCTAGTAATGTCTTGTTGTGTCTTGCCATCATTTTTTGTCTTATCTTGTTAGTCTAGCCTAGTGTAGTATGTAGGAATAGTGTAGTTTAGTCTGTCTTTTTTATACACTATAGTCTAGTCTTGTCTTTTATTGTTCCACTCGAGCTAGTCTAGTTTTGTTAGAATTAGTATAGTCATGCTGTTGTGTCCTGCCTTCATTGTCTTGTACTTATCTTTCAGTCTATCCTAGTTAGCTAGTCTTGTTGGAATAGTGCCGTCTAGTCTAGTCTAGGTATTCTTGTCCACTCTATTTTTAGTCTTGTACGGATAGTGTAGTCTCTGTTTCTGTTGTTCTTGCCTTCTGTCTTGTCTTATTTTGTTAGTCTAGCTTAGTCTAGTCTGTCTTGCAGCATCGTTCGTCTTGTTTGTCTGTCTACTCAGTCTATTCAGTCTTGTGTTGCACGTCCTTCATTTGTCTTGTCTTTCTGTTAGTCTAGCTAGTCTAGTCTCGTATATCTTGTCTTATCTTATCTTGTAGTCTTAGTTAGTTTAGTATTGTTCCATACTTTGGCTGTCTTACTGAATGGATGTTGATGTCTAGTGTGGAGTTCTAACAGTTTATTTCATCATCACCTTGCCGTGCCGACTTGCATAGGCGCGTTAACATTGACTCTCACAGATCTCGTCTTTGGTTTCGATCAATCTTCCGTTATATTCCTCCATGCCACCGTCGCATCCCAAATTTTTTTTTTTTTTTTTTTTTTTTTTTCCCAGCATCATTCTCGTGGCTGCTCCGCCCTCTTCCCCCGATCTTCCAGTTGTCACGAGTTCTCCAGCCCTCTTTCTCATCACTCTGTGACAAATAAAATCTGTTTGCTCTTTTTATTTGCTATGTCATTCTAGTTCATTGCCTTTTTCAGTCAGTCATTGGCAGTTTACAGAATCACAATATCTGTCTCAGGAGGATAACACGTATTACTATAATATATATATATCTAATATATATATATATATATATATATAGATAAGATATATTATATATTATATATATATATATTATACATTACATGGCACCTTGCCGTCGACAGACTATAAGTTTGGCTTAAATAGGCATAATAACTTTTACCTAGGCGTTGCGAGTGTGACGATAAGGCCAATTCGCGCTTTAAATGTCGTCACAACTGTCCGTATATATATATATAATATATATTATATATATATATATATATATATATCTATATATATTTATATAATATATTCATAAAGCGTAGTCCATATACGTGTACTACTTTTATAAACATGATAAATGGAACAAGTAGGCAGCTTACATAACAGAATTACCGCAATGTGTTGTAATTTGTTATGTAAAGCTGCACAACTTGTGTCATTTTAATTGTTTACATTTTCACAGCCTTCTAGCGCAGTTCCACACCTTTATCTATTTTTACAACTTCTGTAGCACTGGACTGCTTTTTGCCGTGTGGAAGCTTTCCCTTTACCAGTCCCTCGCAATCGAGTGACACTCCGACTCAGAGTATTCTGATATTAATTGAAGGATTGTTGTTTATAGGCGTTTTATGGATCATTAAACTTATGCTTATTTACATCTAAATACCTGTGAACGTCGGGTGTGACCAAACTAGTTTCACTGTTCTGAGTATGCTCGACACTCCTGCACAAAGTTAGCTGTTATTTTCTCACTTCACTAACGTCATTCATCATCGACATACCGTTGTGAATATTATAATAGATATTAATGTTATTGTTGGTAGTAAAACTTTGTGAACATTAATTACTCTCCTCAAAGTTACACACAGGAGTATCAAAGGGAGCACTCTTATTAATGTAACGTCTTCAGCAGTTGAGCGACTTCGTTAATTACATCCCTTTGACCAAGTTCCGCGTATGTGGTTTGATCCATTCTCCCAGGTTCTACTAATTTTAGTATTTTCTTCGGACTCATTACTAGCTCGACAGCAGTCAATCTCCATCTTCGACAACCTAGTGAAAGAGTAACTATTCTCACGCTAAGGCAGTTTCTGAAATAGAAACACCTGTTTGAAATATGGGAACTGTGTTGAATAACGTTGTGTCTTATTCAGTTGAACTGTCAGAACAGGTCAGAAAACAGGTTGACAGTTCGATACATAATACTTTAACCTTACTATATGTTAAAGATTAACACTCACACTTTAAGGCAGTTTTACTGAAGGACTCATCGGAGCCTGTCCTTTGCAGAACTCGCTCCCATAACAACCTTCTGGAAAACTCTCGATCATAAGAAGATGCCGCGTCGATAACCCATCTGGAGATTCTCCGCCATTATATGCACATATCTTCTCCTTGGCATTCCTTTTCTCTCTTCCGGCTTATGACCCCATCCATGATTTTCTCTCAAAAATTTCATGACGTTTCACGTGACCAAAATATTGAATTTTCTGTGTGTTGGTTTTTTTTTTTTTTTGTTTTTTTTTTTAAATAGTCCCTTAGTAGCAACCTCTTCAGTATCATATTTTATCGTATGGATGC
>JACEFZ010004195.1:27500-218342 GCA_014155875.1 Cepaea nemoralis | reverse complement strand
TTAAACTGGCACTTCACCCGAAGTGACAAAGACCGGAGCCCGAGTCTTGAGCTGAGTGGCCATCCTCCTCGGCTGGCACCTGTAGCCTGCCAACTTAGTTGCTAGATTGATTCCCTACACCTAGGCAACAGACTTTTACTGCACGTTTTTCATTAAATTATAGTTATATGTAGACCAGAACCTACTGAGTCTTTGCTGTTATAGCTCTAATTTAAATATTACGGAAATACTGAGAAGAGAGAGAGAGAGAGAGAGAGAGATAGAGAGAGAGAGAGAGAGATAGAGGAATGCAAAGTTGTAACTTTATATTTGTACTCTTCCTCCATGTGGTGCGAATGGATCGTGAAAGGGGGCTCTTTATTTTTTGCAGGCTTCGTCGCCAGATTCATTAAGCCTACGTCTAGAATTATTCCTAGGTACGGTTGTTTCGCTTGACCTATTGGGGCTGAACACTGGGGCTCTGTCTGGGTGTAGTTATCGGTCATCTCCTGGACCAGTTTTGCCTCTGTGGATGGCTCTAGTTCGAAGCCATTTCGGCCTATTCTTCCGACAGTGATTATTCTTTCGGATCCTGAAAAGTCCTAAGATTTGTGCAGTTTTTGTGTTAGAGTCGGTCTCATCTTTCTAGCGAAGACAATGAGTCTAGTGCTAAACTCAGGGAAGTACGGCAGGCGACCCCTGATATATCGGGTGTCGCGATGTTATGAGGGGAGACGATGGGCCGCGTCCGGTCTAGAATTATCATTTATTACTGATTCCAGCCGAGTATCCAACCTCGTATTACAAGTTCAAGTATTTACAAGTTACAGACGGGTGAGTTTTGTGTTGTATCGTTGCATTGCGTTAACTTACATAAGGTGTTCTGTAAAATATTGATTATGAATTTTCAGGACAAATATCTTATTGGTAAGTAAGTATACTTCAGGTACTTCAACTAAGATCTATCAAGCGCTTACACATCATGTCTGTTGAAATTCAACCCACAACTCAGGAGTTTAAAGAGAAAGGGGCCTTGTTAGGATATGAAGGTGCAGAATTGAGCAAATATATTAGAGAGGCGGAAAAATAATGGAGGCAAGAACAAAGGGAAGAAAGAATCCGGATGGCGGAAATAGAATCCGAGAAACAGATTAAACAGGGCAGAACTGGAGAAGGACAAGGAATTGAAACTAGCAGAACAGGCGAGACAGCATGAGATAGAATTAAGAAGACTGGAATTACAACACCCGGATGCTTCAAGATTCAGTAGTGCTAGTTCTCCAACCCACACAAGTGACATTTCTGCCGGACCACACATCTCCAATGGATCAATGAGTTTTCCACTGCTCCCCTTCGACCCAAAAGAAGATCATATGGATAATTATCTTGACAAATTTGTTTTAATGTGTGAAGCCTACAATCTTCCCAGCGAAAAATACAATCTTAAGCTTTCCCAAGGGTTAAGAGGCGCGGCTTTCGACGTGTTTGCTAAACTTCTTCCAGGTCTCAAGAGGGATTTTCTTACTCTAAAATCCGCTTTGCTTAAAAGATTTGAATTGACATCAGGGGCTTACAGGCTGAAGTTCCGTTCGGCCAAGCGATCACAAGGAGAATCGTTCGCTCAGTTTGCCTCGTGATTACACGCTTATTTTTCTAAGTGGGTCGAACTGAGCGATTTTGATGCTACTTATGATGGTCTTGAGTGTTGACGTCTTACTTTGTCTAGGTAACTTAATGGGTTCACACAGGTGTTAATTAATACAAACAATAAATACGTTCGCTATGATATAGCCGATTTATTGTGGCAATCTACAGTTGGCGCAGTGGGTTAAACAGCCCGCGCTTTACATCATCATCATATCACAGATTATAGAACATCAAACATTTCATATAACAAACTAGCACACTATCTAGCCTATGTTCTATCTCTATACAAGAGCTAACGAGTCCCTCTCAGGCAGACACTTGTTGCCTGGTCTCAGTCCATTTGTCCTCTGATGGGTTTCCGCGTGTCGCTATTCGACGGGCGGTAACCCTGTTCGAGTTCCTCGTGGACCCCGCTTCAGGCGGGCCACATTAGTGTCCACGGACCCATGAACTCGAGGGTTGACCTTCGATAAGGTTCTGGACCTTTCTTCGTCTGAGCAACTCGGTTGTCTCTCTTGGGCTAGAGTTGCAGCCCTCTAATTCTATCTTTAGGTGAGGTGATGACAGGATTCCCCTCTCCCCTCCTGATCTGGCTTGTTATTGGTCAATTAGATTTAATCTAATTCTGTCATCGACTCATCTAAAGTTAGGGTTTGTAGTTTGGTGGACAGTAACTTGGTAAACTACCTAATAGCATTAGTAACTCATGTATTCTACCATACACTACTTCTCTGATTTGCTAAAGAGATCACTCTGTCTCCTGTGTCCTTAACAATGCTTATCAGACCGAAGTTACGTGGCGTTTAATAGTTGTATTGACAACTCGCCCTTCTCACGCACCCTATTGGTGCCCAGACAATTAATCTCTGGTTAAAGAGAGTTAACAGGACCGAAGTCCTGGCTAGTTAAGTACACTTTCAAATCTTGATTCGTGAGTGTATTTTAATACACTTTTACTCTCGTATGTCATCCAATGCTAAATATGTAGTTACGATGTTCTCTTATCCCCCTCAGACTACATGTGTCCCTGTTGGCTTGTTAGTGTGTTTGACTAATAAGTTGATGTCTCTAATAAAGTGACTGTATTTTAAATTGAAAGTGTTGAGTTTTCAGGTTTGTGTATGTGCTGACTGGATGGTGTATTTCCAAGCGTCACGAGTTGGGATAACCTCAATCATGAATCCTTGCACTGTGTGCACTACATGATCCGGCATTCCAAGTAGTGATGCTTAGTTATATCCTAAATGCTAACCTAAGTATGTTAACTATTTACTAACTAAGCTGAATACTAAACTAAGTTCTATACATGTATTCACAATTTAGACAAGTTATGTACTTTTACATCAAAAACGCAGACAAATTACAATAAATACGTGTTGCGTACAATTTGTCCGCCAAGTGTATCGTTCTCTTATTTAATCCTTTCACACATTCATTCATTCGTCTTTCAACCACAATAGTATTCGATTAAAATATATAATTTAAGTTAAGGTAAATGTTATTGCCCTTGGAAACAATGGGCTAGGCGATATTCGCCCTTTAAGAAAAAAAACGTACTTTCTGTACGATGAAGGAAAAGTAGGTTATAATTTAAATAGAGACAATTGTATAGGACGGGTTTTCTTAGCCTCTGAATGGCACCGCCTGTAATATTAAAGTAGAATATGTACAAATTACAGGTTAACACAATTTATATACATCAATAATGGAAATATAATACATATTTAATTAAATTAACTAATTAATTAACTCCAACGATGATGTGCGTGTTGCCGTCCTGTTGTTCCTGTGTTTTGCTATAAATGTTAAAGTTCGTATAGCTGTCTCTTGCGTGTTGTAGTTGATGTTGTACTATTTCGGCTGTTTGCAACGTTTGTAGCAACAGTAAATTATGGGTTCTTTTCCATGTTTCGTATGAAATATTACAGTGTTCATGGTTTGTTCTGGTTGATCTTACTGGTTGAAATAAACACAGTTACTGTTTCTTGATGGGTCTAGTAATAGAGTTTAGGCACTTGATGGTATAACTATTGAAGTACCGTGTTCATGGGTGTTGTCATAAACTAATCACTAAGAGAACTTAGGCGGTGTATAGGTACACTTATATGAAACGGTATAAAAGTATCACAGTATATAATATGGCTAGTGGTTGACTGAGTAGTGTCAATCTACTGGCGCATTTGACTGGCGTGATAAAATGTCGGCCAGAATATTATCGGTGCCCTTGATATGGCGTATTTCAAAATCATAATCTTCCAGCAATAAACGCCATCTTTGTAACCTGTGGTTCTTGGGCGACCCTTGGTTAAGGACTAATAATGGTGAACTGTCGGTGAGAACCAGGAAGTGGCTCCCTAAAAGGAACTTCGAGAGCCTCAGTATACAAAACAATAGGGCTAGACACTCCAATTCAATTGTTGCATATCGAGTTTCAGCCTTCTTCAGTTTCCTGCTCACGTAGAGAATAGGGTGTCTAATTCCGTCGACTTCCTGCATCAAGCAACCTCCTATAGCTATGGCGCTTGCATCTGTGGTTAAGATAAAAGGTAATTTTATGTTGGGTAATCGTAACACTGGAGGATTTGAAAAAATATGTTTCAATCTACACATTGCATCATCTAAGCTGGTACTTTTACAAATTTTCGATGGATGATCTTTAGTTAACATATCAGAAAAAACTGAGGTGAGTTCTGCCCAATGTGGAATGAATTTGGAATAATAATTAATGAGACCTAGTAAACTCCTAATCTGCTTCTTTGTAGTAGGTACTTCTAGATTCAAAATCTTGGAAACAATTTTCTCATCAGTCAATAATTTACCTTGAGAAATTCTATGACCGAGGAAGTCTATTTCTGTGTAACCTATTTCAACCTTGGAAGGTTTGATAGTAAGTCCGAAAAGAGAAATTTGGTTGAAGACTTGTTTTAAGGTAAGTAGATGAGAAGACATGTCAGATGAATGGACGCATATGTCATCTATATAGGAAACTACATGTGTAATTCCGTGTAATAATAATCTTGTAAGCCTTACAAAGGTGGCCGGTGCGTTCTTCAGGCCGAAAGGAAGGTATAGCCACTCGTATAATCCAAGAGGTGTTGCAAACGCTGTAATATGTCTACAAGAAGGGTGTAGTGGGACCTGCCAATATCCTTTAGCTAAATCTATCTTAGAAAATATGGACGATTGAGCCATGTTTAAGATAAGATCTTCACAACTGCTCATTGGCTCTGCGTCCGTAGTTGTTCTCGTATTTAAAATTCTATAGTCAATGCACAAGCGAATGGTCTGGTCCTTTTTCTTAACCAGGACAATAGGTGATGAATATTGTGACATTGATTTTTGAATAATGCCATTCCTCTCTAATTCTAAAATTTCTTTATCTAAATTAGATCTATAATGGAGAGGAATCGAGTATGGTCTACACTTGACTGGTCTTAGATCCGTCAGTACAATTGAATGGGTTATTTTATCAGTGCGTCCAGGTTTGTTAGAAAAGATTTGTTTGTAGTCGTTCAGGATATTCCAAATGTCTTGTCGCTGTTGCTGCGTTAATGCGTCACTGATATGGATGTCGTCAATGCTCCCGTCGTTAGTCATGATTGGTACAGGGACTTCCGTGTTGTCTATGTCTGTCTGATTTATCACAGATGCTACTGTTTGTAAGTTGTTTTCAATGTCGTTGTCGTCGTCGTCAAGGTCAATAGTCAATAAGTCGTTAATTTTGTCGTCATTGTCGCTATCACAGAGTGTCGGTAATGTCCATAGTTCTTCGTCGTTTTCGTTGTCGTAAGCGTAAGTCGTTAATGATGCTTCGTTTGTCGACGTGTCATTCTGTCGGGGAATTGTCGTTGCCTGCATGATCTCTGGTTGCGTCCCTTTATCCGTGTCATTGTCTTGTCTCAGAAAATACGGTTTTAGCATATTTATATGGAATATTTTAAGTTTTCCATTTATTGAGATTTCGTAGTCTACTTCTGAAATCCTTCTAATGACCTTAAAAGGTCCCTGCCATGACGTTGACAGTAGATCTCTTTTGTCAGGTAAGAGTAGCAAAATGTCCTGACCTGGATATAGCACAACAGTCTTTGCACCTTTATTGGCGTATTGCCTGTATTTAAAACCTTTCTCCTGTAGTGATGTTCTGGCCATTATACAGGAACGTATGATTTTGTCTCTGGTGTCAGTGACCAAATCATATGTAGAAATGGGAAGGTGGATATCTACAGGTTGTGATATTATGTCTTTATAGATGGTGAGAGGTCCTCTTGGGTTCGCTCCATACATCAATTCGAAGGGAGAGAACCCTGTACTTGATTGTGGGACTTCTCTATATGCGAACAGCACCGTTGGGAGAAGTACGTCCCAATCGGCTGGATTTTCAGCTGTCACTTTGGCCAGCATGTGCTTCAAGTCTCCATTTAATTTTTCGCAGATGCCATTTGCGGCTGGTCTGTATGGACTTGTGAAGCACTGCTTGATGCCCAGTAACTTTGTTACTGATTGGGTGGCATTTGAGATGAACTGGGTTCCCCTATCAGAAATTATTTTCTCCGGAAAGCCAAAACGGGAGAAAATATTCAGTAATATGTCCGTTACATCCTTAGAGGAGATAGATCTTAGTGGTAACATTTCGGGCCATCTTGTACATAAATCAACAAGAGTAAAAATATATCTGTTGCCCTTGTTCGAAATGTGATTTAAAGGACCCACAAGATCAACTGCCACGATTTGAAAAGGCCTCGAGGCAGTTGTCGTTGATTGCACTTCTGCTGTAGGGTTCTTTCCCTTTTTACCCAGTTTTTGACATATTTCACAAGATTTACAGAAAGTCTTTATATCATGGCAAAACTTCGGCCAATAAAATTGTGTCAGTACTCTGGCTCTGGTCTTTTCATACCCCATATGACCTCCAAAAGGTGAGTCATGGGCTAATTTAGAACGTTGTTTCGATGTGCTAATGGTAACACTATTTGTTGTGTCGTGGTTTGTTTTGTAGTGTAATATCTAGTAAGGATGTTATTTTGTAGCCTAAATACCCACGATGCGTTTTTCGTTACCTTAGGTTTTATTCCTACTAATCTGAAATATGGTGTCAGTGTAGGATCATTTTTCTGTTCGTTTCCGAAATTGATGTTAGTGGTGTTCGGCGCTGCTGTTTCTAGTGATTCTTGTAGTTGGTCCGTGTTGGTTTTGTGGTTGTCTGTCGTGTAATGGCGTTTGTGTCGTGTGTGTTTTGTAGCACATTTACAGGTTTGGTATTTTGTAGTATGGGAGTGACCTCAATTCGAGGTTTTAATTCGGTCGTCTCGTTAAAAGATTCGACCGCCCCTGCGTTGTACACCTCGGTAAATTCTTTTTGAATAACCTCAGTGTTTGTCTCCCTTGGTATTTTGGCAGTTTGAGACAAATTAACATGGTGTTTCTCTTTAATATCGGTATTTGTGTGGTGGATACCGTGTTTTTCTTCCCAGTCTTTAATTTCTTTGTCAGAGCATGGATGGATGTTAGGTAAATTCCCAAGTATGATATCTGCGATTGGGTCTTCAAGGACAGCGCACAAAAGTTGTCCTGATATATATGGTGTTTGAATTTCGACCATCGCAAGGGGGTATCTTTCTATCGTACCTGAAAATGTGCGACAGTTAACATGTCTGTCTGTGTAGTCTGTGGTGTTGACTAATGTTTTCTTTACCCCACAGAGCGTTGCCCCGGTATCGCGGATTAATGAGCACTTTTTCCTGTTCACGAAGCCTGTCAAAAATGTTAGCTTCCCTGTGGCTGACAAAGCAGCGTTGGCTGTCTCATTTGCAATAGGTATCGTGTGGCCACATGGTAATGATGGATCTAGTTGGAATTTCGTGCAAGCGTTACATGTTTCATCTACAATGGTGTTAACTATATGTACAGCATTACCAAGCTCGCTTTCATTGTCATGCTGATTATAACCTTCGATCAGTGAATCCGTCTCATCATCAGAAGACGTTGCCACTAATGCAGCGTTAGCTTGCTTCAGTAACTTACGACCTTCACAATATCGTGAATAATGTCCCCAGCTTCTGCAAAAGTAACATTTTACAGCCTTTTGGTACGCGTTACGTTTTGCTTTCTGTTTATCCACCATCATTTTTAGGTGGTGGGGATAGTTCGGTGACTTGTCGCACATTTCGTAAGCGTTGTGTGTCAAACTGCAATACTGGCATTTTGCTACTTTATCACTGTTGGATCGCGGTTTAAATTTGCCTTGTGTTTGCTTGGAGTACTTAGTATTTATTACTGCAGCTGCTGTGTCATTGTGGCTAATGTTGAGTTGAAATATATCCCTGTTTGCTGTGTAGAATGCATTGCCTTTGGATTCAATTTCTTGGATGGTTTTGCAATCCATCTGTTTTAAAAATTTTGCAAACGGTGTGGGGATGGTGCTCACAATTTTATCTATGATGATTAGTTCTTTAAGTTTATCGTGGCTATCGTTGGTTTTCGCCGAGTTTATCCATTTAGTGCATATGTCTTGTACTGTACTAACATAATCTATGAATGTTTGGTTTGGTTGGGGAGCTAATTTTGCAAATTGTTGTTGGTACCCTGCAGTGTCTAACGAAAAATGTTGGAGAATGCGTTGTTTGAGGTATTCGTAGTCTTTTCGCATCTCTTGTGGTACTGTTTCTATTACTTTAAGCGGCTCGAGAGCCAGATTTCTCATGAGTATAAAAGCCCAATCTGCCTTAATTATTTTATGGTAGGCCATGAGACATTCGAAATTTTCTAAATAGGCGGAGATGGAATCTCCTGCACAGAAAGCCTTAACGAGACCTTTATATTTACTATATTTCTGTTCCTCTTCTTTATTTCTTAATTTGTTTATTGATATCTCTGTGTTGGACTCTATTTCCATCTGTTTCAATTTCAACTGTGTATCAGCGTTCAATTGGGCCTGTTTGGCCGCTGCGTCGAGCTCCATTTGCAATTTCTTTTCCGCTGCCTGTAGTTGCTTTTCTTCGGTCTCTCTTTGCAATTTTCTTTCTTCTGCATCTTGTTGCAATTTTCTTTCTTCTGCTTCTCTTTCCTCTCGCAGTTTCTTTTCCTCTCGTTCAATTGCTCTTTCCTCACGGGCAATGTTATCTGCATGTGTTTTCTGTGCCCATTCTGACAGTTTCTCTTCTTTATAGCCTAATTTTATTCCCTGCTCAATGCATTTATCTAAGCTTGACATTTTGGATTTTATTTATTAGTAATGTTTATAGAGTTATTTCCCTTATCAAAACTTTGGTGTCTGGAAAAATTTGGTTGCCTACCTTGTTTATTAATGTGTAACTCAAAATGCAAAGTTATAATGGTGGCAAGGTCATGAATATCCGAACAAATAAATATGAAATACAATAATATATTGATGATAATGAAAATGGGAAGCACAGCTTAGACTTTACAATGAGTATGATCTGAAACTTAGCTCTGAATAGTAGCGCTCGATGTTGTCGTTCTTTCGTCACTGCTGGGAAAAGTTACACTGCGTTGCACGCGGTCTTCTCTGTCACACAACTTAGTGGCTGGAAAAATCACATGTGTTGCCCACGGTATTCTTTGCGGCACAATCTGCTCGTAGAGCAAGAAACATTAGTCACGGTCAAAGAAAAAAAAAACAAAAATGTCATAGTTATGTTAAACAGTTATACATCGTTTATAGACCACTAATATTGTGGTGTAAGGTATGGACTTTGTTTTGAGACTGTTGAGGGACTCTGCTTATTCTATTGCTAGATAGCTACTAAATATGTTGAACAATTTATGGTTAACAATTTTCCTTCTATTGTAACCAAACAATGTGCAAACAATGTGATATGAATCAATAATTTTACATGACATTTCACAGTTATTTCATAACATATTATGTCAAAACCGGTACTAGCCCCCAAAAACCTGTTGACGTCTTACTTTGTCTAGGTAACTTAATGGGTTCACACAGGTGTTAATTAATACAAACAATAAATACGTTCGCTATGATATAGCCGATTTATTGTGGCAATCTACAGTTGGCGCAGTGGGTTAAACAGCCCGCGCTTTACATCATCATCATATCACAGATTATAGAACATCAAACATTTCATATAACAAACTAGCACACTATCTAGCCTATGTTCTATCTCTATACAAGAGCTAACGAGTCCCTCTCAGGCAGACACTTGTTGCCTGGTCTCAGTCCATTTGTCCTCTGATGGGTTTCCGCGTGTCGCTATTCGACGGGCGGTAACCCTGTTCGAGTTCCTCGTGGACCCCGCTTCAGGCGGGCCACATTAGTGTCCACGGACCCATGAACTCGAGGGTTGACCTTCGATAAGGTTCTGGACCTTTCTTCGTCTGAGCAACTCGGTTGTCTCTCTTGGGCTAGAGTTGCAGCCCTCTAATTCTATCTTTAGGTGAGGTGATGACATTGAGGAAATGGTTCTTACAGAACAGTTTAAAGATACACTCCAAAAACCACTTCAAACTTTTATTGCTGAAAATGGTGGGAATAGGCTTCCAGAAATTATGTCTTTAGCTGAAAGGTACTTAACTGCCCATGGTGAGGGGGGTACCACTAAAACCACTCATACTAATGCTCAACAAAATCTTCCAGAACAAAATCAGAGTTATCAACAAAATAACTCCTTAGGTAATGACACTAGGGGGCACCCTGGCGGTCAACGCCAAAACCCGGGATTTCAGAAACCTATAGCTCAAAACACACCAGCACAGAATAGTGGATGGGGAAAGCCTTATTGTAAAAACTGTAAAACTAATGATCACCACACTAGTTCTTGCAGGAATACCCCTACCCAGTATGTTGCGTGTATGACAACGGGGGCAAGTACCCGACAGAACTTAGATTCTGGAACTAACGGTAAACCACCCACAGTCGAGACTATTCTGGTAAATGGTAGCCCAGTGCAATGTCTCTATGACATGGGATTGACCTGTGAGGCAATCATAAGTAGACACTTAGTGAAACCATCCCAGTTGACTAAGCAAAGAGTTGCAGTAAAGGGTGCTACTAGGGGCTCCCAAACCATTTATGCTCAGATAGCTAAGGTGCATGTGACATCTAAGTATGTCACTGGAACTATTCCAGCTGCTGTGATTGAAGATCCCGTATATCCATTTATCCTCGGAAATAAACATGTATATTTAGGGGAACCCTCATCACCTATAATAATAGCAAGGCAGACCCATAATAAGGACACCGTTTTGAGTGACCCTGAATTTTCTATCAACCCACTATCTGGGAAGATTAGGGCTGCCCAAGCAGCATGTCCAAAATTACAATCTTGCTTTGGCAGCCTGCCAAAATCTAGACACCCACCCAGAGTTGGTGATTTCTATGTAAAAGATGAGTTGCTATTCCGTAGGGCAAGAACTATGGGAAACGTCCATGAACAGCTGGTCATACCCAAAGTATATCGTGCACCTATATTAGAAATGGGACATTCACTCTCGGACAGTGGGTATATGGGGATAAAAGCTACAGTCCGAAGGCTTGCTTTCTCCTATTTCTGGCCGGGGATGACCAGGGATATTAAACAATATGTCAGGTCATGTAAGGAGTGTCACCAATTCCCACCCAAACATAGGGAAACTCAACTTACTTTAAGAGACAGAGTATTTGTATTATTACCCAAGAGGGATAATAGATTAGAACTTGGTTGGCAGGGTCCTTTTCCTATACTAGAGAAGGTGTCCCAGACTAAGTATAAAATTTATTTTAGGGGTAAACCCACAGTGTTTCATATCCACTTGCTAAAGAAGCAGGTTGGAGTAGAAGAGTCACCGGTGCATCTGATGGCATTCTCGGTGGTAACTGAGGTCAAAGGTGGAGATGACTCGTTAGTGGAGTATCCCCTAAAACCTCAGGAGACCAGGAATGATGTCTTCCTCAACCCTGACGCGGAGACGTCTGAGTCAGAGAAGAATAGACGAATTCCAGTGTCTCATGCACCAATGCGTACAGATAAGCCTGGTAAGACTAATATTGTCCAGGTCGATATGAATGTTAACACTAAGGACTCATCTCCACAAAAGCATTATCCTGTTCGTACGCGAACCAAGAACCCTTATGCTCCTAGAATAGATTATATTCCTAGAAAGAATAATTTAGGGGCGGATGGCTTTAGTAGACAGCATCCACAGTGTAGATCTCTCTGGAACCAACACCAGGGGAGAAGGGCTCTTAGAAGAAGTCTTAAGAATGAAGAAACATGGTTGAGTAGACAGGGTTCTACTTAAGAGGGTGAGACTAGTCCAGATGACCCAAAATGTTAGAGTGAGTGCTAACAAAACTAAAGGGGAATCCTGCTGGGAGAAAAGTTTGTTTTCTCAAACTTTTCTTTCAACGGGGAGCATCTGTGACGTAATAGACAGTCTCCCACTTTATTTTTGCTTAAATTACATTGCAGATCATATTTTTCATTATAAATATATCTAGGAAAACGATCTTTTCCCTATTTTCCCATGTTTGTAGATATCTATAAATATGCGTGTATTATTGGCGAGAATTTAATCTATTTAATCTCCTGTAAACCTAGTGAATATTCTAGTGTTTTTAAAATATATATTATACAGTATATTATAGAACTATTAGTTATGCATGCCTTCTGCCCCAGCCCAAGTTTGGCTGAATAACATATTCAGTTTTAGCCTGCGACCCGGGTGGCAACACGAGAATCTGCCTGGCCAGTTGTCGTCAGCCGGCAGATCGTCCATTTGGTCGACTGACCCGAAGCGGTGTGGACACAGGCGCCGATACTAGCTGTAAAAAGATATATTGCAACAAAATAATCCAGGCTCTAGTTAGCCGATATTTGGGAATAGCCAATTTCGAGCCAAATTGATACCAAAAAGTAATATTTACACTGCTAGTGGCACTGTTCCCCCGTGGAGAGGTTTAATCACCACAAATTGGAAGTTCTGCACCTTCTTTGGTGGTACCATGAGCCAGCAACTTGCAGCAACGCATACTTACCGGTCGTGAGCACCATGTCTATTGACGGAGTGTGAATCCGCAACCTGAACTGGAACTTCACCCGAGTTGACAAGCCTGGACCCAAGTCTTGAGCTGAGTGGCCAACCTCCTCGGCTGACACCTTTAGCCTGCCAACTTAGTCTAGGATTTGATTCCCTACACACTAGGGCAACAGACTTTTACATGCCACAGTTTTTATTAAATTAATAGTTATATGTGATACCAGAAACCTACTTAGTCTGTTGCTGTTATACTCTAATTTAATATTAGGATACTGAGAGAGAGAGAGAGAGAGAGAGAGAGAGAGAGAGAGAGAGAGAGAAGGAATGCAAGTTGTAACTATTATATTTGTACTCTTCCTCCATGTTGTGAGAATGGATCAGTTAAAGGGGGCTCTTTAATTTTTGCAGGCATTCGTCGCCAGATTCATTAAGCCTACTGTCTAGAATTATTCCTAGTACGGTTGTTCGCTTGACCTATCTGTGCCTGAACACTGTCTGAAGACCTGGTCATTCCTGGGACAGTTCCGAATCGTACTTCCTAGTTCGAGCCATTTCGGCCTCTTCTTCGACAGTGATTATTCTTTCGGATTCCTGAAAGTCTATTGGTTGTGTCACGAGATCGCCATGAGTTAACCAGATAATGATAATACGTTTGCTTGGCGTATATTTTCTAGGCCACAACAGTCATACTAACAGAGTAAACACAGCTGCACGGGTTACATCGGGGCAGCCCATATACACATTTGGTGGTGAGTGAGAAGGAAGGGTTACACCGCGTTGGCAGTTCATAAACATTTAGAATCACATATAATGGGCCGCTCAGGATATGGAATGGTTCCGGCTGTCATCTATAGTTCCGGACATGAGACGGAATGGAGGTTTGACTGTCACCACATGACAGAAAGTTGAGGGCTTGTTATTGAAAACAGTGGAACACCTGCCGGACATGAACAACGTCACGTGCACAATGTAAGCTTGTTTGGAAAACCATGATTGGCAGCTTGGTATCGAAACTCTTTGTTGGAACTCTACAGTAACTCTCTAGATTGTTTTGGATGTCTAAACCAGTGATGACAAATCTAACATTGATGGAGCCAGAGGGGGGATGGATCCCTGACAGGGGATGATCTGCCAAATGTGCCACCTGTGTGGGGGCATAAAGGATAACGTCACGTGGCCAACTTTGGTAGTTTGCCATATAAACCCGAGTTGGGGCCAACTAGGGGGACTTGAAAATGCTCTAGTCGGAGTGCCAGGGCACTGCAGTGCTTAGTGGAAATAATATCTACCGTGTGTTAATTAGTGACTTAATTTTACACGTGCCTATAATGGCAGATGTAGATATGATTGATAGGACTGCAGTAGTGCCATTTAAGGTATAACCTATTATAATATTAGTTCTAATTACTTTAGGCAGTAGCCGGGTTAGACTATAGTGTGATGATTAGCACTGTTAGTGGAAACTAGTTAGAGTAGAATAGTGATATTAACTCTGCTAGTTAAGAATAGATTAGTGAAGTGTTGATAAGCTTTACTAGTTGAGAATTGAGTAATGAGGGATAATTGGGATCTTCCCGTAGGTGTCCCTGGTGGGCGGGGTTCCGCATTCTGTTTGCTGATTTTTTTTTGTCTTGGCCTGATGATAACCTATGTGGTCAGTTCATCTGTCCCTGATAGGTACATTATATTTTCTGAGCGAGGCCGATGGCCCACGATCATCTAATAGAGATCAGTGACGGGGAGGCTATCACCAGTTGTATGATTTATTTTACAGGTTCCTCTGGTTGGAATGAATAACCCGGACCCAATGTAACATCCGATCCCGGATAAACTATGATGTAGAGAGATAGGCCAGCAACTTTCGCAACGGAAGAAGTTAAGACACATTGCTCGGTGGAGTCTAATGGTATATGTATCCTACATGAGTGAATATCAATCGTTAACACACCTGAAGTGATGGAGGTTCAACCCATGTGGAACTAGATCAGTAGGGACTGATGTTCACAGTAGATGAAACCAAACATTGAAGTGTAGTTGTTCCACGTATCAAGGAAATCAGAACTTTCAGACTATATCTAGTGAATAAAGCAAGCCATTTTATTTCTAGATACATTAACTGTTTAATAGTGAGAACTAGTGAACATTTATCAAGAGACAAAAAGACATGTTAGTAGGACAGTGTTCCATGTTTGTTTTCACTGCGCCGGAATTATGAAGCCGGAGTTTCTATAAACTATTAGGAACAGTTGCGTTAGGAAATATACTAGTATTTTCCACGGATTATATATATGTACATGAGATTCAGATCTCATGGTCATCAGAGTTCCTGGAGGAGGACATGTCTGGAGAGAAGGACACGACTTCGGTGAGGTTACTGTGATGAGTCTTGTGATGTCGTGGGATCCTTGCCATGATGTGTACACTATGATCCTGAACTTTGAGGGCTGACACATACATTTATGTTATAGTACACGTCACACATTTTCTTCACATACACGTTTCATATACGTTATACGTTTCTTTTAATAAATTAATCTTTATTAATTTTTAGAAGCAAGAGTTGTTGAGTATGTTGCGTTGGGGAAGTATGAGAGGGGGCATAGTACAGACAGTGAGAGAGTGACAGGAAAAGGTGTCCACGGGCTGATGGAGTGTGTTGGACGGAAGCTGGTGGATTCTCCAGAATATTGAGAGGGAAAAAAATATTATAATGTGAGTGTCGACTCTCTTCACTCCAGGGACGACACTGTAAAGGAGGACACGACAGGTTGCTATTTCTGATCCTTGTCTATCGAAATAGTCAACATTACGCGACACTAACCCTGAAAGGTTCTTTGAAGTGTACAAAACTTCACATTCAATCCCTCTCGACAATATTCACACAATCAGAAGTTAGCGATAAAAGTACGATATTATAAAAATAACGTTTCATTAAAGCATCTACTATAGGTAGAATTATTGACGGCTCCTCTGAACACTTCCGTTCCACTATGTGACGTGCTTCTCATAAGGAAATTCGCGTGCACCACGGAGAATATTCATTATTGAACACTGATGTTTCCTGTTGTAGATGTAATACATTTTTGAAGATGTAATACATTTCATAATATGTATTTCTTCTCTGACCAATAAATTATATACCGCATATAAACAAACATTGAGATCTACTATACAATCTCCAGAACAAAAAAATTTTTCTATTGGGTATACATAACAAAAAGGTTATATGCTAAATCTCATAATTTTTCCATCACAGGTAGTTACTGAGATAGTAAGTATTATACGGGGGTGGGGGGTGTAATCAGTTCCCCCTATTTTTATACAATGTCAAATTTCCTTAGTATGTTATGACCGAACGTAAAAAGTATAATCACGCTTGACAGGTATACATGAAGGTGTTTTACGTAGTGATTGATTTACCTCATTATACCGGGTGTGATCCCACATGGCTCGGTCTCTTTCCACGGAGAGACCTGCCGAAAGTGTCACCGAGAGCATCAACGATGACCTCAAGAAGTCTCCGAGTCTGCACTCGTGAACTGAATGGCTGGGTGCTGACATTAACACATGGCCATCTGAGCGGTAGGCGGTCGGCAACCACTTGGCCTGGTGACCCCCAGACTGTAGCGAGGCAGTCGGTCTAACCACTTGACCTGGTGACCCCCACACTGTAGCGAGGCAGTCTAACCACTTCGCCTGGTGACCCCCACACTGTAGCGAGGCAGTCGGTCTAACCACTTCACCTGGTGACCCTCACACTGTAGCGAGGCAGTCTAACCACTTCGCCTGTTGCCCCCCACACTGTAGCGAGGAGGCAGTCTAACCACTTGACCTGGTAACCCCCACACTGTAGCGAGGCAGTCTAACCACTTGACCTGGTGACCCCCACACTGTAGCGAGGCAGTCGGTCTAACCACTTCACCTGGTGACCCCCACACTGTAGCGAGGCAGTCGGTCTAACCACTTCACCTGGTGACCCCCACACTGTAGCGAGGCAGTCGGTCTAACCACTTCACCTTGTGACCCCCACACTGTAGCGAGGCAGTCTAACCACTTCGCCTGGTGACCCCCACACTGTAGCGAGGCAGTCGGTCTAACCACTTCACCTTGTGACCCCCACACTGTAGCGAGGCAGTCTAACCACTTGGCCTGGTGACCCCCACACTGTAGCGAGGCAGTCGGTCTAACCACTTGGCCTGGTGACCCCCACACTGTAGCGAGGCAGTCGGTCTAACCACTTCACCTGGTGACCCCCACACTGTAGCGAGGCAGTCTAACCACTTGGCCTGGTGACCCACACACTGTAGCGAGGCAGTCTAACCACTTGACCTGGTGACCCCCACACTGTAGCGAGGCAGTCGGTCTAACCTCTTGGCCTGGTGACCCCCCCCCCCCCCCCCCCCCCCCAACTGTAGTGATGCAGTCCGTCTGCTAGTGTTAGTTGTAAGTTTAGTTTAGTGGATGGATCCACATCACGGCACACGGGTGTAACCCATAAGAGCTCCGCTCTACTCCTAACTCAAGCCTGAGTCCGGAGAAACTCAGCTCAGTGCACGAATTCCGTAGCACCGGTGAGGATCCTGAAATACTTTGGTAGATGGTTTACGCGAAATTTTGCCCGGGCAGCGCTGTTAGGCTATTCTTTTTCGATTTCCAACTGCCAAGGGATTTCTTTACGTGCGCAGCAATACACACGGGCGTCCGATCTCACTACCCAGAGACCAGGGGAAATTTTGTTACTAGAAATCCACGTGAAAAAAATCCCGGCTCTCACCGGGCTTGAATCCGGGACTTCCAGCACTCGAGGCTGACACCATACCTAGAGACCACTCAGCAGATTTGATGATTCTTCTTCTTCTTCGTTCATCCGGAGTTTTTTAATCGGACGTGATTGCGTTGTGCCTGTTTACAGCAGAGCTGCGTTCTTGCGCCGTTAGGCCGACACATCCGACTTCTGCGGGCATTTGTTGACCGGGTTAACCTTCCCGGGTGATGATTCGAGTTTGTAGTTTGGTTGATCGCCTCTGCACCTTGGCCAGACCAAGTGCAGATAAGTCTACACTTTGACCTTAGCCAAAAGGCCGAGAAGCGACATATAGAGCAGTTGGTCACACATGGAGCATTGCTTGGAATATGAAGTGTTAAGAGAGTTGCCTCACATGTCTCCACGATTGTATTTCAGACTTTGTCTTGCTTATCAATGTCACATGCTGAAGTGAAACCCTGAAAAGTAACCCCACATGTCTCAACCTGTCTCAAACAGCAGACACCTGGTCTGCATTGCTCCATGCCAGGTTTCCATGTCCTGTACGCCCCGGCAACCAAACCTGTATAAATTTATTCCAGGAATTGTTGCTGTTTGAACAAAAGAGATCTACAATATAGGCTTCGTCTCGTTCACTTCCGCCAAGAGAAGCAACCCACGTTACATCATTCTCCAGCTCGCGCAGAAGGGGTTATCGTTCGTAGCAGCGATGTTCATGTTTTTCCCTCAAGGTATCAATTGTATTTGTTTTTTCTTTTTCGCTTTGAATTCAAGCTTAACCAATACACATGCTACTGCAGCACTATACTGACCTTTGCGTGCGGATTAGCTTTCCCTATTACCAGTGTCCCTCGCCATCAAGTGAACCCACTCCGACTTCATAGAACTTGTAATTTACGTCCCCAAGTCAAGAATTAGGCTCTGTTGTGAAATTACTTCTGTAATGGCATGGGGGTTTGAAATTGAAATTTTCTTTCTGAGTTTTAATTTGAAGTTAAATTTTAAATGGTAATTATTTCCAGTGTTTTTACTGTTTTTTTTATGTTGGTGTTCGAAATGGTAAAAATTGAATATTTAACATTTATTAGCAGGACACAATGAAACAATATAAGATATCCGTCATGAACACTTTGAAATATCGATCCTAAATGTTGATCTCTCAGCATGTAAGGGTTGGATGGATGGTTGCTTTGTTAGCTGGCTGGCAGGCTGTTGGTTAGTTAGTTGCTTTGTTGGATGGCTGTCTAGCCGGCTGGTTAGTTGGATTGTTAGCAGATTGCTTGATTGGTTGGTTGATTGGTTGGTTAGTTAGCTGGTCGGTTGATTGTTGGCTGACTGACTGGCTGGTTGTTTGATTGCTTGGTTTGATAGTTACTGAATTTTCTAGTTGGTTTGTTAAATACTAAAAGGTCTTCTGTGTTGTTTATTCAATAATCAAATAACATTCGTATTTATCCAATAATCAAATAACCTCCATATTTATTAAAGAATCAAATAACCTCCATATTTATTCAATAATCAAACAACTTCCATATTTATTAAAAAATCAAATAACGTCCATATTTATTCAATAATCAGACAACCTCTGCATTTATTGTATAATCAAATAACCTCTATATTTATTCAATAATCATGTAACTTCCGTATGTATTCAATAATCAAATAACATCAATGTTTATTCAATAATCAGATAACCTCCATATTTACTCAATAATCAAATAACCTCCGCATGTATTCAAGAATCAAATAACCTCAATGTTTATTCAATAATCAGATAACGTCCATATTTATCAAGTAATTAAGTAGCCTCAATGTTTATTCAATAATCAGATAATTTCCATATTTATTCAATAATCAAATTTTTTTTTTTTTATGTTTGCATATCCTTTACAGGACATTGCTGTCAACATCAGCATCCTTCAGCTGATTGTTGATTTCTTAGCAAGATTACGCTCAGTAGTTTGCCGTTGCTTTCTGAGCGGCCGGCTCACATATACCGTAAGTTACGGACGCGATTCGAACCACTGCTGATTCTCACCGTCGTCACGTTACTTACAAGAGTATACGAGATTACGGAGAAAAGTCGCTAACCTCTAGGCCAGTAAGCCGGCAATAATCAAATAACCTCCGCGTTTATTCAATAATCAACTAATTCAATAATCAGGGCCCTCCAGTGTAGTTCCAGTGACGACCCACAAGAGTCTCCACAAACACACAAACTGCACTCGTAAACAGAAAAAAAATTTCGAGCCTGCCAGGATTCGAACCTGGAATCTTCTGATCCGTAGTCAGACGCGTTATCCATTGTGCCACAGGCCCTGACAATTGTGTCTTCTCACAATTTAATTCTAATCCTAGTTCTTCACCGTTTTAATAATCGTATCTACTAGATGTTGCAGATACTCTTCATTGTCTGTAATAAACACTGTATCATCCGCATATCTAATGTTATTGATGTTATGTTCCCCAGTGGTGATTCCTCTCATGTCTTCTCAATTTATTACCTCCATACTTATTTAATAATAAATTTACCTCCATACTTATTTCACGATAACATGCACTTCATATTGATAAAATAAGAAATAATCAAAATATAAGAAATTACAAAAATATACCTCTGTAGTTTACGTTGACGTGTGAATGTTTTCGGACTGAAATGTTTGAGAATGCTAATTTTGGAAAGTCGCCATGGTGAAGTATTTAAGCCGCCCACCTCGCGCTACGAAGATTGTGGATTCGATTCCTGACTCGGTCATTCGGTGCACGAGTCACTTAACACTAACAAACGGCAACGCTCTGTAATATACACAAACAAAAGAAACACATATTACACCTTGTAAATATACATTGCTTTGTATGAAATAAACGTATGGAAAAAAAATGTAAAAAGGCAACAACAACAAAATTTCTCGGAGACTCCTGGGGGTCGTAGCTGGCGCTATGGAGTTTGTGCGGTATGCGACGCTTTCGGCGTAAAGAGACCGAGCCGTATGGGATAAACTCAGGTGCAATGAAGACTGTCTTCATGCCTATCAGTATCACTCTCCTTTAATGTGAATTGACTGCAAATGTAATGTAAAGAAAATACAACTAACTTCTTAAACTCATGAATGTAAGTACATTTTTATTGGCGCTCGCTCGCTTTGAACTCAAGCGTAGTTCATACACACTACTTCTAGTAGCCCTAGACTGAATTGTGCGTGTGGATTAACTTTTCCTATTACCAGTGTCCCTCGCCATCAGGCGAACCCACTCCGACTTCAGAGATACGTGTAATTTACGTCCCCAAGATAAGGACGAGAAGTCGACATTTTAGTCCAACTGTCCGGTGTAGGGGTTTAACCCTTTACCTCGGCATTAGCACACCGGATGTTTAAGAACGCTCGTTCTTATCCATTCGACTATGCCGACCTTGGCATGTACATTTTCACGCCACTGATACGCCGCACTGTTGTGCCATATCCCACCGCATGAGAACCGCTACTCCACGTGTTTACAGTTACGGACAGAAAACAAGACACGTGGTTCCGTTAGCAAGCACAAGAAAGATATTTGTGAGACGACCCTTAGACCCGTGTGTTTCCTTGTGAAGTAGGAGAGGTTCGGAACGCAAACAAACCAGAAGTGAAAACCCCCATCTTGAGTTAACACTGTGGGTGCTGATGGTTTCCGGCTGTCGACAGATGATGAGCAGTGCAACCTTTTGTGTGTAGTACACCCAGTGTAAATCAATGATGAGAATGAGAGGTCTTGCACTTCTGGGAATGTAAAAATACTGCTGTCTCGAGAGCATTATAACAGGTAGAGAATAAACATGAACTATAATAAATAACAAGAAACGATGGAGCAGTTTATGATTCATCGTGAGGTCAGCGTGGCCGAATTGTTAAGAGCCCTCATTCTTAAGCACCCAGTGCTGATACCGAGATTGCGGGTTCAACTCCCACACCGTTAAATTCATACAAGAGACAACATTGCAGTTATAGACATATTTCAAGCGAACGAAAGAAGAAGAAGAAGAACCCCAACACCAGTCAGTTGCACTAAAGTGTTGACTTCTCATCCTTGGCTTAGAGGACGTAAATTGCAACTACCCGAGCCGGGATGGTTAACCCGGTCAACAAATGCCAGCAGAAGTCGGATGTGTCGGCCTAACGGCGCAAGAACGCAGCTTTGCTGTAAACAGGCACAACGCAATCACATCCGAAAAAAAAGAAAGAAAAAACTCTGGATGAACGCAGAAGAAGAAGAAGAAGAAGAAGAAGAAGAAGAAGAAAACTACCCGAGAAGATGGAGCGGGTTCGCCTGATGGCGAGGGACACTGGTGATCGGGAAAGCTAATCCACGCGCAAAAATCAGTCCAGTGCACTAGAAGAATAGTAACACGTGTACACATTATGCTTACGTTCAAAGCAAGCGAACGAAAACCAAACAGATCATCATCATGTGGTTCGCCATCTCACACGATCACCAGAGTCGTGGATCAGCTCCGTGTTCTTGTTCCGACTATGCCATGTGACCAAGACATCTATATAATATTTATCTCTCTGCCTTCCTCTTGTTCTTTTCCCTTAAATCTTGCCAGTTGCCATCAAGTTTTGACGTTTATTTCTTCTCATAAGTTTATGGTCACCGGTACAAGAGCATGTAATAGTTAACAGATGAAGTGAGTATGGAAAGCAACAAGTTAAAAGCATTTTAAAAGAATCATGTATAGTCCTCATTTGAAGAAAAGGACGGAAACAAAAAGTACGAATTACGCCCGACACCCTTAAAAATAGAAGAAAGGAAAGGGAACAATAAAGCAAATTTAAGCATCAGCAGACTAAAGGAATTAAAGACACCGCCCATGAATCATATACATAAGCTATACAAGACGTTAAGAAGCACTACTCCTCTAAATCAGCAACTACCACTAGTCATAGCACGTGTGTGAACTACACTCGAGTTCAAAACGGGCGAATGCAAAAAAAAAAAGCATTGGACTGCTGCAGCTTTCCCCCTACAGTCTGCCCGTACCTCCCAGACTCGGCTAAACAACCTGTGCAGCAGTTCAGCTTCGGTGTCCACATTGGTTTCAACAGCATCTGCTGGAACGACATCTGGACCAGCACACACTCCACCCGCAAGAAATCTGAAAGCCCTTTAATCTCTTCCCCTCATGGTCTCCCACAGTTGACATCCAGCTTTTCTTATACAAAATTACACTGGCAATGGAATCTGCGCGTCTGACGTGGGTACAAGGAAATGTGATGGGAAGTAAAGGTGTCCGGTGACCACATCACGCCTCGAGTGCCGATTGGTTTATAAAACTAAGCGGCTGGCACCATACGCCCAATACGTCTCAAGGTTTGCAACTAAGGTTCTTTACTTTTTAAAAAGGTATTCTTAAATGATTTCCATGTAAATATGGAAACATTTTGAGTTAAACATCTACCCAAAATTTCAGGATCCTCGCCGGTGCTAAGGAGTTCGTGCACTGAGCTGAGATTCTCTGGACTCAGGCTTGAGTTAGGAGTAGAACGGAGCACTTATGGTTTACACCCGTGTGCCGTGATGTTGATCCGTCGACTAAACTAAACTAAACTAAGTAAATATGACAAAGTATTTCACGTAAATATTATTTAAAGTCTACTCTGTAAATTTGATATGCTTGCTTGCTTGTGTTCGTTGGCTTGAGCTACAACGCGAAGTCCTGTATGTCGGTTGAAGGCATCCTGTTGTCCAACATCAGTGATGTCATACAGGACCTGAGGTTTGCGTGAGTATCCGTTGTTCCATGTCTGGCTTATTGGTGTGCAGACTGGTGGTTCCTCGTCGTACAGGCAGACACTCTCCGACTTCGGACAAATCAGCGATCCTACTGACTTTAGCCAGGACCCCGAAGGGACCTGTTGCCCAGGACGCTCGACGAGGACGCGTCAATAGGTCTTGGCCAGTATATAACCCGGCCCTGGAAACACATCTGCGTCCCGTAAATTTGATATAAAGACATGTGTAAATATGACTTACAGTTATACCATACATTTTCACTATAATTCTTTTAAATTAATTATCATGTGCCATGGTAACAAGTTTTGACGATCATAGACATAGTTCGTCATCTCACACGATCACCAGTGTTTCAGGTAGTTCGTCATCTCACACGATCACCAGTGTCTCATGTAGTTCGTTACCTCACACGATCACCAGTGTCTCATGTAGTTCGTCATCTCACACGATCACCAGTGTCTCAGGTAGTTCGTCATCTCACACGATCACCAGTGTCTCAGGTAGTTCATTATCTCACACGATCACCAATGTCTCAGGTAGTTCGCTATCTCACACGATCACCAGTGTCTCAGGTAGTTCGTTATCTCACACGATCACCAGTGTCTCATGTAGTTCGTCATCTCACACGATCACCAGTGTCTCAGGTAGTTCGTTATCTCACACGATCACCAGTGTCTCATGTAGTTCGTCATCTCACACGATCACCAGTGTCTCAGGTAGTTCGTTATCTCACACGAACACCAGTGTCTCATGTAGTTCATCATCTCACACGATCACCAGTGTCTCAGGTAGTTCGTTATCTCACACGATCACCAGTGTCTCGTGTAGTTCGTCATCTCACACGATCACCAGTATCTCAGGTAGTTCGTTATCTCACACGATCACCAGTGTCTCATGTAGTTCGTCATCTCACACGATCACCGGTGTCTCAGGTAGTTCATCATCTCACACGATCACCAGTGTCTCATGTAGTTCGTCATTTCACACGATCACCGGTGTCTCAGATAGTTCGTTATCTCACACGATCACCAGTGTCTCATGTAGTTCGTCATCTCACACGATCACCAGTGTCTCATGTAGTTCGTCATCTCACACGATCACCGGTGTCTCAGGTAGTTCATCATCTCACACGATCACCAGTGTCTCATGTAGTTCGTCATTTCACACGATCACCGGTGTCTCAGATAGTTCGTTATCTCACACGATCACCAGTGTCTCATGTAGTTCGTCATCTCACACGATCACCAGTGTCTCAGGTAGTTCGTAATCTCACACGATCACCAGTGTCTCATGTAGTTCGTCATCTCACACGATCACCAGTGTCCCAGGCCAGATTTCTCCTGTTCTTCTTCTTCGTTCATCCGGAGTTTTTTTTTTTCCGGATATGATTGCGTTGTGCCTGTTTACAGCAGAGCTGCGTTCTTGCGCCGTTAGGCCGACACATCCGACTTCTGCGGGCATTTGTTGACCGGGTTAACCTTCCCGGGGGTTTCTTAGGACGTTTGACTCTCACTGTTGTGGTGTTATCCCCCGTCCCAACTGGTCCATATAGAACAGCCAAAGATCCTGGTCAGCCCTCAAGGGAAGGCAGGGGCAGACCATGGGCATTCCCCGCCATCCAAGGAGGCTTCCATACTTGCAGAGCCGATACATAGCGCTCTGGTACTGGGCTCACCCAAGGAATCGTCCTGCACATGGCTGCTTAGCCTCACTTCCGTATATTGGGCCTTCCGTTCACCATAGGCTGTTCTTCCGGAAACCAGGAGTATGCAGTCTGCAGATGACATCCACACAGTGAGCTTTCGATTCGGACTTTCCATGTAATGGATTTGCTACCCAAGCAATATTCCATTTCGTGCCACTAGGACACTTTTCCACCATTTATGAAGTTCACACAGTGGGCTTTTGATTCGGACTTTCCACGTAATGGATTTGCTATCCAAGCAATATTCCATTTCATGCCACTAGGACACATTGTCCTGTTCAGTTTGTGCCATGTGACCAAGCCATCTGGGTATTTATCTGTTTGTCTTTCTCTTGCTCTTTTCCCATCATATTTGCCAGTGGTCACCAAGGTTTCCAGTTTGTTTCTCCTCAAAATGTGCCCCAAAAATCTTCACTATGACTTATTTCTCTGTTTAATTTACAGTTGTCATCTGTTTGTTTTAATAATTGCTTATTTCTCTGTTTAATTTAAGATTGTCATCGGTTTCTTGCAGGACTGACTTATTTCTCTGTTTAATTTACGGTTGTCACTGGTTTCTTGCAGGACTGACTTATTTCTGTTTAATTTACGGTTGTCGTCAGTTTCTTGCAGGACTGACTTATTTCTGTTTAATTTACGGTTGTCGTCGGTTTCTTGTAAAATTGGCTTATTTCTCTGTTTAATTTACAGTTGTCATCGGTTTCGTAAGATTGACTTATTTCTTTGTTTAATTTACAGATGTCATCGGTTTCTTATAGGATTGACTCATTCTTTTTTCTGCCCATTCATTATATTCCTTACATTTTCCTCATGAACCACATTTCCGCTGCCAATATACGTTTCCCAGGCAATCCCAGCCCGTCTACTTAACGCCCGCGTTTTACGTGCACGCAACAGCATAGGTTCTATTTAACGGATTCTGTGTCGAACAGTAAGTTGGATTAGACCAAACAAAAATAGATGACAGGAAGTGGGGGTGTGTCACAGTTATGACTTAAAAGTTGTTAATATGGTAGCAGACATGTTGTATTATAATGCAGTGGCGTTATTTCAGTGATATACGAGGGGAAGTCAATAAGAAATTCACAATTGGCTGTATAAAAATAACTAAATATCATAACTTGAAACCAGTTTATTTTTATACATACATTGTCCCTTTATTTCTCAACATAATTTCCACCAACATTGGTGCACGTATCCCATCGTTTTATCAGTCCTACCAAACCGTCTGTATAGAACTGCGTGCTCTGTTTTCTAAACCACGTTTTCACTTCACATTCAACTTCGGTGTCATTTTCCCGCCAAGGTGGGTTTTCAGTGGACCAAAAAGGTGGAAATCACTAGGGGCTTAGTCGGGGCTGTAAGTTTGATGTCACAGAACTTCCCACCTTAGTTGTTTAATTTTATCCTGAGTTAATCGAGCCATAAGTGGTCTGGCATCTACCTGTGTTCCTCATCATCAGGCACCCACTCTGACTTTTGAGATACTTGTAATTTACATCCGCAAGTCAAAGACAAGAAGTCAATATCTTAGTCCACATTCCAAGCCATATAAGGTGGCTCCTTTCTTAGAACATTGCAAGCCATACATGGTGGCTATATTCCAAGCCATATAGAATGGTTCCATTCTTAGAACTTTCCAACCCATATAAGGTTGTTCCAGTCTCAGTCAATTCCAACCCATATAAGGTGGCTCCATTCTCCATTTATTGTCAACAATCTCTAACCCTAGTTTGTTTTCCCCCTTCTTCAATTCAATAAAACAAAGCACTATGTTACACATATGATGCAACAATAACCAATCTACTGTATGCTACATATGGTCAGTATTGGAAACCATGGCAATAAATCTTTAAATCAATTCTTGTTATACTCAGTTACCTCGGTGAGGTGTTGTGAGAAGATGTAAGGATCTTTTATGTGCTCTTTGTAAGTTGGTATTCATGTCTCTAAGGTTGTTCTTGACACAGCTCAAATCAATTAATCTTTGAAATGTTATAAACATGTTCTCATAGTCTCTCAATCATCATACAATACAACAATAACTAATCTACAGTATGCTACATTTGGTCAGTATTGGAAACCATGGCAACAAATTCTCAAATCCTTTTTCTTCTCTTCCTCCATTAACCTCAATGAAGTGGTGGGGTGAGGTAGGTGGGCGGGCGGGTGGGGGGGGGGGGGGGGAATGTAGGATCTTTTATGGCGCTTTCTAATGCTCTTTGTAAGCTGGTATTCATTTCTGTAAGGTTGTTCTTGATGAAAACTCAAATCGATTAATCTTTGAAATATAAAGATGGTCTCATAGCCTACCAAGCCTCAAGTGAATCTATCTGTGGAATGTTACATTCATGATCTGATCATCAATTAATCCTGAGGAACATTAATTTCTCAACTGTTACATCAAGGTTTTGATTGTCTATCAATTCTCGAGTAAATTCACCTTTAAATTGTTACATGAATGTTCTGACTACTATCTACAGACACCTCAAGTTAATTAATCTTTGAAAATGTTACAATAATGTTGTAATTGTCAACCAGGCCACGAGCCAATTAATCTTTAAAATGTCACATTAATGTATGTTTGTCAATTCTCAAGTAACTTAACCCTACAAATGTTGCATTAATGTTATCATGTTACATCAATCCTCTAGTATATTAATAATACAAATATTACATAATTTAAATATTGAGCACAACCCACTACTGGCAACGCCGATCGCATTCTGGTATGAACCTAAGGCCTATCCACGTCAATATGGAAGCACTATACTCGAGTTTCGCCCTCGTTTGAGCTCGTCAGTAGTGCATATCCCTGACCGGATCCGGAAACAGTCCCGGATCACGCGTGTGAAGCGGGTGTGTAACCACGCGGCACACACCAAATTATCACAACAGAACATCACAACGCTACCCATCGTAGGCTATGCTCAAGATTGCGCATAGCCTATGATGGGTAGCGTTGTGATGTTCTGTTGTGATAATTTGGTGTGTCCAGTGTGTGCCGCGTGGTTACACACCAGCTTGACACGCGTGATCCGGGACTGTTTCCGGATCCGGCCAGGGATATGCACTACTGACGAGCTCAAACGAGGGCGAAACTCGAGTATAGTGCTTCCATATTGACGTGGATAGGCCTTAGGTTCATACCAGCGATCGGCGTTGCCAGTAGTGGGTTGTGCTCAATATTTAAATTTCAAATCCCGAAACAACCACATAATCAATATTACATAATTGTTCTGATTGTCAATCAATCCTTAAGCCTTAACAATTTTGCATTAATGTTCTGATGTTCTATCAATACTCAAGTAAATTAATATTTGAAATGTTACATTAATGGTGTGACTGCCAAATAAACATCGAGTTAGTGAATCGCTAATGTTATATCAATCTTCTTCTTGTGAAAGGGCATATCTTAGAATTAATTATCTATTTGATCACTTCCAGGAAAATAGTTTGGAATCAAGTTCTTAAGTTCGAAAGGAAAAAGTTATGGGTAAAAATGTTAAGTTTGGAAGGAAAATGTTCTGGATAAAAATGTTAAGTTCACTGGAAACACAGCACTGGACAAAGTATTAAACTTCTGCGGAAAATCATTTATGATAATGATATTTAAATTTGGGAGCTGCAGTCGGTAGTGAGCCCGGGGCTGATAATGCAAGTGACTTCTGGAAGGCTGGAATCTGATGGCTGGGTACACAAAAATCAAAGATAGGTTTTATAAATAATAATTGTGAATACACACATATCAAAGATAAGTTATGTAAATGTGAATACATATAACTCAAATATCCATTATTATTACCCGGGAAGGTTAACCCGGTCAACAAATGCCCGCAGAAGTCGGATGTGTCGGCCTAACGGCGCAGGAACGCAGCTCTGCTGTAAACAGGCACAACGCAATCACATCCGGAAAAAAAACTCCGGATGAACGAAGAAGAAGAAGAAGAAATATCCATTATATAAATATATTATAATCATTGTGGATACACACAAATCAAATATAAGTTATATAAATAATCATCGTGGATACACAAAAAGCAAAGATAAACTATATAAATACATTATAATCTCTGCGAATGCATATAAATCAAAGATACATTATATAACTAAATTATAATCGCTGTGGCTACACACAAATCAAACATGAAAGTGACATCATTATAATCAAGTCCGATCTTGAGCAGTGAAGATCGGCTGTAATGAGTCTCCAATACCTGCTATCTTGCGTCTTCATGGTGTACTCATGCAGGCTTTTCCCAGTCCATCCCTTGATGTTGTCTGCCATTTGTACCATAGTCTTCCCTTTCATGTTCACCTCTCCCTCCAACACATCATTTAACAAGGTGTTGTATCTCTGTAAATGGCCGGAGTACCTTCACTGCCTAACCTGATTTCATTCAGTACACTGTGTACAGTCAAATGTGTACATGTTGCATGTCCTTTGCAAGATGATGCAATCAACACTTTCCTGGTTTATTTCTGAGGCAAGTTTACATTCAGTAGTTTGCCATGGCTTTCTGAACAGGAAGTCAAAATTGAAGTCTAACTGATCGGTGTAGGAATGATCCACCTACCCTGCACGTGTCGTCATCATCATCATGTGCCGTGCTGATATGCATGGGCAGCCATGTTTGCCATCTTACACGATCATCTGAGTCTTGGATCAGGTCTGTTTACTTGTCCTGATTATGCCATGTAGCTAAGCCAATCAGGTATTTCTCTTTGCCTTCCCCTGGCTCATTTCCCATCAATTTTGCCAGTGGTTACTACTCCGTAACGTAGGGGTTACGAACGCAGTTCTTAATCCTGCATACCTGCGTTCGAAACACAGCAGTGGGCAATTTGGCAGACTGCCTGGCGTTGGTTTTTTATGAAATGGTATGGATGCCAGTCATTCAGAAAGCAATGGCAAACTACTGAACGTAAACTTGCCAAGAGATCACAAACAGCCAATTAAGACTAGGGTTGATTGCGACACCCTGTAAAGAATAAGCAGCTAACTTTTTTACCAAGTTTTTAAATTTATGGCTCCTCATAACTTGCCAAAAAACTCTATGTCTAATCTATCTATTTAATATTGCTTTTAATTTTTTTCTTATAGGACTACTCATTCGTTTTGTTGTCTATCCAATGTATTCTTTGCATCTACCAGAAAGATGAAGAGGAGAAGAAAGAAGAAGAAATAAAGTAACCAGCACCATTAGGATAACATTACGGTCTCTACTACTGCAGCTTCTTACCTGTATTCTCCTGCAGTAACCGTAGACACGCGAGCCGTCTGCGTTGGTCATCACAAAGGAGTAGGTCTCACTGTAAAGTTGTAGATACAAGTATAAATGAATGTCTGGCTAACTGGTGTTAACATATTGTTACATCCTGCTGCAGCCACTGCTTTTTCTTTCTATTCCATAACTGGTGTTAAGCACAATTTAACTACAAGTTGGTCTATCATTGAAGAATGACTGGACTGATTACAAATGAATTACAAACATTAATTTCTTGGTGTCTACACAAAATAGAAGAACTAACATATTATAACGGAATCACCAATGTGGAGCTCATGAAGAGAACTAGAAAATACCAGTGAATCTAAAGGTGAAGAAATAACATTGGTGTTAGAAAGGACATACATTAAGAAAACCTGAGAAAAGTATATTCTCTGGAATAGTGTATTCTCTGGAATCCACACTCCAAAAAAAAATTTAAACTGAGCAAGACCTAAAGGGCACGGAGAAGAAAAGTAGAAGCAGAAATTAATAATGCTGTTTGGTTCTCTCTAATTGTTGTATACAATGTTCTACCTTTATCAGCCTTTTCTAGGCAATTTTTGTTAGTTACTCTGGCAGTATTCAGAACATCTCCAATGCCTCCAAGCTCTCCCTATAATTGGTTTGTTCACATTCCATGATTCACTGCCATACAGCAGGACAGGTTCTATATAACATTTCAGCACTCTATTTTTGACATTTAATGACAGTGACTTATTACATAAGATACTTTTCATTTTCTTAAATGTAGCTTTTGCTTGACCTATTCTGCTCTGACTATTTTGCTTTTTCCATCTAATGTTATAATTTTCCCAAGTTGTATGAATTTATTGCCTTCTTTAAGCATTTTCTCTTCTACTGATCTCATTTTGAGGTTACTCTTTTCTTGGATATAACCATTATTTCTGTTCTCTTAATATTCAAGGAAAGTCCTTATTTTGCACTCTCTATTACTACAATGTCCAACAATTGCTGTAGATCTTTTGTGTTTTCCCATGACTAATAAGTTTAAAACAATATATTGGACAATTTATTGCCTGGCATTTTTCGTTGTATCTTGTCAGGTGCATACATTAGAAAAAGTTCAACACATACTACTGGCACCTGGCCATCTTGACAGATGATTGTTTGCTACATTGTGCTTCAAATAAGGCACAATAACCACTCCATATCACAAAGCCTGGGCTTTTATCACAGAGTTGCCCATGCAGCATGATTCCTCTCTTGGCCTGCCTAATTTACTCCAGAGGAAAGGTAACACCAATACATCTGGAACCAGACATGCTGCAGAAGCTGCCGGATCAGCAAAGCAATGCTCTAACTGTCCGCCTGTCGGAGCTTCCATCCTAGACCAGTTACCGACCAAGGCTTAGGGTCTGGTCTGCCCTGCCATGACATTTTATCTTCAGGTTACATTTCCTCACACCAGGGTAAGGCTTGTACCCTCCCAATTGCACTCCTCCACCCATAGCCCTTGACACAATGTGGGGTTTCGGATTTGGTTTATAAATGAAGCATTCTGTTTTGTGACAGAACTCTTGGAAAACACGATGAAATGCAACCCAGGTAATGTTCACTTTATGTTAAGGTAGCCCATTGAACTTGTAGGGTCATGTAAAATATAGACTGTTATGAATCCTTGCTGCAAGCTTCTTTCAAGGGACAAAAGTGATAAATGTATTTCTGTGTGTGTGTGATTCCAGTAGTGTGTCTTAGTCCTTGATCTACCTTTGACTATCTGTCAGTTATCTTGCATTGACTCAATATCTGGATGTCATATCTCAGCATCTAGTTCTTATAACTCTGTGTCTAGTTGTCATCTCAACATCTGGATGTCATATATCAGCATCTAGTTCTTATAACTCTGTGTCTAGTTGTCATCTCAACATCTGATGTCATCTCCATGTCTAGTCCCCAATGTGTTGGTTGCCTTCCTTACATACTAGTCTTAGCTATTTATAGAATGCGTTACCACTGCCAAAACCTAACAAAGATCATTCCAAGATATGCTGCTACAGAATCATAACATTGCAGAACACTTGGCAAGCTACTGGAGAAAACTGTAGCACACAGACTGGCTCGTGACTTGGAACAACACGGCTGCTTCCCACCCACACTTGGTGGATACAGATGCAACAAAGAGTCAAGGCCTAATGCGGCAGTCTTTGCTCAGGATGTTTATGAAGGGTTTCAGAGCAGAGAAGAAACATGTGCGGCTGCCATAGAGGACGCATACAATAAAGTATCCTTCGAGCACTTGATGCAAATCCTTCTCAGACTGAAAGTGTACCTTCACCTTATATGATGGATAGCTGCAGTCATGTTCCAGAGGAAGGTGGTGCTAAGATGTGGGAGTTGGTCTTCTGAGCCGACAACGATATGTCCAGGATTGCCGCAGGGTTCACCACTGTCACCAATACTATTCAATGTGTATACGGTGCCGATCACTGAACAGTTGGATGGGAGGGATAGGACTTTGTCATTTGCTGACGACATCCTTGTGTATCGACAGGGTCGAGATAGGCAGGCAGTTGCCAATGGTATGCAGGGTGAACTAAATCAAATTTCCTCATGATGTGCTGAAACCGGTGCCCTTGTCAACCCTGCAAAGGAATCAGTTACATGGTTCTCCCTAAACAACCATATTGTGAAAACAGACCTGCCGGCAGTGGGGATCGATGGGAGTATTTTGAGTAGAACCCAATCGATGACACATCTTGGCAAGACGTTTGATCGTAACCTGCCATTCAGAGATCATGTTGATTATGTCATAACGAAAGCTCGAAAAGGTTTGCCAATATTGAGCAAAGACTGTTAATACTTATATTCCAAGGACTGGTACTTTCACCAATCGAGTATGCCCTGGCCATCCTCACTGTCAGCCCTACGCAGATTGGAAGACTTGAAAAGGTACAAAACGAAGCCATGCGCATCATTTTGGACTGCACGAGAGACACCAGCTGTGTAGCAATGAGATACCTCCTTGTCTTCCCGACAATGAACCACAGGATCAAGATCTGGAGAGCTTGTGCATACTTAAAAATAAGTGCAGATGAGCAGCACCCTCTAAATGAAGATATATTCAGAGAAAAGGGCGGCAGGCTAAAGAGGGGCAAGTCATGGATGGGTCGGGCAGAAGATGTCATCAGACAGGTCTGCAGTCCTACCAGTATCAACCCCGGCAAGGAATGGGTGCCTGTGCCTTCAGCGTTTAAGTGCACCTTCTCCTGCATTATCACACTTGACAGACGGTGCAGAGAACAGAACCCTGCCGCTGTCAATGCAGAGGTTAATTTGATCATCAATGAACACTCAGACAACCCCGAAGTGCTCATCTATACAGATGGATCTGTTGTAAAGCAGCATAGAAGTGCATGGGCATTTACAGCCCGTTCAGCGGGCCGAACCTGTTCAAGAATCCAGTGGTGCCCACTCCATGACCACGAGCAGCATGACGATGGAAGTGATGGCAGTAACACAGGCTTTCATATGGCTAGAATCACAGCATTATACCAACGTGTGTGTACTAAGTGATTCAATGAGCATGATTCGGAAGGTCGATGCTGGATCTGTACATAGACAGTGGACTGATTCGATGCGGAAGTCCGTTGTCCATAAGGTTACCTTCATTTTCGTCCCGGGACATGCGGGAGTCGAGGGAAATGAACGAGCTGATAAATTGGCTGGCTCTGCATCCCCTGCAGATGGCCAGCCCATGGATCGCGCCGATGTTATTAACATCCTTAAAGAGATGTTCGAGAACAGAGGACTTTGATGTCAGTGAATCCATTTCATTGTCCAGGATGAGAGACTTGGGAGTATAAATTGCACGGCCAGACACGAGAGGTACATCAGGAAAACGAGGGGCCTCGTTAACCAACACAGAACTGGCACTATTAGCCACCTGACGCTGATGCATATGCTGGGGGGAGGATCTGAGCACCTAAGGACCTCCAGAATGCAATGACAATACCCCAACTGATAACTGGTAAATGATAACAGTATGCGTTCATCATGCTTTGTTTATGGTTAAACTGCATTTTGGTCTTTTCTAGAATGCGACTGAACTGCGTTATCACTATCGGACAATAGTTAATAATAGTCTAAAAGAGCAATTAGAAACGATGAAGATCCTTCCAGAGGTTTCTTATTTCCCAATACATCATTCGTGATGCGTCATACTTGCATAAGATTAATTGTTCCCATCTGGCTCCTTATCATCAACCTGATTTGTAAAGTACAGACTTTCTAGAATTTACTCTCTTAACCCTTTACAGGGCAGGTCGGCCATTAGCGGCCGATGCCTTTAACGAGCAAATCGCCCGATCGCGTCCGATACTATTATGCATTGTAAAAACGCGATCTCTCGGCTTTCCGACATTTCCGACGGCTACTTTCGCTTTCGCAGGGATAGCTTGACAACGTGGCCGCCATTTGTAAACGCCGACAATGAATTTGAACGGACTTTTACGGACTATTTTTGATAGTTTTCGGGGTTTTTACGCTGTTTTTCAAAACGGATTTCGGCGATTCTTCAAGTGATAGCCGAGATTTCGCTAGATTCAATTTCAGTGACATTAAAGGGCACGAAGTTGACTATTAATCGGAGCTAGATATCAGTGCAAAGCGTTACTTTGCATTAGCAGTCTGAGTCGGACTTTAAAGAAAGTGATTATGATTCTGAAAATGTGTTTGTAAATTGCCGTATAGATGACGGAAAATCACAGACAACATGCTGTATTTCGTAAATATTTGTGTTCATATATGGATTACCGACAACAATCATGTGAGTAACGTATTCTGCATGCTTTTCCCTTCATTGTGTTGTTTATTTAACTAAAATCGGTTGACTAACACCTTATTTGTGATGTTTTTACTAACGCGACACAAAATTTTACCAAGCCTGAAAAAATCTTGCCCGTTCAGGGCTAAAAAATGGATAAGCGTCTGCCCTGTAAAGGGTTAAGATGTATTTTCCATCACAATAACAAGTTGACATGAACGCAGTTTATCTGAGTACTGATTCATCTCTTCCTGTTAGAACTCACGTTAGCAATTTATTCCTAACTTTGTTACAGTTAGTTAATGATTACCATATGGGATAAAAACCCGGTGCAATGAAAATGACCGTGTCGACTTTTAAGTTACTTTTTTAATTAATGCACAAACCAACTCTTTATTCTTCCTAAAATTTCAAAAATTACAAAAAGATCTCACCTTACGGGAACCGCCGAGCCGGGTTTAAATACAGAGGCATCAGGAAAGCAAAAACTGGGAACTGACAAGTTGCTGGAGACCTGTGTTAACAAATTATAGCAACAAATATAGCAACAATTAAAGAAAGAAATATATGTTAATGAGGAAAAATTGGAGGTGGTGGAAAATTTTGAATATCTTGGGTTATTGATTACCAACAACAGTGTCACAATGAAAGAAATTAAATGACAACTATCAATTGCTCTTCAAAGACTAAAACAATTGAATAAATTATGGGATGGGACAGATAGAACTACAAAAATTAGATTTTTTAGAGCATGCATCTTTCCCATTGCAACATACGCCTGTGAGACTTGGACACTTACTAAATGAGCTGAACAGTGCATAAATGCCTTTGAATATAAATGTTACAGACAAGTTCTAAGAATATCTTGGGTAAAGAAAAGAACAAATGCAGCCATACTTCAAGAGCTGAATACTGAAGAAGGTTGGCTATTAAAGACGATAAAACAAAGAAAATTGAAATATTTTGGTCATTTGAAACAGGAAAGTTTGGAAAGAACAATAATGGAGGGGTATATGCCTGGGAAGAGAGGAAGAGGAAGGCCAAAGAGAAGACGGATGCAGGATGTGGCGGATGATCTCCAGATGGGTGTATCGGACGCGGGACATCTTGCTTATAATCAGGAGGTTTTCCGGAAGGTTGATACGGGAGCGAGGTTCTGCAAAGGACATGCTACTGAATGAATGAATAACAACAATTATAGCAACAGCAAATTACTTATTGCCCAGCTGTGTAAGCTTTCCATGTAAGTCTTTCCGTCTTCCCATGCCTTCCTAGCAACGAAGTTTGAGCATTGGCCTATCAACGTATCATACCTAGACATTTTCTGTTTATCTTTTGATGTATTAAATGTTCTAATTTCATGTTTTTCGTTAGATCTGTTTGTGTTGATCCCGATGAAGATTTTTATTATCAAAATATCAATTTGTTGTGTCGTGGTATAACTTATTTTTATATTGTTTTTTATTTTTAATCATCACTGATTTTTTACTCCTGTGATTTACGGTTGCTACATTGGAGTTTGCTGTAAGGTATGTACACTATATCTGTGTTTATTATCTCTCACGTTTTTCAAGGATGTACCTAACTGTTTTTATCCATCTTCTCCCATCTATTCTTCACTAATCTGATGCCTGATTGTAGAACTCCTCAGACTTGAATCCGGAATCAAAGTTATTCCCCCTTAGGAAATACAACACCCACGAAGCAGATTCTTCATATTTGGAAACTGGAAGAGGTACTTTGGTGCCAAGTGTGTACAAACAATAAACATTTGCTCCATAGACATTGTGTTACCAACAACCATGACTTTATATCTGAAGGGGAAAGCTGGTTCCAGGCCCTGATGGGGGAGTTCTACAATCAGGATATTGGCGAAGAAGAGATGAGAGAAATAGATGGAGAGTTCTACAATCAGGATATTGGCGAAGAAGAGATGAGAAAAGTAGATGGAGAGTTCTACAATCGGGAGATTAGTGAAGAAGAGATGACAGAAGTAGATGGAGAGTTCTACAATCATGAGATTAGTGAATAGATGAGAGAAGTAGATGGACACAGGTAGACTATGCATAATGCTGCCGCCAGAATGCCAACATAAAAGTTCTTAATGAAAAATACAGTTCACCATCAATGGAAGTGGCAGTCACTAGAAAACCAGCAACCACACATTACTGCATAAGGCAAACTAGTCAGTTCTGCGACAAAGCTGGCCATCATTCTGAACATGCAGTTCATGCTACAAACAAATGCGGACAGATATAAAAGCATTTCACACAAAATTCACAGCTCAGTGTCGCGCCACGCACTCAACTCAGTAGCAGGGCTATGGAACCATGCACGACCAGTCCAACATGAGGAAAATGCGAATGCAAATGGTAGCCACAAGCATAAACACTCCAGAGGTCGTAACCATCTAAATGCCTAACCTCCATGTTGGGGACCGGAAGTCTGTGTCTCTTTCTTATTGTTGTACATCATGTACTAGTTTCATTAGTCTCTTTCCAGCACTTGTAAGTTACTCTGGCAGTTCAACAAATTTGCATTATATATATAAGGAGTTACACGACTTTCTCCGTAATCCTGTATACTCTAGTGAGTAACGTGACATGCGCAAGACTCGGTAGCGGTTCTCTCCACGTCGGTAAGTTACGGGGTATGTGAGCCAGCTGCTCAGAAAGCAATGGCAAACTACCGAGGTAATCTTGCTAAGAAATCAACAATCAGCTGAAAGATCCTGATGTCGACAGCGCATGCACGCACGCACACACAGGGGAGTCAATAAGTCACGCAGTTCTGTAGGATGGCAGGTAAATGTAGCTGGTGTATTCTACAGGTGTCATTAAGTGACAGCAACATCAAACTTTCTATTCGCGTTCTTCAGGTGGCTCTAGCCATCTCATGCGCATGCGCAGCACATAAACAAAATGGCGACTGTATTTACGGAGTGTACAACCAAAGAGCAACGGACTGTTGCCAATCTGGTCGTCCTGTTGAGATTGCAACAGAAGCATCCGCGACGCTTAGAGGAAATGCTTAGAGGTGACAGGCGAGCATCTGCAATAGGGTACCCATATGGTTCAGCATACAGCATAATGCATAATCGATTGAGATTTAAGAAAGTGTGCTTCAGGTGGATACCCAGACAATTGAAGGAGGAACACAAAGTGAATCGATTTGGCCTGTCCTTGCATCATCTCTGTCGACAAGAAGATGAAGAAGACATGCTGAACAAGATTGTTACTGGGGACTAATCATGGGTGCATCACCAACAGCCCGAATCAAAGCATGCTTCAATGCAATGGAAGCATACTTCTTCACCCTGTGTCCAAAAATTCAAGGTTACACCATCAGCAAGGAAGGCTATGCTGACAGTGTTCTGGGATTGTCAAGGAGTGCTTTTAACCAATTTCAAGAAGAAAGGTGACAATGTGAATTCTGAATTGTACTGTGAAGTTCTATCGATGCTTCATGATGCAATTCGAAGAAAATGTCCAGGACTGCTGACAAGAGGGGTGTTGCTTCTTCATAACAATGCCATACCAGATATGGCTTGATTAACTCAGGAGAAAATTAACAAAGGTGGGAAGTTCTGGAACATAAACCTTACAGTCCCGACTTAGCCCCTAGCGATTTCTACTTTTTTGGTCCAATGAAAACCCACCTTGGCAGGAGACATTTTGCGAATGACGCTGAAGCTGAATGTGAAGTGAAAACGTGGTTTAGAAAACAGAGCATGCAGTTCTATGCAGCCGATTTGGACGACTGATAAAACGATGGGATAAGTGCATCAATGTTGGTGGAAATTATGTCGAGAAATAAAGGGACATATATATATATATTTTCAGAATAACATAAATGACTGCAACTCATAATCTGGCATCATATTTGTGGATTTACTGTTTCCATTATCCACACATACAACCTTTCCATAAAGCACGTCCAGATTACATTAAGTTGGACAGGCGAAGATCTGCTGGCGAAATGTCATAACCTATGTTCTCATTTGTAGGCAGGCTATGTTGATATTTAATCAAACAAGTTCTTATACAAAACCAAATGTCTTAGAAGCCCTCCTTTTACAACTGTTAACTCAGCTGCTGGATTAAAAGACTTGCTATGGCAGAATTATTTTATTACAGTTTCTCAATCAGATTTGTGTTCATACTTTCTGCTGCAGTTTGTCAATTTCAAAAGAAGTTTTTCTTGTTTCAGGATGAACTATGGTGGATTTATAAAATCTTCTATGACCACCCTATGTTCAACAATGACAATGGCTTATGGCATTTCACTGTACACTATCATGAGCTTCCTGCAGCCAGAATTGTGTAAGAACCAGAGGTTAAGTTATTCTTAGGAGTTCTACGCTGAGTATTCAGTTTGAGTTTGTTGCTACTCAGCGTTACTCCCATATTGTGGTACTTTTGGTTCAATATGGCAGACAGGCTGTTGAGCTGTTAAGGTCTCTAGTGTGTCGTTGTGTCTGGCCAGTTTGCTTATACATTTTCTGCATTCTGGATTCTTAGTACATAGTTCCGTTGCCCAGCTACTGGATTAAGTACGTGGAGTGACTGTAATCTGTGGATTTCATGTAGAATGCTTTTACATCTGTCCACAGTGGTTTGTTTGTGAACTGCATGTTCAGAAAAATGGCAGACAGCCAGTTTCTGAACTAACTGATTTTGCCTTATGCAATAATGTGTGCAACTGCTGGTTTTCTAGTGACTGCCGATGATGAACTGTAATTTTAGAGGCAGACTGCTGTGTTGGCATTCTGGCAGTGGCCTTATGCGTGTATGCCTGTGCGTGCTGTTCATTTGTTGGGACTGCTGTATGTTCCACTTATCGCATGGGACAGTCAGGAGCATTTTGTGTGATATTCACTGGCACAGGAATGGAGCATTATGAGGAGAACCTTTGCCATGAAGTTTAAACCACGACTAACTCCCATATTGTTTAATCACTGTATATTGCGCTGCTTTCCCTCGTATCCACTGATCAAGTTCAGACTGGAAATGCTTATCTAAGCCCGTACATCAGCCTTACAGCGTGTTACTGGGGTCCATTATGCGAGCAAAGAATAGTGACGCAGTAACCCACCATGCATGGCATCAGAGGTGGCTAAACAGGGTTGATGTGAGATTAATTACCTCACCTCATAGAAAACTGTACCCTATTCCTCTCCTCCAGGATAAGCAACGGTCCTGCTCCTAAAAGAATCAAAACCGACACAACGAAGGTGAAAACTGCTTACCTGCGCCGGGTGTCTGTGAAGTGAACGGTGCCAAGGGAGTCATGGGGCTGTATCCCATGGGAGAAGGACTGCCTGCAAAACTGGCTGGGCTAGGGCTGGACAACATGGCCGGGGTCCCTACATAGCCAGGACTCTGGGCTGTCACACAAGAGGTTGTAGATTAACACAAGCCAACAATGTCAAGTTAAGAGGTTGTAGATTAACACAAGCCAACAATGTCAAGTTAAGAGGTTGTAGATTAACACAAGCCAACAATGTCAGGTTAAGAGGTTGTAGATTAACACAAGCCAACAATGTCAAGTTAAGAGGTTGTAGATTAACACAAGCCAACAATGTCAGGTTAAGAGATTGTAGATTAACACAAGCCAACAATGTCAAGTTAAGAGGTTGTAGATTAACACAAGCCAACAATGTCAAGTTAAGAGGTTGTAGATTAACACAAGCCAACAATGTCAAGTTAAGAGGTTGTAGATTAACACAAGCCAACAATGTCAGGTTAAGAGGTTGTAGATTAACACAAGCCAACAATGTCAGGTTAAGAGGTTGTAGATTAACACAAGCCAACAATGTCAAGTTAAGAGGTTGTAGATTAACACAAGCCAACAATGTCAAGTTAAGAAGTTGTAGATTAACACAAGCCAACAATGTCAAGTTAAGAGGTTGTAGATTAACACAAGCCAACAATGTCAAGTTAAGAGGTTGTAGATTAACACAAGTCAACAATGTCAAGTTAAGAGGTTGTAGATTAACACAAGCCAACAATGTCAAGTTAAGAGGTTGTAGATTAACACAAGCCAACAATGTCAAGTTAAGAGGCTGTAGATTAACACAAGCCAACAATGTCAAGTTAAGAGGTTGTAGATTAACACAAGCCAACAATGTCAAGTTAAGAGGTTGTAGATTAACACAAGCCAACAATGTCAAGTTAAGAGGTTGTAGATTAACACAAGCCAACAATGTCAAGTTAAGAGGTTGTAGATTAACACAAGCCAAAAGTCATAAGCTGAAGTACAATGATAAAAGTAAACACACTAGAATACACGCCGCCCAATGACATATGCAGGGGTAGGAGTTCTTTCATTCACTTGTTATAAGGGTATGAGGTGATTAATCCTCACATATGCTAGGTCCCTGCATTACAATGTGGGCTGACTAAATCCATTCTACATGACCACAACTTTCTGGTACGAGGCTGGGTTGAAGATCCACCTCATCACTACTAGGGACTGAACCCACATCCCTGGCAGGCTAGTGTGCTATCATTAAACAGACCACTTACCATAGCTCAATGCTAGAGAAAGAACTATTTCTAAAATGTCTGATCAGTTTATAATAACAAGCTTATAAATGGGAGCTGTGGTCAAGTGTCTGAATCCCCATTAACACCAAATTTAACCAATTGCTCCGGGGTCGACCTGCTTCAAACAAACGGCTATCAGGAAATGACCTGGCGAGTGCAGGTGACAGCCATGATAATGACATCACCCAGGGCCAACTGGTCTTTTAACAACATATAGCTAGCACCGTGAACCCAGTCAGTGCCAGGACCTGTCAGAGAGTTCGGTACTCACCAACAACATGGAGCTAGCACCGTGAACCCAGTCAGTGCCAGGACCTGTCAGAGAGTTCGGTACTCACCAACAACATGGAGCTAGCACCGTGAACCCAGTCAGTGCCAGGACCTGTCAGAGAGTTCAGTACTCACCAACAACATGGAGCTAGCACCGTGAACCAGTCAGTGCCAGGACCTGTCAGAGAGTTCGGTACTCACCAACAACATGGAGCTAGCACCGTGAACCCAGTCAGTGCCAGGACCTGTCAGAGAGTCCGGTACTCACCAACAACATGGAGCTAGCACCGTGAACCCAGTCAGTGCCAGGGCCTGTCAGAGAGTCCGGTACTCACCAACAACATGGAGTTCAGAATAATAATTCTGGCTGTTTATCCACATGTTTTACGAAAGAGAAATCACACGTACACATGAACTAAACATCTACAAGCATGAATCTGTGATATATAAATGTGGACAATCTTTTTAAAATATTCCTTATAAATAATCATGCACAAATATATCACATCACGAGTTATCCTAACTTTAAAAAAAATGATAAAATGTATAAATATGAAAGGAAATATAAACAGAACGAAGTCAAAATAAATTCAGCGTGACATGTGCATTTGCAATCAGGAATGGAAAGGATAATGAAAAAGCAGGCTTACTGGCAACAGAAATGCAGATGTTTAAAACTTTATTGAATATCATTTCCATGAATGTTTTACAGCAGTTGTTGTATACTTCTGCTAGTAGCATTTCACAGCTAGATCCCATACAAATGATGCACTGTCTTGACTTATTTGTTTGTTGAAACATATTCATCGTCCATTTACCCCTGCATGAATAATTGTATCTTTAGTGCATGCACTTTACAGGAAGTTCCACACCAGGTTGATGTAGTAGACAATTTTATGTTCAGTTTGCCATTTATTTCTGAACGAGAAGTCAATATTACGTCCAGCTGACTGGTATGTGGACAGACCAGCTGACTATGTGGACAACTCACTACCCCACAAGAAGCATTAGCCATCTTAGCTAAATAAATTACTATGACTGCAGCTTGAGTCCTTTTATAGCATGATGGGATGTGTTACAGATTGATATTACCTCCCCATGCCTTAGGATGTTAAACAAGACATTTACAAATGAACAATTCAAGAACAGTGCCATCTGTTGCTATGAGCTGACCATCATGAAACATGGTGACAATTTATCCATCATGTTGTATCTGCTTATATTGCAGGCATTGTATTTTCTCAGGGATGTATAATTTAAAGCATACAGTTTGAGAAAGTACCCAAACACCTCAATTTCTGGCCAGATGGCCATTGTAACCTAAACCAGGCTCTGCTGTTTGTCTCTATATATACAGTACAATGACATCCAGGTGTAGAGAGGTTTTTCTTTATTGAAATGTCTCTATAATTGCAATGTTATCTCTTGCATTAATTGTCTTTTTAGCTCACTCAGTGGTCCATATAGTTTTATCTTACATTTCTCTAGGTCAGATTGTAATTTGGGCAGCCTTGGTGGAGTATGTGATCTCCTTCCTGTCTGTGGCTCTGATCCTCTTGTGCAAGATTTGCCAATTGTGAGTCTTTAAGATGAGTCTTTGACATTGTACAAGCTGCTTTAAAATTCTTTCATTGGTTAAATAGCCATTGCAGTATGAAGCATTGCTCACACCTCATCAATGTGCCATCTGAAGTGGGAGTGACCATGTGCAAATGAATGGCAGAATACTCCTCCAGTTACTGAACACAATACACCATGACTAAAACTGTCATTGACTAAAATTAACACCAAAATAAAAATGTAATGGTGTAGCTAATCAACACACCTAGAAGGGTACTGTGACATACATAATGGTACTGTGAGAATGGTACTGTGACATCCATCAGTTGACTTAGCATGATTCAAACCAGAAATCCATATTGTATTTTTTTTTCCTGCATATCCTTTACAGGACATCACTGTCAACATCAGCATCTTTCAGCTGATTGTTGATTTCTTGGCAAGATTACGCTCAGTAGTTCACCATTGCTTTCTGAGCGACTGGCTCACATACCCCGTAAGTTGCCGATGCGGAGAGAACCGCTATCGATTCTCGTGCAACATCACGTTACTTACGAGAGTACGGAGAAAGTCAATATTGTATAACCAAGTTAAAAGATGATTATTAGAGTGACACTATCACTATGAGCTTGTCTTTCTGTCTTATGCGATGGCACATATTCTGCTCCGGAGTTGTGAATTTACATTCACCAAATTGAGATGTTTCATGACCAAATTCTTCACCAACATGGCAACAGCCAAGCACCATTTCAGATCATGTGTCACATAACCATGGTAACAAGTGAAATCTAGTTCCCTGAAGATTTGCATACATTAGCCTTTCTAGACTAGAAAATTGCAGGTCCATCCATCCATCATGTGCCATGCCAATAAGCGTGGGCGGTCCTGTTTTGCTATCTCACTCGATCACCAGAGTTGTGGATCGGCTCCGTGCTCCTATCTAGGCCAAGCCATCCAGGTATTTACATCTTGGTGTTCCCCTTGGTCGCTTCCCTTTGATCTTGCCAGTTGTCACCTTCTCCAAGTCATGTCTTCTCATAACAAATTGCAGGTCGACATATGCTATATTTTGATGACAGAAAAGACTTGTATACCCAGAATCTTTCAATATGTAACTAGCATGCTGGTGTGTCAATATGTAACTAGCACGCTGGTGTGTAAACAATGTAATGCTCATTACATTCGTCAATTAAACAAGTCATACACTGTACTCGTATAAATATTAGCACCATTATTTTCACAAAGGATAAAATGGGAACTAGCACAAGAAAATACATCCAACTTTACATTGACTCGTTTTACATGTGTTCTGAAATACAAGGCTAAATACATCTACTTAACATGTGTACACTATACAGCGGCCACATATTTAGAGGCATAAAATTTATATGGGGCTCTTCTACATGTGAGGCATACAATGTATTTGGTGCTAGCCCCATATTTTTATGGAAAAATCAGCACTTGATGGCTGATGTGAATATCAAGCTGTCATTTCCTGGGACATGTAAGCACCCACTTTCCAGGATATGTAACCGCCCACTTCTGGGACATGTAAGCGCCAACTTCTGGGACATGTAAGCTGGGGAGGATCAATTAACATATTTCCACCAGGCGGATTAGAACACCAGACCAGAGAGCCATTGGGCAAGCATACTAGCCACTACACCACTCTACACCACCGTAGCTCACACTAACGGCTGCATATTTAATTTATTATTCTAATCTCATAAATCCTATAAAACATACAAATATCTCTACCCAATACTACCAATAGAAAGAATAGATACTACATTATTACATGCTGACGTGAAGAAAACTCAATACAAGATAACAAAGAAGAGAGATAGAACCAGTTTTATAAATTAGAAAATGTATTCAGTAAATGTATAATATACCTTCAATACAAGGTTGAATTCAGCATATCTGAATATATCACACTCCAAAATATATGCACAATGTTAAGTTGCAGAAAAATTTGAAAATTTAAGTCCTAAAGATATTCTTTAAATAATACTAGAATATTTAAACAGGTTCAATAACCTATGCCGACTACTGGACCTCCACTGTGTATGGGCTCCCAGGAACCTCCTGGTCTCCCCATCTGATGACCATTGTGTAGCGGCCACTGTCCTTGACGATGTACTGGACACCATACTGGAGGTTGCCCTGGTGTTTGACCAGCAGTTCATCGCATGGTCCTTTAGGGCCCAGCATTCCGATAAACATCATGTTGTTACCTGTAATCCGGGAAAATAGACAAGGTTCATGTTATTACCTGCAATCAGGGAAAATAGACAAGGTTCATGTTGTTACCTGCAATTAGGGAAAATAGACATGGTTCACATTTATAGGCGCATAGAGCAATATAACACTTGTAACCCTTGTCATGGTTGTTATGCCAATTCACATTGATAACTATTGCTAAGGTAGTTACACCCCACGTTAACTCTTGTCATGGTTGCTATACCAAACCATGTTAACTCTTGTCATGGTTGTTACACCAAATCCCATTGATAGCTTTTGTCATGGTTTTTTACACAACCCCCATTGATAACTCTTGTCATAGTTGTTAACACCAACCAACTTTGATAACCCTTTTCATGATTGTTAACACCAACCCACTTTGATAACTCTTGACATGGTTAACACCAACCCACTTTGATAATTCTTGTCATGGTTGTTATCACCAACCCACTTTAACTCTTTGGCATGGTTGTTAGCACCAATCCATTTTAATAACTCTTTGCATGGTTGTTACCACTTGACATGGTTGTTACCACCCACCTTGATAACTCCTGTCATGGTTAACACCAACCCACTTTGACAACTCTTTGTCATGGTTGTTACACAACCCATATTAACTCTTCTCATAGTTGTTACATCAACCCACATTAACTCTTGTCATGTTTGTTACACCAGCCCGCATTAACTCTTGTCATGGTTGTTACACCAACCCACTTAGATAACCCATGTCATGGTTGATACACCGACCCCCATTGATAACTCTTGTCATGGTTGTTGCGCCAACCCACTTTGATAAAGCTTCTGCTTGCGGAGAGTTGCGTTTTTCGTTTCCTAATTTCTGTCATTTCTGGCATTGTTTTCTTCTTTGCTGCTGCTTGACATGTCTGGCCAGGTTCTAAGGCTTGGCATGTTAGGTTCCTGCCCTGTCCCATGGTGTCCTCCTTCCAGGGAATGCTTCATCTATAGTCTTCCCAAGCACGACTCCATCCGCACCTTGTCCCATATAATAGTCTGTTGTTGTACCTTCATTTTCTCCTCCTTGGCCATACATAGTTCATGTCTTCACTTTCTGACTCTTCTGTTGCTTCATTTTCTGCTTGGGATTTGTTAGTGCCTTATCTGTTGAGGCTGTTTCATTCTTGGTTTGTTCCTTGAGTAGTTCAATCTGTGCTCTTTAAATCCTTGAATTTTCTTCAGGGTTTCTTTGGTTTCCTACAAAAATTCCACCATCCAGACCATATCCCGTTCCATAATACGGTGTGAAAGTTTCAGGTTGTCTAGGAGGCACTGTTCTTGAATTTTTTTCCCCCCGTTTCCCCTACTAATTTCCACCATCAGGGGCATATCTCCCTCCATTCTCTGCTAGACTAGTTTCACATCGTCCAGGATGTGCTGTATTGTTGCTATTTGTGGTTCTTGAGGTTGCTAATTTCTTGTGGCCATGTTGTCTACTTTCAACTTCAGGTCCTTCAGTTGGCTCTCCAACTGTGCTTTGTCTGTTTGTCATGTTGACTTGCTCACAGCTTTAATACTACAGGTGTATTTTTAATGACTGCAGTGTTTGAAAATACTGCTTGTCCAAATTTTGTATTTACCTATTATGTTGCATGAACTCCAGAGGGTGAATAAAAAACTTGGAACAGTAATATTTTCAAACACTACAGTCATTAAAAATACACCCTATACTAGTTCATGAAATAAAATCTCTGCTCACAACACTCCATAGCTTGGCGGGAACATGTGATATGTAGACTGATAATCTGTCAGGTGCGGTGCCACTTCAGTTCCTCAGACTGACTTCCATTACGATAATTTATAAAGTCATAAATAAAGTCATAACTGCCACCTGGAACCACCCTAGCCATCGGCACATCCAGAAATTTGTCAAAACTGAACTCTTGTTTCCGGCAGAAAGAGGTGATGGTTTCTATAGCTTGTATGCCGTTGTTTCTAATGTGATTTTTCTGTTCTATTACCTTCTTGTGTACTTTATGACCAGCACTGAAACAGTGGGAAATGACTTTAATATATCCTGCACCTGATCATGTGTTTTATATTTCTTCATTCCTCTCTTTCATGGCAGTTCATCGCACCTATTTGTATATCACACTCAGAAGTATATCTTACATTGTACATCACATTGAACTGTACATCACGGCTATCTATGCACTTCTTACTCAAAAGAGGGTCTCCAACTTTGGCCTGCATTCATAAGAGGTATAAATCCACTAGATCATTCCATGCAAAGTTATGAGCTCTATACTCCCATGGCACTCCCAACACCCATGGCACTCTCTACACCCATGGCACTCTCTACACCCATGGCACTCTCTACACCCATGGCACTCCCTACACCCATGGCACTCCCTATCACTTTTACCAAGGCAGTGGCATCATGGCAGACTCCTTGCAGTTTCTAACTACAGTACCATGGAGTTTTTTTAATGTACACAACTTGCTTGATGTTTTCCACCCATATGTGAGGTTGTCTCCAATCTCCCTACCCAACAGATCAGGGGTGTGTGATATATTAGAAATTGATGGCTTTGTAAAAATGACCAACCCTGAGTTGGATGGGCACCTGGTAACTTGAGCAAGGAGCTAAACACCAAAACCCTTCAGCCATGATAAGCACCCATGTGTTTTATATTACAAATGATGCTTACAATACCCACCACAAAGGGTTGAAAAGGCAAGAGGTGACTTAACTGCACCATGTTTGATCTGCAGGATGCCCTGCTGAAAGCACCCACAAAGCTAGAACTCTGTAGCTACTATGACAACTCCCAGATGTCTGAGAAATTTACTCTTGTAAACCGAAAGACGTGGCCTAGAATTGAACCCACAACATTCAGAGTGTGAGGCAGGCAGCATAATCACTTCGCCTCAATACCACCAATGTTCTTCATACCACAAAAGAAGCTTTGTGTTCTTCATGAAAATTTTTTCTCAATAGAACTACGAGACTATGGAAGAACAACTGGTGACTGAGGCCACTCACCTGCATTAGCAGTATCCACAGTGAATGTGTTGGGCTGTCCTCTGACAGCCTTTGTCAGGCCAGGACCCTGGACCCGGACTTTGCTGGCGTCTGAGGTCAGCCTCTGAATGCCGCTGAATCTGGTGGTAGTGCTCGTCTTCGTGACAGTCTCAACCACCACGGAGGCATGCTCTTGCATGGCACTGGGCTGTCCTTGGCCTGCAGAATTACAGTTGTCACATTATTCTCAACATAAAAAGCTTAAGTTTACATATTTAAACAATGCTTGTCTATAGAGTACAATGAGTGGATCGACAAAAATGAAGAGAATCCGTAAGCTTTACTGGAATACAATGAGAAAATGGACGTTGCGGCTAGTCCCTTCATCAGCATACAATCAACAAATATACACTGATACAGCTACATAAACAAATCTACATAGAATTAACCATTAAAGTGAGGGATACTGTTTCTTGTGTGCCTCCTGGCCCAGTATTGACATTTTCATCTCTTCAATGGGAGAGCAAGCTCATCCCTGTCAAATCTGGCTGGGAAAACATTTTGCGTAAACATCGCCTGACACATCCATCTGGATTAATGGGGATAACAGGTTCCACCATGTGTGAGTGGGTAGACTTGGGCATGAGTATTTGAGACAGTGAGACCTATGTCTTGCATCATGCCCCAGTAGGGCTGTTGAACCTGTACTGTAGGATTAAACTTTGTATTGACAGCTGGGAAATATATTCTGGATCATGTCATTCTTTTTTTCACATGCTGTAACTATCATTTCTACTTATTTCTTTTTGTTTAATTCCCTCCTATTGTTCATATCAATGGGTTATGTGAAAGAACAAGTTAGCACCTAAATGTGATTTTACAATTGGAGGAAAAATGCAGAACCAAGTTAAATTCATATATTTAGGGATGCTCATAACATCAGAGGAAAATGTGACAGAGATTAACTGCAGAAAAAGCCAGTTAAAATATGCATTTCCGATGTTAGAAGGTATCTATGTAAAAGCTGCTTTTTTAAAATTGTTTACTGTACAAAAGAGTACCTAAATGTTACATCAAACATACTCTGTTGCATGACGGTGAATCTTGGAACGTGAATGAACAAATTATTTAAGAGTTTTGAGTCAGCAGAGATGTACTTTCTGAAACGATTATTGTGAATATCTTCAACTGCTACAGTAACTAACACTGATTACCTGGGATAGGCCAATGGAATTAGAATATTACAACAGTGGAAGTTAGCATGGCTGAAATGATAAGAATGCTGACTCTTAAACTTTCAGTGTGCTGATGTCGAGGTAGCAGACTCAACCCCTAACTGATCATTTTCAACCCCTAAACTGATCATTTGGACTAAAATGTTGACTTCTCGTCCTTGACTTGGGGACGCAAATTACAAGTACCTCAGAAGTCAGAGTTGATTCACCTGATAGTGAGGGACATTGGTAATAAGGAAAGCTAATGCACACACAAACATCAGTCCAGTAGACTAGAAGCAGTAGCACGTGTATGGACTGAGTTCAAAGTGAGCTAACACACACACACACAAAAACAAGAAAAAAAAAAAACTAAGATGGCAGCATGGTGATATATAATTGGCAGAACTGATTCAGAACACCAAGGACCGAGATCCTGCATTTTTTGGCTGTTTGTGATCTCTTGGCAAGTTCAGTAGCTTGCCATTGCTTTCTGAATGACCGGCACTCACACGTTTGTATGGAAATCAACGTAAAGAGGCCTGCTTCCAAATCGCCCTTAGCTGTATTTCAAACACACTATGCAGGATTACCAATTGCATTTGTAACCCTTTTGCCACAGAGTTGGTTGTACATATCAACTAAAGAAATGCATACAGGTATTCGGCAGTGTGTACACACTACCCCATGGTAAAGAATTCACAAAGAACAAAATACCTTCAATTTTAGCCTTGAAAGGACTGCCAGCAATGTTAACTCCAGCGTACCTGATACAGATCAAGTAGTCACCAGGGGCAGTTGGGCTGTAGCTAAACTCATAGCCCTCCTCAATCTATGAACAAATCATTGACACAATTTACAATGTTAGTTCCAAGATTTTTGAGTATCCAATAACTGCACCATTTCAATATCATATTTTAGGTTGATTTTATACTCCACAGTAGCCCACATGGCACACTGGTTAGTGGACTGGCTGATCAGTATTTAGGTTAGTGGACTGGCTGATCAATATTTAGGTTAGTGGACTGGCTGATCAATATAAAGGTTAGTGGACTGGCTGTTTAATATAGTGGTTAATGGATTGGCTAGTGTCTTGGTTTCTAGTAGTTTTAGGACTGGGTTTTCTCCTAATCAGCATGACTTTGGAGTCATCCTAGCATCATAAACTGGACTAGTAAAGCTTTAAGGTAAACCAAGTCTGGTTAAATGGATACCTAATATGCGTTGGCCAATCTTTGCAGTGATGGCGTTGCGGACGCAATTCGTAATGCCGCTTACCCGCACTCGAATCACAGCGGTGACTGATTTGGCAGCAGACAGTGTCTCGCTGATTTTAACTTGTTGGTATGGGAGCCGGCCGTTCAGTAAACAATGACAAACTACTGAACATAAATCTTGCCAAGACATCAACAATGGCAGTAAAATGCTGGTGTTGACTGCAACGTCTTGTAAAGGATATGCAACTTCCATACATGCTTCTGCCTCATCTACACAGACAGTGAAGAGTTCCAATAATAATGGCAGTAGCAGTCTGATTGTGTCCACCTGACCTTTCCTCGGAGTCCCGAGTGTTGGCCAGATCCTCTGGTCACTTCTTGCAGCACCATTCTCAACAGGCCATGATCTATCTGTTCATCTGCACTATACACACAATCACAATAGGCCCTGACCATGTCTGTCTTGTCATGCACCAATACCATACCAAGAGGTGCAGACCCAGCTAATCAGCCTGCTCATTTCCCACTACACCAGCATGTCCTAGGAACAAAATCCAACGCATGCTGTCTATTTTTGATTGTTGAATTGAAGCCTGTCATTCTTCCCACAGCATGCCTGCCATTCTCATAATACTTTGTGAGTCCATTACAATCATACCTAGTGTGTGTGAAGGCAGTTTTAATCATACCTCCACAATTGAACTAACACATATGTTGTGTTTAGCTCATACGCTATTCAATAAATATCAGAATGAAGAATCAACAGACAGACATAAATAAAATGTTTCCCTGGCATACTTTAATCAACATGAGGATGCATAATCTCATCTCAGTCAGGAAGTCAGATTAGCTGAATAAATACAAACATCGTCCTTAAACATCCGGTGTGCTGATGCAGAGGTAGTGAGTTCAACCCATAAACCGGTCAGCTGGACTAAAATGTTGACGTCTCATCCTTGACTTTGTGGGGTAAATTACAAGTACCTCTGAAGTCGATGTGGGTTCGCCTGATGGCGAGGGACACTGTTAATAGGGAAAGCTAATCCACATGCAAAAATCAGTCCATTGGACTAGACGTAGTATCATGTGTATGGACTATGCTTGAGTTCAAAGTGAGTGAATGTAAAACAAACAATGAGGGATAATACAGAGTTAGTAGAGTACCTCAGAGGACAATCAGTGGGGTAAACCTACCCAGAACACAGAAGACAATCAGTGGGGTAGCCTACCCAGAACACAGAAGACAATCAGTGGGGTAACCTACCCAGAACACAGAGGACAATCAGTGGGGTAACCTACCCAGAACACAGAAGACAATCAGTGGGGTAACCTACCCAGAACACAGAAGACAATCAGTGGGGTAACCTACCCAGACCACAGAAGACAATCAGTGGGGTAACCTACCCAGAACACAGAAGACAATCAGTGGGGTAACCTACCCAGAACACAGAAGACAATCAGTGGGGTAACCTACCCAGAACACAGAAGACAATCAGTGGGGTAACCTACCCAGAACACAGAAGACAATCAGTGGCCAAACCTACCCAGAACACAGAAGACAATCAGTGGCCAAACCTACCCAGAACACAGAGGCAGATGTTTGTGGATGTACAAGATCACCTGCTCTGCATGGCACATGATGCTGAGTTAATTCTTTCACTTTTAGACATAAAGTATGAAGTTCTTGACTTGTAAAGAAGGGATTGTTTGTGGTATGAGGTATGTATATAGCTTGTAAAGAAGGGATTGTTTGTGGTATGAGGTATGTATATAGCTTGTAAAGAAGGGATTGTTTGTGGTATGAGGTATGTATATAGCTTGTAAAGAAGGGATCATTTGTGGTATGAGGTATGTATATAGCTTGCCTTTGATTTCATGGCTGCATGTTCTTTGTTTAATTTTTGACTTTAGAAACAAGAAGCATGTTTTCCAATGGTAGACTGAACCTGTGTCTCCAGATTAGGGAGATGGATACTCTATTGAGGGCTCCCAGTTACAAGGATCTTGTTAATAGATTACAAATGAAACACCTGTTAGTTTACATTACTTTGCAGCATAGGGCATTAAAGACTAACAAGTGAATAATGGCAAAATCTTTGAGCACAGTTCTGCCCCTCAGAGACCCCAGGTATAGGGGTCTCAATCTGCTCAAAACATTACAACATCATTACACTTCATTTCTAAAATCATAATCAAAGTCTGAGAAAAACTGCAAGAAGAAGAAATACCCCTGCATGATCTCTGGGTAGTGGAAGTGAAAAGGAGGCATTTCTTTCCAATGATAGTCATAGAAAATAAGGATGAAAACCTGAAATTGAAACTGAAAAGAATGCACAAATGGGCATGAGAAAAAGAAACAGATAGTACACAGGGGTGACCAGATGTTAAGTACTAAAGTAATGTCAATTGGTTAATAATGCTCTCTGGTAGTAAAGAATATAATCAGAAATATGTGGCTGAAAAAAGACAATGAACAGCTCACTAACTTGTTCTCTATCTTTCAAATGACCATGACAATGACCAGTGGCTGTTAATTTTTACATTCATTCTAAACCAAGAGCACCATGATAGCTAGTTATACACACAAAAACTGATGCTGTTTTCGTCTCACCTCTCTACACTCCAGCTTCACTTTGGAAGGACCTTCTACAGTCACTGCTAGAGAACCAGAACCTGCATTGACTGTGTTGACAATGAACTTGGCCACTTGACCTGCAAGGGGAAGAGATCATGTGAGTATTATAGAAACTTCCTAGCTGATTACACAAGTTACGTGATTGTCCGATTATTCACACCTATTATAAAATCTGGCCTATTCAATCAGAATGAATTAGAAGAAAGAATTTGGTGAAATTTACTATCATATTATAAGGCACAATGCATGTGTAGCATCAGGATGTCAAACATCTTGTTTTCCTGTTCAAATGTTTGTGTATTCAAGTTTCAAGTCATTGTTTTTAGTTAATTAGTTGACAGATCATTCTCACAGCATGTGGAACCATTCATCAAGTGCAAGGAACCATTCATCCACCAGTGCAAGGAACCTTTCATCCACAAGTGCATGGAACCATTCATCCACAAGTGCATGGAACCTTTCATCCACAAGTGCACGGAACCATTCATCCACAAGTGCACGGAACCCCTCCTCAGTATCACCCTCATTGTGTAGCGGCTGACAACATCAGTCCTGTGTTGGTTTATAATTTATCTTTGGTCCTCCTGCATAGCAAACCTGTCTGGCTTCACCCCTTTTAACATAACATTCTTGTAGTCCGGACAAGGTTGCAGATTTACAGTCACCACTTGAGTTGTTTAATCTCCTTGCATCTCTGAAGACATTTAGTGTATCAGCTCAGTACATTGCTCATCCACTTCCCACAGTAGCTCCAACCACAGCCTATCAGCTCATTCATTTCTTCTGATACACTCTAGTACTGGCACAATCATAAAACTGCCAGCATTGATCTCATCAGTCTCCACTCACAGGTTTTGAACAGTCTGGAGTGTTAAGTCATTGTTGGGTTGATTCTTAATATTTTCTGTTTGCCTGCATTGTTTACATTTGTTTAATTAAGATAGCTTGGGAATACATAGCATGACATACCATTTAGAAACATCCTGCCAGCAATAACTGACTACATGCATGACAGAAAGCTGTGGGGGAAAAAAAGATCACCAACACCTTACAGCATGGATAATAAGTAACAGCTCCAAAACTACCCTATACAAGATTCAAGATTGGCGAATCAGTCATGTACACATTTGGATTGGAGCAAATCACATACTCCAAGGCTATCCAACATACATGTCTAGGCAAACTTCTGAATCACATACTCCAAGGCTATCCAAAATACATGTCTAGGCAAACTTCTGGTCTAGAGAAACAGTGGAAGATAAACTCTAATGACCACTGAGTGAACTAAAAAAGACAGTCAAATAGTTAGTTAGTTAGTTAGTCGCAGTTCCAACTTCACAGCAACGGGTCGTCCCCATTATGCTCCGTTCCTGTGCCAGTGAATATCAGTGACAGTCAAATTCATACAAGAGACAACATTACAGGTATAGACCCATTTGAAATGAACAGAAGAAGAAGAACTACTCTATAGATAATGCTGGGAATACATTGGACAGATACAAAAATGAATGAGATAATTTGATAGAAACCAACTCATGAAGAGAACTGGTGACTTGTATGAGAAGTAGATAATCTGTAATCACTGGATATGTTGTAAGAAAGGATATTGATAATCTCTAGTCTTTAGACAAGTCGTAAGAAATTGTCAACTGAGAAATGTGACAATAGGAAAGCTGAAGGGGAAGTAAGACAGAGGAAGACCCAGAAAGAAGATGCTAGGCAACTTGGCATGGAGGAAAATGTTATAGAAAATTGTCAGCACAAACGAGTCAGAAAACAATAAATGCACATAACAACGCCACAAAGCATAGACTATACAACACTACCTGTTCTACACATCTGTATTTTCAGTACCATGTTTTTATATGGACTAGAGAAGAATTGTCTGTTAACAAATGTATCTTTTAGTACTCAACCAACCTGTCTTTCCTGTTTTCAGACCATCACCATAAGCAGTGACCTTGCCAGCATCAGCATCGACCTTGCCTACACAGATTTTGAAAGGCGAGCCAGGGATGTGGTAGTTGTCAAACAAAACATGGACGGTGTGAACTCCATTTTCACGAGGGATAAACCGGACAGCATACCTTCCTACAAAAATGAAATTAAAATATTTAAAACTTAATTGTCTTATATGTCAGCCACAGCAAACAGTATATGTATTAATTATATGTTTGTGTTTACTTTTGTTACAGTATCCATACTATATACAGCAATAAGAAAGAGACAAAAAGGGGCATTGGAGAACATCGTGATGACTGGAAAAATCAAGGGGAAGAGAGGCAGAAGAAAGCCAAGAAAAAGTGGTGCTGGATGGATAGAGATGGTGGCATGGAGGTATATAATCAACAGAGTTGATCCAGAACACTAAAGACCGAGATCCGTGGAGAGACATGCACGCCTATGCTGTCTGGCAGGGCACATGATGATGATGGTGATCCACACAGTTGCTGGTGTGTCCACAGAGTTGCTCCCTGGCAGAGAATAAGATTGCTTCTCTGAGAGAGGAAAAGAATTCTCAAGAACTATATTGAGCCAATTCCAATGTATAGAAGAGAATCATGGACAATTAACAAAGTGAGGAATTATGTGAATGCTGTGGAAATGTGGTTTTATGGAAGAATGGTAACACCGTTCATAGATAGAAAGAGCAATGAAGATATCTTGAAAGAAGTTAACTCACAATAAACTAATAACTCACATCAGAAGAAGACAGTCCACATTCTGTTGGCATGTCATGAGAAGGGGAAAGCAGGAGTATGTCATCACAACGGGAAAGGAGGAGGGAAGGAAAGGCAGGGAAAGACCAAGAAAGTAGAGGCTGGACATAATGGCATGAAGGAATAACAGTATCAGAAATGAACGACAGTACACAAGACAGAAGGCTGTGGGCAGACATGTGATAACAGTCCAGGACTGAATGTGTATTTAAAATAGGACTTCAGCAACATCTAGAGACAACACAGCAGAACCTACTGCTTATCTCCAACTTATGGCTTTTGTATGTAGCTCAAAGACAGCTGGTGATAGTACCATGCGGTAGATTTTCTCACTATTCTTCTTTCGTTCGCTTGAAATATGTCTATATCTGCAATGTCGTCTCTTGCATGAATTGAACTGTTTTTTTCAGTTCACACAGCGGTCCATAGAGTTTATCTTCCACTGTCGTCTCTCTAGGCCAGAAGGTTTGCCTAGATATGTTATATTTTGGGCAGTCTTGGAGTATGTGCTCTGCTGTCTGCGACGCCAATCCACATGTGCACATGGCTGAGTCACCAATCTTGAATTTTGTATACATGTGGTTGCGTAATCTATTGTGTCCTGTTCTGAGGCGCAGAATAATGACTTGTTCTGGTCTGTCCATAACGTGGTAGTCATCTTGATCAGGTTTTGGTGGCTTTCTGACTGATTTGATCATTCTTTTCTTTTGGTGGTATGTAACGGGCACATCAGGCTGTTCTTCTTTGGCTCCTTCCTTAGCCAATTGATCAGCTCTGTCGTTTCCGGGTACTCCACAGTGGGATGGTATCCACTGTATGGTGACTTTATGCTGACTGCTAAGTTCAGAAAGTAGTGTCCTTAGTACTGGCAATTTCCCAGAGAGGAGCGCCTCGATTACTGATTTTGCATCTGTTAGTAGCACCACAGGTTGTGTACCATGGCTGGTATTTAGTAATTTCTCTGTTGCTATCTTGATTGCCTCAATTTCAGCATCATAGTTATGGCAGTACTTTCCTGTGGGTACTCTGGCTGTGTCCCTAGTATTATTTGGGTGTTCTATGTACACTCCCGCTCCTCCATTTCGAACAGCATTTTGTGCTGACCCATCTGTGTAGACTCGGATCCAGAGGTCCTGTGGGTATTCTTCATCAAGGAAGCTGAGAGTGGCTGTTCTGCGCTGTACACTGTTCTGTTCTTCCTTGTCAAGTCTTCAAAATATCACCCCTTACATGTTGTTTTCTCTAAAAATGCCACCCCCTGATGAAGCGGCTGCCTCTCTGTATTATAGCACGGCATAGCCCTGGCTGATGTATCTTAAAATTCCAGCACTTTAATTATGTAATTGAAGTGCCTTTCTGTATTATATATTATCTTGCAGAAATTATCTTGTTTATTATCAAATTCTTGAATGTCTGTAAAAGTTAAATAATGTGCGTTCATATAAACAATGGCTGAAGCAGGGTTCATGTAAACAATGGTCAGAGCAGGGGTCATGTAAACTATTGGCAGAGCAGGGTTTATGTAAACAATGGCTCAAGCAGGGTTTATGTAAACTATTGGCGGAGCAGGGTTCATATAAAGAATGGGTGGCACAGGAGGAGTTGGTGTTATTTGCTTCATGTTTCAATGATTAATTCTTTGATAGAGAAAACTGCTTTACCTTCATCAACTTCCTGTACGAGAGCCTCTTCTTCTGAACCAGACGGAGACACCACTTTGGCTGAAAGTCGGCCCTTAGCACCATTGAAGTTGACAACAATAGCAGCTGGCTTACCAACCTGGGAGTAGCAATGAGAAAATATGATCAAGCTGACAATAGCAGTAGCTTCCCCATCTGGGTAACAAATAGACAACATAATCAAGTTATTATGTGCTGTATTATGACCATGCTTTTGCTGTGCTTTGCTTTTGTATATTCATCTGTTATAATTTGTCATGACCTTTCCATATTGTACTTTAAAAAATTCTTGTTCAAATATACAAATGAAAAAAAAATAAAAATGAAAAAAAAATAAAAATAAAAACAAAGAACACTTGTTCACAAGCACTTCATGTCTATGGTCATTATATCTCTGTATATCTGTCTATAGGATCACAACCCACCCTGTCTACAGGATCTCAAACCACCCTTTGTACAGGGTCACAACCCACCCTGTGTATAGGATCACAACCCATCCTGGTACAGGATTACAGCCTACCCTTTCTAGAGATCACAACCCACCCTGTGTATAAGATCACAACCCACCCAGCACAATTCACCAGCAATTAACCAATCACACAACAATTCATCACAAATTAACACAACAGTTCATCACACTTTAACCCAACACACAACAATTCACCACACAATTTACCACAGATTAACCAAACACACAACAATTCACCATAAATTAACCCAAAATACAAGAATTCACCACAAATTAACCAAAGGAACAACATTTCACCTCAAATGAACCCAATACACAACATTTCACCACAAATGAACCCAATACAACAATTCACCACAAATTAACCCAACACACAACAACTCATCACAAATGAACCCAGCATTCACTATAACCTCACCTGTAACCCTCTGTCTTGCAGTGACTGCACTGAGAGTTTTCTGGCATCTCCAATAGAAGGAGTGATACTCACACGGAAGGGGGAGTCTGGGATATGCTCGTCGTTGAATTTGACAGATACATAATATTCACCTGTATGAATGTAGATATACACAAGACAAATACTGTCTGTATCTAAAATAACAACCCTATATTCTACGGTCACACAACCCTATATTCTATGGTCACACAACCCTATATTCTACGGTCACACAACCCTATATTCTACGGTCACACAACCCTATATTCTATGGTCACACAATCCTATATTCTATGGTCACACAATCCTATATTCTATGGTCACACAATCCTATATTCTATGGTCACACAACCCTATATTCTATGGTCACACAACCCTATATTCTACGGTCACACAATCCTATATTCTATGGTCACACAATCCTATATTCTATGGTCACACAATCCTATATTCTACGGTCACACAACCCTATATTCTATGGTCACACAACCCTATATTCTATGGTCACACAATCCTATATTCTATGGTCACACAACCCTATATTCTACGGTCACACAACCCTATATTCTACGGTCACACAACCCTATATTCTATGGTCACACAACCCTATATTCTATGGTCACACAACCCTATATTCTACGGTCACACAATCCTATATTCTATGGTCACACAATCCTATATTCTATGGTCACACAATCCTATATTCTACGGTCACACAACCCTATATTCTACGGTCACACAATCCTATATTCTATGGTCACACAACCCTATATTCTATGGTCACACAACCCTATATTCTATGGTCACACAACCCTATAATTACCTATAATCTATGGTCACACAACCCTATAATTACCTATAATCTATGGTCACACAACCCTATAATTACCTATAATCTATGGTCACACAACCCTATAATTACCTATAATCTATGGTCACACAACCCTATAATTACCTATAATCTATGGTCACACAACCCTATAATTACCTATAATCTATGGTCACACAACCCTATATTCTATGGTCACACAACCCTATATTCTATGGTCACACAACCCTATAATCTATGGTCACACAACCCTATAATTACCTATAATCTATGGTCACACAACCCTATAATTACCTATAATCTATGGTCACACAACCCTATATTCTATGGTCACACAACCCTATATTCTATGGTCACACAATCTATTCTGTGGTTTAAAAAAAATACAATACTCTATATTCAACACACTATACTCTATGGTCACACATTATACTCTAAACTCTATAATCAGCAACATTACTCTATAGTCATACAACACTTGCCTCTTCAGTGAACTGGTAAGTTATCATCTTCCTCATGATGTGAACAATTGTGGCTTTCTCCTCTCCCATTCTACACTTGACCACCCACAGATTTGGATCTCTGTAAAAGACAGTGTTATGACAAGGTTACAAGAAGTGCCAAACATGTTTGATAAATCTTATATGTGATGGGTTGACTATCTGCAAAGCAGCAAACACAATTTTTTGTTTGGTTTTTCTTCCTTGACAGGTTGTGAATCCTCAGGGAAAGTTTTACTCCTCTTAAGTTCAATGCACTGGACCTAGGTAATCTAAGCCTGGACCTAGGTAATCTAAGCCTGGACTTAGGTAATCTAAGCCCTAAAAAGGACTTACATCTAGAGGAACAAGGCTGATGTAGACTATCATAGATCTTGCATTGTGCCAATAAAGGGGATTCTTCACTTATCAACTCCAGACACAATACAGACTTCACCTGATCAACTCAGAACACAGTACAGACCACAGAATCAGAACAGTCAAGACATCTTATCTAATAAGGATACAAGACATTTTTGCTTGCTTGTGTTCGTTGGCTTGAGCTCCAACGCGAAGTCCTGTATGTCGGATGAAGGCATCCTGTTGTCCAACATCAGTGTGATGTCATACAGGACCTGAGGTTTGCGTAAGTATCCGTTGTCCCATGTCTGGCTTATTGGTGTGCAGACTGGTGGTTCCTCACCGTACAGGCAGACACTCTCCGACTTCGGAGGAATCAGCGATCCTATTGACTTTAGCCAGGACCCCGAAGGGACCTGTTGCCCAGGATGCTCGACAAGGACGCGTCAATAGGTCTTGGCCAGTATATAACCTGGCCCTGGTGCCTTGGAAACACCTCTGCGTCCCCAAGACAGGTTTTACTTTATCAACTCAGGACTGAGTGAAACCAAGACAGAATCAGCATCACAACACACTCTCAGGAAAGAATTAAAACATCATCGGAACAGTTAAGATCTCATCTTACCTAATAATAAGGATACAAGCCACACCTTACTTTATCAACTCCAGACTGAGTCAAGATAGAATCAGCATTTTCAAGAAAGAATCAAAACATCACGTTGGAACAGATTCAAGACATTCTCTCTAAATTGGGGAAAACAAAACTCTTGCTTAAATCTAGTTATAAATAAACGAAACCCAGAATTGAACATAAAGACACCACAAATCTTACTTGACTCCAAACTTCTGTCTGGCGGGCTAATTATGTATTAAGATAGCGTTAGCTGCCCAAGGGTCAGCCAATCAAATGGAGTTCCCCCTTCCCCTTCTCATCTACTCTCTCTCCCGATCTAGAATTTTCGATTCTATTCTTAGATAAGAAGAAGCAGAAGATAAGGTATCAAGACGGGTTACGTTGGTCAACTCCCGAGTATTGAGAAATGTAAATGAACTGGGGATGTTAACGTCTGAAACGTTATGTTACAACCCATGCACCAAATTTTACTTACAAACTCATAAAAACGCACCCTCAGATAGCTATGCGTTTCTTATTTATTTATATTTTTGGAACAGTATAGATAGAATATAGACATACCCCAGAGTAAAGCTAGTAGGTGGGCGAATACATATGGTCTTTTTCGATTACCAGATCCGATACTGGCAGGGTTGTCTACGATACGTAGCAGCAGACTTGAGCTGCAGCAGACGACTGATTCGCCAAGTATATAAACGAAGACTATTGGGAAGTATCGGAATCGGAAGTTCACGTATCCTGCACTAACCAGGCGGATTACAAACGCTCAAACACGCCGCATAATTTGTATCTTCTTGACACATTCTAGAAGGTAATGAAATATAGAATATAAAATAATATTAATATTAAGATAATTTGTACTATTTGTCATCAAGGAAGCTGAGAGTGGCTGTTCTGCGCTGTACACTGTTCTGTTCTTCCTTGTCAAATATTCCTCTCACTTTTGAATGGATTTGTAGCGATATTCTATGTTCATCTTTCCACGGGGTTCGCTCTGGAATAGGTGTCAGGGGAATATCAACTGTGGGAAGATCGACGATTTCTTTGCAGAGTTGTTTTGCCTGGTGGATCGAATGAAACTACTTCTTTTCAACCGCCCCATAGCTAAGTTTTCAAATCTGTTTTTTTTTTGGTGACTGACCAAATTATCCACCGAATGCCAAACGTTGCAAACAAATATGGAAAAGTATGCATAAAATTTGGTGGAACTGCGGTAAAGCTGTGAAAGTTTAAACAATATATAATGACACAAAGTAGTGCAGCTTTACATAACAGAGTTACGACACATACAGAACGTTGCGGCGGTTAGCCTTCATCAGCAAACAAACACATTCACAAACACAACATACAGTCAAGGAGAACTCCTGTGACTACATTAGAAGGTGATGACAGAACGAGAGGAACAAATGCATGGAAAAATGGAAGCAATGAAGAGGAAATGAGAATTGACAAAATGTTAATTGAAAAGAATGTTAGTCGAAGAAAATGTTTAATAGAAAAACTGTTTATAGAGAAAAAAAAAAACAGTATACTCACCTCACGTACGGACCTGTGAATGTTTACGGAAATCTCAGGTGTATGTATTTTTATAATGGTGCTGGATGTTACGGTACAGTGAACACATAGAAAGAAGGGGGCGGGGTAGGAGGCGTGTAAGATTGACCACGGCCCCATTGTGTTGTTGGTTTGGGTGGACTGGTGTGCAGGAACACGCGTTCTACATAGACACACTTCAACAGACAAAATGCTGGTGTTTGTGGACATGCAAGAAGAGAGAGAGGGAGAGAGAGAGAGAGAGAGAGAGCAAGACAGACAATCAGATTGCAATGAGCACCATTAGTACTGGAACTCTACGCTGGCTGTTGAGGATGAGGACTGTGCTGATCAGAAAGAATCTGTATAGTTCTCTCTGCATTGGTCTGCATTAGTAATTCTGTCATACGACTTGTGTCCTATTCTGCAGTCACCAGCGAATGAATGGTAGTTTATTAGTCATTGTTTCATTAATTCTCCACGTTTCTGATCCATACAGTACTTCCAATTTAATGTTACAGTTAAATATTCTTTTTCTTTTTTATTATTACATCTCCTTCTGTTCCCCTTTCTTTCCTTGGCAACCTTGACATAAGTTTGAAATCAGCTGCAGGTGATGGCTTTGTGATGATTGTCACAATGGTATGTCAGCCTTTCAGAAAGCAATGGCAATATTCTTATTTTTCTATCCGTTATTGGGGCATAGGCCTTCAAAGCACTCATATCAAGTCTTCCTATCTGTTGGTATTTCCTGCAACTTTCTCCATAACCCCCCCCCCCCCCCCCCCATTTCATCTCAGCTTTCAAATCCCTTCACCATTTGTCTTTAGGTTTGCAACTATTTCATTTGCAATGGCAAACTACTGAATGTAAAATGGCCTAGAAACTCACAAACTGCCAATAAATGTTGGGGCTGATTGCAAGTTCAGCTGAGACAATGACGACAAAATAAAATAATTAACCTGCTAACAGTGGTAAAGTGGGCGCACCAGCATAGTTGATAGGGAGCTGCGCTTAAAATGTCATGAGAGTGGGCGGATGAAGTTTCGTCGCCAGCATACATTGGCTCACCAAGTGAGGGAAAATCTGGCCACCTATTCGTCCGTGCATTCAGGCCTATATAATGTGGTGACCCTATCACAACACAAACTCCCACTTTGGGAGATGTTTTTTAAACAGCTATAAAGAAGCAATTAGTTCAGTAGTTGTAATTATGAAGGATGAAACAAATCATTTTCCACATGAAAAGTAACATTTAAATGCCCAGGTTCACACAAAATAACGGTTTTAACCTGACTAACCTTGTGCATGCTGAGCACCTGGAAGTTTTCCTTCTCAAAGCGGACAATAACACCGACTGTCTGTGGGCTGTCAGGGAAAACATGGTAAAAAGTCATAAACTGACAAAATTGTTGTAAAAGCATGATGTATTAGACCTTCCAATATACTACATCATTGTCTAAAATATAGGGTGCCCAGACCCCTTCTTTGTCCACATCTTTTCCTAGAAAATTCTGATCAATCTTTATAGAAGAATGCTGACAATTCATTGGACAGCCAAAATGAGCAATCTGGACATATTGAGGGAAGCTAAGTAGCAATGACAACTTATTACAAACATCAGAAAGAAGCAGTCATCATTTTTTGTTTTGGCCACATGAGAACTTTTAATATGTTGTTACAACCGGAAAGATAGAAGAAGACAGCATGAGACATTTCTTGACAGTCTTGTGTCATGGCATGGAAGGGAGTCAACACAGGAATTGATACATGCCGTCGGAGATCACAATTTGTGGAGAAACATGATCGCCCAAGTCAGCCGGCAAGGCACTGGATGAAGATGATGGGTCAACCACTGAGATATCATCATCATCATCATCACGACCATCATCATCATCACGACCATCACCATCATCGTTATGTAACCAGTCTTTTGCAGGAGTTTCTGTGGCTTATTGCACACAATGTTCTTCATTTGATAGAAGGCAGTTTTTGCTTGTTGTATTCTGTTCTTTATCTCAGTGATGCATCTCCCATCTGATGTTATCTATATGCCTAGACAAAGATTATGTGTGTGTTTATTTAGTCTGTCCTGAGATGAAGACTGGTGATCTCTCCCCGCCAGTCAGGAACATGGTAGTTACTGGGTTGATGATATAACTTTCCTTTAACTTACTTATCCTATGGTCACACAAACCTATATCCTATGGTCACACAAACCTATATTCTATGGTCACACAAACCTATATTCTATGGTCACACAACCCTATATTCTACGGTCACACAACCCTATATTCTATGGTCACACAACCCTATATTCTACGGTCACACAACCCTATATTCTATGGTCACACAATCCTATATTCTATGGTCACACAACCCTATATTCTACGGTCAAACAACCCTATATTCTATGGTCACACAATCCTATATTCTATGGTCACACAACCCTATATTCTATGGTCACACAACCCTATATTCTATGGTCACACAACCCTATATTCTACGGTCACACAACCCTATATTCTATGGTCACACAACCCTATATTCTACGGTCACACAACCCTATATTCTATGGTCACACAATCCTATATTCTATGGTCACACAACCCTATATTCTACGGTCACACAACCCTATATTCTATGGTCACACAACCCTATATTCTACGGTCACACAACCCTATATTCTATGGTCACACAATCCTATATTCTATGGTCACACAACCCTATATTCTACGGTCAAACAACCCTATATTCTATGGTCACACAATCCTATATTCTACGGTCACACAACCCTATATTCTATGGTCACACAATCCTATATTCTACGGTCACACAACCCTATATTCTATGGTCACACAATCCTATATTCTATGGTCACACAACCCTATATTCTATGGTCACACAACCCTATATTCTATGGTCACACAATCCTATATTCTATGGTCACACAACCCTATATTCTATGGTCACACAATCCTATATTCTATGGTCACACAACCCTATATTCTACGGTCACACAACCCTATATTCTATGGTCACACAATCCTATATTCTACGGTCACACAACCCTATATTCTATGGTCACACAACCCTATAATTAGTAATATTGACCAAAATTGCTATCTGTCCACAGATCTGTACACAAATGGGGGTGTTAGAATTCCTGCTATGTGGAACTATAGCAGCCTTGCTATTCGTGCTCTGGATCGCTGTTTTCAGCCTTCATGACAAATTCAGTGAAAGTCCTCCGTCGACTTAATGTCCTGGAGGACAAATTGCACAAGGAACACTTGAGACTTGAGGCTGTTAACGCGAAACTGGAAGCTGAAACAATCAAACATGAAGATAAAAGTGTGGAATTGAACACCCGAATGGAGGAGACAATTAGGAGCATTGAACGCAAAATTCAGGATCTTGGTCCAGTGGTTCAGAGAGGAGAGAGAGACAAGAGTCAGGATGCAGGCAGAGGCTCAAGACGTGCCTCTGCCTCTGATAAGCAGCTATCCTCGTGCTGTAATGATATGCACATGTGGTTGTCGAGTGTTACTTGTAACCTCGTCATCCGTGCCACCAACCAGGCAAAATCGGCCGCCCAGAAGGGCTGCAACCGCCGAACATGTTGCGTAGACATAGCCAATTGGCTTCTGATGGTGTACCTGGACAGTTTAGTTTTCAGAGACCTCTTGGTTATCTTGGACCGGAACCTTTCTTTGGCGACAATGGTAATAAATGATACATGGACTATCAGGCATTAGCTCATGATGTGCTGGATTTGAAACTGAATCGCGTGGAAGTAGAGGAAGTCATCGAAGAAGGTCCTCATGTACAGACTTCATTACACCTCAGCATGCAAACATTGAACGGACACTGCACACGGCACCATGACAGGATACGGCACATTCACTTCTATATACTACGAGGCACTACACGTCATCTGAGACGCATCAAGACCATACACGGATAGATACTTAGTATTTTGGCGTGATACAAAACTCGTTCACGCAGAACTATACACGTGACTCATTTAACGATTCCTTTCTCGGCATCGTCTGAAAGTCTTCTAGGAGCAGTTTGACACCCATATGTACATGCAACGGAGAATGAACTTTAGCCTTCACGAGGACACTTCCCTCCACGAAATTCTCATCGAACTTTTAACGTATGGACAACCCTACACTGTATCCTCTTCATAATTAAGGATCATTACACAGTACAACGCCAGACATACTGAGTTTACTTACTAAGCCACTCAACCATCTACTTACTGTGTAGGCGTTGAACAGTACCGGAGATAATGGCGATCCCTGTGGTAGGCCAGGATATATTGTTGTTGGTTCCGAAGTCCAACTGCCACATCTAAAAACTACTTTCCATTGGTAGAGGGCTGCAGCGATCCAACTAAGGAGGAATGGACTTACGTTTAGTTCAAGAAGCTGAAACATTAAAAAATCCAGTGGTACTCTGTTGTATGCGTCCTCAAGATCAATCGCTGCAGCAACGGTTTCAGTGCCTGCGTGGAAACCTTCATAGACATCCTGGGCAAAGACTGCTGCATTGGTCCAGGTTTCTCTTTTTGGACGGTACCCACCCAGGGTAGGTGGGAAAACACCTTGCCTCTCTAGTTGGCTTGATATTTTCCTGGCAATTACCTTCTCCAGCAGCTTGCCTATTGTATTCTGCATGAATCACCAGTGAGCAGATCACTGGACCTGGCAGGACATTGTCGTATGCCGATGATATTTTAGTGTATCGTCAGGGTAAGGATAGAGAGGAGGTTGCTGTGGAACTACAAACCGAACTCAATCGCATAAGTACTTGGTGTGATGAAGCTGGGGCAATGGTCAACCCAACAAAGGCAACAGTGACTTGGTTCTCTTTGAATAATCATATTGTCAACAATCCAACACCAACTGTAATGCTGTGTTCAGAGACGGTGGAAAGAACGCAGGCAATGAATTACCTGGGAATACGGTTTGATCGAAGCCTTGCTTATAATGTGCACATAGACCAGGTGATAACAAAGGCCAAGCGGGGTTTGGCAGCGATGCGGGTGATGGCGGCAGCAAACTGTGAGCAGCGCCATCTATGTCTTCTGTACGAGGGGCTGGTCATGTCTGTTTTGGAGTATGCAATGGCAATCCTGACTCTCAGCCATACGCAGATAGAAAGGATGGAAAGGATACAGAATGAAGCAATGCGCATTATTCTTGGATGTACAAGAGATACAGCATGCAGGGCGATGCGCTACCTTCTTGATTTTCCAACCATTGAAGAGAGAATACAAGTTTGCAGGGCACGCGCCTACCTCAGAATTAACGCAAACACACAACATCCACTGCATAGTGAAATTAGGACGGTGAAGGGCAGCAGGTTAAAAAGAGGACGGTCGTGGATGGGTCAAGCCGAAGACATTCTTCAACAGGTGTGTTCACTTGAGGACTTAGAACCTGGCGAGGAGTGGGTGCAAGTGCCAACAGACTTCTGCACATCCTTTTCAGTTTGCATCCAACTAGATAGAAAATGCAGACAAGAAAATCCGGCTGCTGTTGAGGCTGAAGTACAAGCGTTGATTTTCGAGAATTCGCTAGACGGTGACGCGGTCATCTACACAGATGGGTCGGTCGTCCGACATGTGAGAATCTCATGGGCCTTTACAGCTCGGGCCGGAGGGAGAATTGTGAAGGAGGACTCTGGTGCTTTCACTGAAACCACAAGTAGCCTGACCATGGAAGTCATGGCAGTAAGTAAAGCAATAACATGGCTCGAGACACAGACATTCACTAGGGCTTGTTTCCTTAGCGACTCAATGAACATGATCAAGAGGATAGAGGAGGGGTCGATCCGAAGAGAGTGGTTGCTGCCTCTGAAGCGGTCTAGGCTGGCAAAGATTAGTTTCATCTTCGTGCCAGGTCATGCGGGAGTACAAGGAAATGAGCGGGCTGACAAGCTCGCAGGTGAGGCTACTGTGGAGGGCGGACGCGCCATGGACCAGGCTGACATTCTGAATGCTCTACGAGAAGTGAGACTTTTGCGAGAACCAAGTGATGACTGGGAATCTACAACAATGGCCAGACTGCGGGAGCAGCAAATTAAAAGAGGGTGCCACATATCAGTCACTGACATATAGCAGACTGAGAAAGGCTGAAGGGAGCTTCCCTAAAACATGCATCGAAATGTACAATTATAGTGTGCACAGGGAAACTAGGGAAGCGTCACGAAAAAACGTCACTAAGGGAGTTAGACTTGGGCTGCCGTCCTGTTCGGACGCAGCATGTCTTTTTGAGCAATGGCTAACAGTTAGTTAGGCCGCTCTTTGTGTGCAGCTGTATGAATGTCAGATGTCACGTATATTATATTCCCTGTCGAACTGTTGTGTATCCGAAAGCACGGATGGATTAAAAGTAACTGTCAAGAAGAAAGTCTTCATGAAATTATATTCCAGTACCTGTGTTGGTCTTCTATAAAACAAGGTATCAAGTATTATTCATATTATGTTAAACCCTAGATACATCAATGAGCCCATGTCAGCATATCGCTTCATGGCAAATGGGGACTTGTACCGGTAGTAATTATGAACTAAACTCGAGATTTATTATCAGTAATTTAACGAATCGAGCCATATACTTGAGAAGGCCAAGGTCGTCGTCATAAAAGATCGATGACGCCATCATATATAATTTACTATATGTGGAATAATCTCAAACCAAGTAACCAAATTTTTGAGCAGTGGTGATGACATCATCATTTTGGTCATACACAAAACATCCGGAAAGGAAAGTATCTTACGATTTTAGTCCAAAGAACTGTTCAACATGCAATTATTTGATCATATACAGATACTATTCGTTTGCACAGATACAGGAAGATTTAATTAACAAAAATTCAATCGACATATATACTGTGGTAATCATAATTGTGTTAAGAGAAAGGAGAGCGTACATGGACTATGCTGTTACTCATTTCAAATTGAGTTTAAATGGTGTTCGACAGTATGCGAAAGTCTCGACTGTGATCAACCGTATTACTGGTTCATCATTTGTGTCCGTATTGATTGTCCTCATTTATTTCGGATGCTGACCTGGTCTTAACAGGCACTCCGAAAAGAGGCAACTACCGATCACCTGATCGTAACTTGTAAAAGATGCATGCTAATAACATGGCATTGAACTGTTTGTTCACAAGACAGATTCCGTATGCTCCAGTTCACATTTTTACCTCAAATACTTGACCTTGTATACGTCAAGAAAGAAGATAAACAGTCAGTGAACAGAGGAATTATATACGCGGTTTTACAAGAACGTTCGCAAGAAATTTCTTGAATTACAACGACACAAGATTATCATTGGTAAACAGTCGAAATACACTGAACGTTAAAAGTTTCAATAATCAAAATTGAATTCCTGGAAACGATGAGTTATATGAAAGTTGAATTGATACGTGAACATTGAGAAGTAAACACTTGGAAGAAAGCAAGTGAATCTTATTTTAAAATTATGAACCAAACAAATTTCTCAGAACATATTGGTTATTCTGGAATTTAAGAAATCTTATGAAATAATTCGAATGCAATGGGAGATTGAACACGCACGAACGAATGCAATTACAAGAGCTCAAGATCGAAAGAACAGTGATCAAACGTCTCAGACAGACATTGACAATATACAAAACAATATCAGACTGCCAACAGACTTACTGGGTGAACAAAAACAAGATCCAACATTACAAACATGTTTTAAAAACGTACAGAAAAGTACAGTATTACAATGATTTTCAAGAAACCAAATGATAATTATATTTACCTACGTCAATGAAGATAATATGAAACAGTGTACATTCAATTATGAAGCTGTTTATCAAATTATATAGAGATTGATTCTAACACAATCGTGCCAACAATTCGATTTCATTGGGTTTTATGGTTTTAATCCAGCGTTATTCATTGAAGGCGAGCTACGTTGAGTACATTCTTTACAGCATTAATGCTTGAGAAGATACATTTACTATTTAATTGCATTGTGCTTGATGCATTACATAATAGAATTCAACATCTGTCACAGTCAGTTAACAGAACAAAATGACTTGCCAATAAGAAGTAACGGAATTGAAGATTCATTTCACCATTATTTATTATGTACATTTACTCGAACAAACATTACTGGGAATTTACACAGTCTCCGAACACCTAATTGTCTTGATCTACATAAACGTTCATCTGCAGTATTTTGATGTTCCGGCGACATGAACATTGTAACATCAGCTAGCAAGAGTAAGAGTGGTCCAGTTTCACTGATGAAAACATACGACAGTTGATTCTATCTGCACAAATATCCATCCCCAATTCAGTGAAGATACAGCATCTTTCTTACACATAACGTCCATTCGTCTTCACAGATACAGCAAATACAGTTTCAACGGAAAATTAAACTTTTGCGGTTCCATTTGTGTCAAATCGGAGGAGCGCGTTCATTGACATTTTTATAAACGCTACATACCGAGAACTAATTGTATATAGAATCAGTACGACACACATATAGAATCGAAATTTTGACTTTGAAAGAATCGGTCTACAACGGAATTATGTTTTATAATAATGTTATATAATTATAACTCGCATCAAATATCAGAAGAAACAAAAGCTTGTCGATACGTCCACAGGACTTATTACAGCAATCTTCAGAAAGCCGATCAATAATCAATATAATTTCAAAGCTGCTGGAGTCTTAAAACATACGTCAATTATGAAAGCATGATGTGCATACATGAAACTTTCTTAGGCCATGCTACAGCCAACAGTGGCCAGTCTACATTCAATTGATATTATTAAGCTAAAATCATGACCAGATTTTGCTTATTGGGCCCAGGCCGAAGTACTCAAGTCACGAAATCCATATATGCTTCAAATTTAAAGGTATTTTTCGCATCTTTCTGCTTTGGAGGAAGGTTCTACAACATCACATGGAGGTCGCCTCTGGACTGTTTGTTTGTCAACACAGATTCCCCACCAGTTTCCATAGCTGATCATAAAAGGAATTACGTACCAGCGGCGCAGTTCACACCGTGCTACACAGAATGAAAGAACGCACGAAAACTCCACGTAACAAAAATGGTGAAGATCAGGAAGTATTTCAAATAAGTTGAAGATCTTAGACGTTACAAAGTTTACAACAGTGTACTACCGATCTGCAAGTATAGTTTACTCTATCAGAAAGACATTCGTTATTTTACGAACAGTACTAACAGTTTTGACTTGATTGTTTAAAACGCCAAAAGATTTTGACACCACACACGATTATATTTGATGCCGACACTCTACCATAAATTCACTATCGGCGCAAAGGACATTCGATACGTATATAGACATTATTTATTGTACATGTCTGAAAACTTGCTGACTTCGGATGTTGGAGGATGCTATACACTACCATGAAAATTACCTTCGCCACATAGATTGTCATCTCTCAAGGACGTTTAGGTGTGACATTCAATTGGTCGCTACACGTTAGATATCACGTCAGGACTTATTATATATACTTTTACTCTGCTACCCTGACGCCAGGACATTGAGGCAACACTTATACACAGAATACCACTCACAATTTGAAGAGTTTACGATTTATAGGCGCTTACCAATACTGACATTGGCTATATTATAATTATAGAAGCAGCAACTATTAAATGCCAACCACGGATGTATTCGTTCATCCGTATGCAAGTCAACAAGATTAGTGGAACACAAGGGATACCAACGCTATTCATAATGAATTCACCGACATTATTTTATACTTGAGGACACTACTTACGGGATAGAGAACATTACAACACCATTACCCACATACCGGACAACAACTCTCACTTCAAGACGACACGTACATGTACACGAAGACATACTATTTGGAAATCACAGAGGATTTCGTTACATTTGAAGAATTCAACTTGGTCAGTCGGGACCGAACATTAACTCATTACGTCGACATCTACGGACAACGGTAACGTGTGGACACTGATTGACTATACACGGATATGGTCGAGGAACTGTGATCAGAATGACATTTAAAAACGGCTAATACACCTGAAAGTTAAGAGATAATTTAATTTAATTTACATCGTCATAAATAAAAGAATTTCATGTTATTCTCACGTGAATCCAGCACGTGATTAAGGTTGTTCATGACTTCAATGATAGGAAACTAAGTGAATGGTGTTTATTTGTTGTATTCGTTGGTGATGGTCATGTAATCTGTTGTATTTGTGCTAAATGTTAGTATAAAGATCCTTACATATTGGTTTTGGACTATGCATGTGGTCTTACAAATTAGTTTTGATTTACTGCTTGATCATACGCAAAGGTTTGTCAATTGTTGTTATAATAAAGATACAGAAGCAACTTCCCTGAGCGGATGTAACAGTACACTAGTATTGTACCAAGATATGCGAAGGCTCTCAGCTGGGGGATATGAGGGATCTCCGGATGAGAGGGCCTGGCCGTTTCTCGCTCACTGCTGTGCGGAGGTAAGGTGCTGAGCCGGCAGCACTTGTAGCCTACCTCGTGAGCGAGTACTAAAAGGTGGAAAAACACCTCGGTCGCACGTTCCGATGAAAGTCTTTAACCGTACTCATGGAGTGAGTGTAGTCAAAGGTGGAAAATTGTCTCGATCTTAGTACCTTGTGCCAGCCACATTTATTGAAAGACAGAAGCCGTTCTGGTAACTTACATGAGTATGTGATCCGGTCGTTCAGAAATCAATGGCGAACTACTGAACGTAAAACTAGCCAAGTACACCAACAGCAGCTGAAAAATGCATGTTTGACTTTTGTCACTGTTGCATAAATGTTATCCAGTTATTTGGCAGTTATGTGATTTTACTTTTGAAATCTCTGATTGTGTTTGTTTTTCTTTTTTGTGTCTCTTGACTTTGTTTGATCTTATGATTATATGTGATTTTAATTTAGCATGGTACTGTCCCCTGGGAAAGATAGTTGGATTAGAAGCATTGATGATTGTGCAATGTTTGAAAGTATTGCCGGTTCAAGTTTTGTATTTACCTATTATGTTACATGAACTTTACAGAGGGTGCATACAAAACTTGGACCGGCAATATTTTCAAACACTGCAGTCATTAAAAATATACCCTTTACCCCAAAACGTGTAAAAGAGTTGTTTACTTGTATAGTAAGTGGGCGGTCAGGCTGGTGAGCAGGTCGTGGACAGCTGGGCCGGAATCATTAGGGAAGTAGAAATGTAAATTGATATTCTTCCCCTGCTTCCCATTGCAGAACTGGTTCTGAACCATCTCGTGTCAAAGCCCCTGTAGATGTTAATAACTGGTTGGATTGCGCAGTTAGTTGTCCCTGCCACACCTCTTCATGAAGAGCCGCCTTTCCCCTAGGCAAGCTGATTATTCTGGTTTTCTTATCTTTTAGACTTTGAATGGTTGATTCGATTTTGCAGATAGTTTTCCATGGGAAAGGGTAGCCAGCCCTAAGACCAGCCCTCTTTGGTTGCTTCTTACGAAGGTAACGATGATTTAATTCCCTTAAGGGTGTTATAGCAGATGTGGTTATGTTATGTTGATATAGAGCTGATTATAGATATATATTATATATATTTTGTTTTTTCAACTGTTGATTATTTATGCAAAAGACAATGTGCCATTTTTTACGCGATCACCAAGCACAAATTTGTTGTCTTGATGTGATATGTTCTCTGAGCCAATGTTTATTCTTAGTCAGGTAAAATTTCTGATTTTAATGTTCACAGTCTGTAATACATAACCCTCTGAATAAACTGTGTACAATCTGAATTTTCACCCACTTAAGTTAATTTGTAATGAATTTTACCATTGTGAATAGTGAATAGATAATGATTATCATTATCACTAAAAGTAAAGGTATTCCCATAGAAGAGGCTACCACTGAGATGTATATTCTAGGCCACAGCTGATCATGTGGGGTGGCCAGCTCCCTTCCTCACCATCTCCCTTGCCCTGACAACTCCCAGAACATTCTGAATGGTGTCTGGTATCTAGTTAGTTAGACGCAGTTCCAACTTCACGGCAACAGGTCGTCCCCATTATGCTCCGTTCCTGTGACAGTGAATATCATACAAAATGCCCCTCACTGCTCAATGTGAGCAGTGGAAAAGACAGGAGTCTTGGCAAGCCAACAGCCCTTACAGGTATACTGTGTCTGGTATATATTTCCATGAAGCAGGGTCGACCACGGAATCCTTTGGAAGAATTAGTTTTAACTTTGATATCTGATGCGTAAACAGGCGAAAACATCCGTAGAAATGTGGTGTTAAAGGAGAATTCTGAAAATTAATTAGGCAGCCAGAATGAGCAATATGGACGTTTTGAGTGAAGTTAGCTGGCAAAGACAACATAAAACAAACATCAGAAAGAAGCAGTCATACTTTTTTTGTGTCCACATTATGAGAAGACAAAAACTGGAATATGTTGTGACAATCAGAAAGATTTGTGGAAAGAGAGATAGAGGAAGACAACATTGAAAGATTCTTGACAGTCTTGTGTCATGGCACAGAAGGTAGTCAACACATGAATTAATCCATGCCATCAGAGAATGCAATTTGTGGCGAGGCATGATCACCCATGCCAGCCGGCAAGGTACTGTCAAGTTGAGTTCTCTCAGCAGATATCTTTTCTCTTTCCAGTGTGAAGATCTTGAGACCCATAAAAGTGCTTGGGTGGTTTGTTGTGAATCTCCTGGAAAACTGAGTTTTGACTCTTTGTGTCTTATTCATTGGCATTGTTGCTGTTGTCTAAGCCCTGAGTAGGGCTTGCATGTATAGGAGAGAGGCTGGTGTAGAGATTTGTCCCCTGACCAGGTACCAAAGTACCATCTCCATGGGACTGACATGCATGCTGGTTGAGGATGACGATTAAGTTGGTTACGTTTACTTCACAGGTTTTAGGTGTTTCATTGTTGACAGGCTACAACCCATGGGGAAAATCCATAGAGCTAAACTAACTTTGGGCAAAATCTATAAAAGGTCGCTTAAAAGTTGACAGGGTCTACTTCATTGCACCGTGTTTTATCCCATACGGCTCAGTCTCTTTCCGCAATGCGGAAAGCATCGCACAAAGCACAAACTCCGTAGCTCCAGCGACGACCTAATGGGGAAAATCCATAGAGATAAACCAACTGTGGGAAAATTCCATAGACATCAACTGTGGGAAAATCCATAGAGATAAACCAACTGTGGGAAAATCCATAGAGATAAACCAACCATGGGGGAAATCCATAGAGATAAACCAACTGTGGGAAAATCCATAGAGATAAACCAACTGTGGGGAAATCCATAGAGATAAACCAACTGTGGGAAAATCCATAGAGATAAACCAACCATGGGGGAAATCCATAGAGATAAACCAACCATGGGGGAAATCCATAGAGATAAACCAACTGTGGGAAAATCCATAGAGATAAACCAACCATGGGGGAAATCCATAGAGATAAACCAACTGTGGGAAAATCCATAGAGATAAACCAACCATGGGGGAAATCCATAGAGATAAACCAACTGTGGGAAAATCCATAGAGATAAACCAACCATGGGGAAAATCCATAGAGATAAACCAACTGTGGGAAAATCCATAGAGATAAACCAACTGTGGGGAAATCCATAGAGATAAACCAACTGTGGGGAAATCCATAGAGATAAACCAACCATGGGGGAAATCCATAGAGATAAACCAACCATGGGGGAAATCCATAGAGATAAACCAACCATGGGGGAAATCCATAGAGATAAACCAACCATGGGGGAAATCCATAGAGATAAACCAACTGTGGGAAAATCCATAGAGATAAACCAACCATGGGGGAAATCCATAGAGATAAACCAACTGTGGGAAAATCCATAGAGATAAACCAACCATGGGGGAAATCCATAGAGATAAACCAACTGTGGGAAAATCCATAGAGATAAACCAACCATGGGGAAAATCCATAGAGATAAACCAACTGTGGGAAAATCCATAGAGATAAACCAACTGTGGGGAAATCCATAGAGATAAACCAACTGTGGGGAAATCCATAGAGATAAACCAACTGTGGGGAAATCCATATAGATAAACCAATTGTGGGAGAGTCGGTGGATGTTCTGCTGATGATACATGCTCACAGTAAGAATTAATGTAACTTGCAAGAATTTATAGTGATAATCATAATTTAAGATGAAAAGAACAGACAGACAGACAGAATGTAAAGTGAAAGTAAATTGGCAACAATGAAATAGATGGAGGGATTAAACTATCTGGAGTCCATGATAACAGATGACAAAATTAATAATGAGACAACATGCAGAATAAATCAAGAAAAGACATTTTTCATAAGAGAAATCGTGCTCTAAGCAAACGATTTTATCTATGAAAATAAAAAATTTTTTTTTTAGGATATAGGTACTCTAATTTTAAATTAAACAAGCAGTGGCCTATTCTAGAGTTGCGCAACTGATCTTATTTATGTCTCAACGGAGTCTTCTAGAGTGAGCTCACTGTGCTCATCTCATCTCATCATGTTCCTCTTGTACCTTGCGGTGTCGAGGTGAAGTATAAACATATGCTCAGGCACAGGAATGGAGCATAATGGGGACGACCTGTTGCTGTGAAGTTGGAACCTCGACTAACTAACTAACTAATCAGTTAACTATTTTGAATTTCCCACTGTGGAGGCATTTTTAACATGGATCCTCCTAGTTTTATGCCCCTATCTGAGAATACTAGACATCCAATCCACTACCCCAGGATTGAAAAAAAGCAAGGATGAAATAACACCCCCACCCCCACCTTTGGTAGATCAGCATGGCCGATTGGATAAGAGCACTCGTTCTTAAACTTCCGGTGTCCTGATGCTGAGGTAGTGGGTTTAACCCCTCCATTGGTCAGTTGGACTAAAATGTTGACTTCTCGTCCTTGACTTGGGGACATAAATTACAAGTACCCCTGATCAAAGTGCATTCGCCTGATGGTGAAGGATGCTGGTAATAAGGAAAGCTAATCCGTGCGACACAAAATTCAGTCCAGTGCACGAGAAGTAGTAGCATGTGTATGGACTACGCCTGAGTTCAAAGCCAGCGCTCGCAATGATAAACCCTTTTGTTTCGTTTTTAAAAAATCTACGCTTTCCATGAAGCTAACCAGGTTTGCGTGAGTTAGAGGCAGATGTTACTATCGTTAAGCCACTCTGCCAACCCCTACCAACAAAGGTGGTTAATACATGAGTACTACATGTGGCTGGTGTACATGTGAATACAGTGCAAACTGCTTAAGGTGATCTCAGATGTGGTGAATTCCTGTTGTGAAGAACAATTTATCCCCAGCAATTGTTCTTCTTTGTCTCTTGTCTCTTATCTCTTATAAGAGGAATTTCTAATAAGAAAAAAATATATCTTGGGTCCCAGGTGAGTTCGCCTTATCAGGTCTGCATTGTATTGTTATTAAAAAAAAAAATCTCACAATCCAAACTTATAAGATTTATGGTCAGTCTGGATTGTATAATTTTCTGGATTTTTTGAAGAAGAAGAAGAAAAAAAAAAAACAGAAACAGACACAATTTAATGGTCTATTCATAGCATACACAGAATGCTTCAACTGTGAGAATGAGAATTCTTCTTTGTTCATTACCACAACTTCTGTTGTATCTCACAGTTCATAGTTGGAGCACTAGTTTGTCAGCAGATGTTTTGAGCTTTTATAAATCGCCTTTTCACATATGTAACAATGTGAAGTCTAGCTGTTTCATGTACTTTTCTACAGTCATCCAGTTTCCTTTGGCAGTTGTAAAATTTTTTTCTAAAAGTGATGATTCTCTGGTGAGGCAGGATTTCTAGCATCTCGATGTTTAGCCTTTTTGTTTTAAATATTGATTCGAAGAAATATATAAATGTAGATAACATATAGTCTCCCTTCTCTCTGTTTGTATAAAATACATAGCATTGTATGCACCTACATGATATTTTCTCCTATATTCGGATATCTGGGTGACCGCTACACTCGCAAGTACATAATGGCAGTTGGAGTCTTCTTTTGGTCTGCATTTACGATGGCAAGTTCCTTTGTACCTGAAAATTATTTTTCAGTATTTGTTTTCCTTCGTGCACTTGTTGGGATAGGAGAGGCAAGCTATTCTACAATGGCCCCGACCATCATTGCTGATCTGTTTTCTAGTGACATGCGAACTAAAGCTCTCATGGTCTTTTATTTTGCTATACCAGTTGGCAGCGGATTGGGTTATATTGTGGGTTCCAACATTGCTAGCTTGCTTGGCGGATGGCAGTGGTCTCTTCGAGTTACCCCAGGACTAGGTGTGATTTGTGTGCTGTTGATCATCTTCTTTTGTGAAGAACCAGAACGTGGAATGTCAGAGGGCAGTGGTGTACATCTAAAAAATACCAGTCTGAAGAGTGATTTGAAAGCTTTGATTTACAATAAAAGCTTCGTGCTATCATCTGTTGGTTTCACTTGTGTTGCATTTGTGACTGGAGCGTTGGCATTTCTGGCACCAAGTTTTATGGTCTATGCATCTCAGATACAAGGTCATGAACAGAAGGAATCAGTAGTGAGTTTGACCTTTGGAGTTATCACAGTAGCTGCTGGTTTCATCGGTGTGGCTTTGGGTGCGGAGTCTGCCCGGCAATATAAACGTGTCAACCCTCGAGCTGACCCACTTATCTGTGCTTTTGGCATGATCACATGTGCACCATTCTTGTTTTTTGCCCTCCTTCTTTCTAGATATAACACAGTGGTCACTTGGATATTGATATTTGTCGGTGAAGTTCTCCTCTGCCTAAACTGGGCAATTACAGCTGATATTTTGTTGTATGTGGTCATTCCAACACGGCGGTCTTTAGCAGAGTCTGGTCAGATTCTTCTGTCCCATGCTCTTGGTGATGCAGTCAGTCCATACATCATTGGCTTGATTGCTGATGCTTTGGCTGGTATTCATCCAGATCCAAAACGCCCCTTTGTACAGTATCCAGCTATGCAATCGGCACTGTACCTGACAACCTTCGTCTGTGTTCTCGGAGGTGGTGCCTACCTGTCAACTGCCATGTTTGTAGAGCGTGACAAGAGGGAGGCTGATAAGATGATGCATGATGACTCAGAAGACAACACGCATGATAATGCAACATTGATTGATGGTGCACATATCAATGGTGCGGTTGAAGAAGAATTACACAGCTGTGTGGCTTGAGACAGATGTCAGTGCAGCTACTCCTCTCATTGAAACAACCGATACTGCTGCGGCCAGTAAGAATGTTAAATATTGATACTTGTGTCTGCATGTGCACTTTTATGCATGGTATTTATAAAGAAAGATCTTGTGCCATTGTAAATGATGGAACCTCTTTAATCTCGATAGCAGAAGACAAGTAACAGTAGTTCCAGAGGCACAATTACAAAATGTTACTTGACATTAAATGGAGTCATTCTGAAACAGGTTAATGAGCACCTTGGTAACAACAGATGGAAGTGTATTCAGGGGGTCATTATACAGAATAATTCTAGCACAAGCAACCTTCCACCAGGTGAGGGATATTTAATGTAGCACAGCTCTGTTAGTGAAAGTGAGAACACAGTTCTTCACAGTTGCCCGTCGATGGAAATAATACTGATTATGGAAGTGAATCGTGGACAATCAGCAGGTATGTAAAACATTGCTTAGAGGTGCAGAGATTTGATTCTGTAAAAGGATGCTGAGAACACTATGGGCACCTACACAAACGTAACAGAGATGTCCTAAGGAAAGAAAACAATTCATCAAATTACTGGCTATGTATAGTCCACATTTTGGGGACATGACATTAGAAAAGGATCAACTTGAATATTTTGGGATGACGGAAAAGTTGCAAGGCAAGAATAAATTGGTAAGACCTCAAGCAAATATACAAAACAGCCTGTCTTTGGGGCTTGGGGAAACATCTGTATGTAGTCAGATTTGCAATACGCAGTAGACGTTTGTGGACAAACATTATTGCCAATAACATATGACATGGATTATGAGAAGAATATTAAAATGTACAAGTTTGACAGGCTTACGGTAAACATTGTTCGAAGGCTGTATAGTGGCATGTTTTAAACGATTATTGTTGGTCATGAATTGGAAACCAGATTATTGTGTGTTGAGTCTTATTGACAGATTTTAAACCGCATAATCAAGGATGCTTGAATTAGGAGCTCAGTGTGGGTCTGGGAGGGGATGAAACTGATGTGTTTACAACCAGTGTGTCAGTGGAACCATAGTATCTACATCTGACAACATTCGCTGTAGGTTTATCCTGAATGTTATAATGTTGATTCTTAAATCACTCAGTCAGTCAATTTACCAATGCACCAACTCTGTGAACACTATGTATGTGTGTGTATTATATAGTCATAATCACTCTGTCTCGTATGGTAGATATTGAAGTGAAAGATGCATGCATAAGTGTGTGGGTGTGTATGTATCATTATAAAACGAGGCTCAATTTGTAGCATATATTCAGCTCATATTGGTCATATAAAATTATTCTGGATCATCTGAAACAAAAGGAGATGCCAGAGAAATAGATAAATGTGCACATAGTACTCAAAATGTACAAGGAAGCTATAAATATTATTGATTGTGAAGCAGATCAGGTATCATTGTGATTAGATCAAGTATCAATCACACACACATTAAACAACAATTGTGTGTATTTTGTTACATGTTTATTTTGTGGCTACTTTGTTATAACAAAATTCAGCTTTGTATTGAATGTCCAGGCTGAATTTCACTTGTCTATCTATGGATAGCCGGTCTCTCTGGCCGAGAGGTTACAACACTTCCTCCGTAATCCCGTTTATCACGCAGAGTCTCGTAGTGGGGCGAGAGCTGGGAGCGGTTCGATCCCCGCTGGTGACTTGTGGGATAACTGAGCCGGCCGCTCAGAAAGCAATGGCAAACTACTGAGCGTAATCTTGCCAAGAAATCAACATACAGCTGAAAGATGCTGATGTTGACAGCGATGTCCTGTAAAGGATATGCAAAAAAAAAAAAAAAAATCTATGGATATCTGAAAACTGCTTATGCAACCAATAAACTAAGCTTCCATGTGTTTGTCATATAAGATGACCTCTGATTATGACATGGAATTTCTTGAGTACTTTAGAGGCATTCTGTTTTACATGTGTGGTAATGCATGTGCATGTGTGCACACACACACAAAATGTATCTAGTATTGATTTTGCACAAACTCTCTCTCCTCCTCCCTACATGTGTGGTAATGCATGTGCATGTGTGCATGTGCACACACACACAAAATGTATCTAGTATTGATTGTGCACAAACTCTCTCTCCTCCTCCCTACATGTGTGGTAATGTATGTGCATGTGCACACACACAAAATGTATCTAGTAATGATTGTGCACAAACTCTCTCTCCTCCTCCCTCCCCTCCCTATTGTTCATTTGTACTGTAGGTGGTTTCCTAACACACATGTTGGTTTTGGCTTGTAAATGATCACCTTCATTGCACATAAACACCTCTAAAAGTGCACCAGTATCCTCTCATAGATCACATGAAGAGAATATCAACACAGTGCACAAACTCTGTAGCAAAGATCCAAATGTGTGTATATTTCAGAAGCACACATGCTGTAAACACATGTAAAAGGTCACAGTTAATTGCCACCATGTGTGTTTTATAAGGTTAAACATTTGATTACCATAATTTAGAAATTGGTATTTTTGTTACTACATGCCACATCTTTTAAAACCATGGACCGTGGTAGGATACACTGTTTTATTTGAAGATCTCACACACTGGCAGTTCCAAATACAATAGGGCAAGGTAGAGTTACTTCTCAAGGTATTTGGAAACATTTTAACATGAAGCATTCAACTGAAAACCTTTGTGAGTTATAGAATGAGGTGAACCTGTCCCATATCTTCAACAAAGCAAACAAGTGTGGAAATATCATTGTTGTTCATTCATTAATGCCATTGATCTGTGATTGAGTTTATCTTCTTCATCGTCATCTGCCTTCAAGACAAGCATTTGCCCAGACATCGTGGCAGCAACAAGGCCTCTCAAGGCCAGTTTTCACCATTTCGTCAGTACTACTAGCAAGAATGGTTCCCGGAAAGCTGCGTCTCTATTTGTTCCTTAACAGAGACATAGATTTATGTTATGACATGTGCACACATTTTCTATAATGTTTATATTTGCAAGTTTATATATAACATGGGAACCAGCAAATGTTGTGGGAAGTAAATGTGCTGGTGTGATACAGAGCACATCACCCACACTGTGATGATTGGTCTTTAAATCGTTCTAGCACTATATATTTATATATATATCATCAAGTGCCTTACTGACTGGCATTGGCAATCCTCCTCTAATACCCACATCCTGCCATCTTCATGTCTACATTCATCTGCTGATATTCTCCCATGCCATGACCAATGGCTTTCAAGAATCTTCTTTCACTGTCTTCTTCTTTCTCTCTTTTCACAAATTTTTTCACCAGTGTTTAATCATTCTAGTAGTTTGATTGTGGTTATTTCTGAATGTTTCTGTGAAATATATATATAGATCTACTTTAACTTTTATAACTCTTTCCAGTAGGTCGCTCACTATCTAAAGACAGTGTTGTCAGGCCCTGGTCATAGTCTGGTGACATGTTATATTTGGGACCTTTATGTTGGTATTTTCTCTACTTGTGCTTGAGGAATTTTACTGCTGGTTTCACTTCCTATGTTGTCTACATTTAATTGGTTTGGTCATTTTTCTGCTTTGTTGCCTTCACGACATGCCTGGTCAGTTCTGAATGCTTCTAAGGCTTGGTGTTGTCAGAGGATGGCTCCTGCTTCTTCTTTTTGTGTCTTTCTTCCAGGGAGGGATTCACTGATCTACAATCTTATCTTGACTTCACCAGTTTCTCGTGTGTCTTGGTCTGTCGTACCTTGGTGTCTTTTTTCTCTTTCATATCTTGTATTTTCTACTCTCATTCTCGGTGCCATGTAGTCTTCTCCTGTTTTCCATTGTATCTTGATCACCTTCACTTTCTATTTCTTTCTTCTCTTATGCTCCCGTGTGTTGCCGGGGCCCATAAGGGAAGCAAAGAATAGCAACACTGTAGCCTACCACGCATGTCGTAAGAGGCGACGAAGGAGGCTTGATGGTTCCGTCGCCCTGCTACTGAGTGAGTGCATGGCGCGACACTGTGAGCTGTGAGTTTTGTGTGAAATGCTTTTGAATCTGCCCGAAGTTTTTTGGAACGTGACTGCATGTTCGGAGCAATGGCAGATGGCTATGTCCCAGAGTTGACCGGTTTTTGCCTTATGCAGAAATGCGTGGCTGCTGGGCTTCTGGTTGACTGCCATTACCATCGATAATGAACTGTATTTCGTGGACTGTGTGGGTGAACATCTAGGAAACATACAGATAGGAAAATGACTGCTGATTCCATCAGAGATGAATTCTGGGTTTCGTGGGGGACTATTGTGTTGACATTCTTGCGGCGGCATTATGCACAGTGTATCTGTGCGGACTGTTGTTTGTCGAGACTCCTGTCTTTTCCACTTTTCACCTTGGGCAGTGGGGAGCGTTTTGTGTGATATTCACTGGCACAGGAACGGAGCATAATGGGGACAACCCGTTGCTGTGAAGTTGGAACTGCGACTAACTAACTAACTAACATAGCATTGTTTTGGCACAAGTGACAGCAATATATAAGTATATTATAAACAGGCAAAAAAGCACAAAAAATATATATATATATATATATATATATTTGTTATTTATAAGTTTGTAAAATGTAACTTTAGTTTAGAATTATTAAAGTGCAACCACTATATTAATATATTTATTGTGGAGAGTACAAAAGTACTTTAATATACAATTCTAATACATCAGGTGCATATATTAAAGCAATGTTTATAAAAAAAAAAGGTGTGGGTACATGAGTTGGGGTGCATGTTTATTTGTGCATAAATAAATAAATAAATATTTATATAAACAACAAAGTTAATACTAATATATGTATAAATATCAAATCCATATCACATAGCATTTACATATCACAAGAAATGTTACATAAACTCTTCAAGCAACATTGTGAAGTTAGTAACATAAAGGTTTGTGTGTTGGTCTGTCAACACTGTGTTCTAATCTCAGTAGCAGCCATATTGTTGTTGTGTTTTTTAAAAACCAGTAGTGCTCAATGGGACTCAGTTTAATAAAATTGTACAAGAGATGCTTCTGTGAAGGAAAGGGATGAGGAAAGAGGTCAGTCACCATACCGATCATAATGCTGTGACCTTTATTAAAAATACTGCAGCTGTTTCATGGTTAAGGTTGTGATCATTTTCTCAATACAATTCATATAGATTGTTGACTCAACTCTGCAGCTAGGAATGTTTAAATCAACAGGTGCTTATTACACAGACACTGGCTCCAAATGAATGAGTAAAAGAAAAGTAAAGGTTGTCTATAGAGGATTCTATCTCTGGGGCGTGAAGTGTTCATCATCCTATGTGCCATGCAGATAAGTATGGCCAGTCATAGTTCACCATCTCATGGGATCACCAGATATTTGGACCAGGTCTATGCTCTTGTCCCTATTATGCCATATGGCCAAGCCAACCAGGATATATCTCGTATATATATAGCTCGCTATTTCCCCATCAAGTTTGCCAATCATTGTCACTAAGTTTTCAAGTTTATTTTTCTTCACATTGTACTAAGAAAGTTTTGACTGTGCACATCTAATTTCTCTAATCAATTTAGAGTTTTCATTTATATCTTCAAAGACTGTCTCATTCATTTTTCTGTCTGTCCATGGTATTCTTCACATTTTTTTTAGAAACCACATTTCTCAGCTTGTCTGCTTATTGTCATGTTTGACATGCATACAGCAGTATCAGTTCTATTTACCACTTCAACACTTTCTTCTCACTACAATTAACAGTAAAGTGCGAGGTCTTCACATATCATAGGCCATGGTGTAATAAGATGGGATGGTCAGTTTCGTTCCTCATGACCTTTCCTCCTTAGACAATTCCCAGAACAGTCTGAAAATTATCTGGTATCCAATTTAACAGCACATTTATATCTGAATTAATGTAACAGTCTGCCCACAACTCACTGCCAATCTGGCAGTCTAAATCCACCGCCAGGTGAGGAAATTGCCTATCTGGCAGTATAAATCCATCTCTAGGTGAGACTTAAATTGTTAAAGTTTCTATAAGAGAGCTCCCTGAGCAAGACATCAATATTAAACCTATTGAAGTTACAATGTACTGTTGGTAATCATTTGGTTTCTAATGGTATACTGGAAGACTTGCCATGAAGAGAAACAATGCTGTATGTCATCTCTGTTGCTTGACTCTGGATTTGTGGCTGATGGCTACCTGGATTTCCACTTCATGGCTTAGGCCTTGACAAATATATGAAATATATATATAAGCATTATATCAGGGATAATAATAATAATGCGGTAGCAAATTAGAACACTAACAGATATTGTAACTCTTAAATAATGGTTGATGAGTTTTCTACAACTGTACTGATTCTAGTAGACATTGTGTTCCACAATGCCAATATCAGTCTTCACATAAGTGTGAAAACTCAGCAGACAATCACCAACAATTGGTTGTAATGTGTTCCCCAATGCCCTTATATTTCTGATCTGGTGTCGCTAAACACTGAGCATCTGTGACAGACACTTGAGATTCTGAGAACCAAAACTCACAAACAAAGCTAACGTGCTAAACTGACGGTACATAGTTTGTCATTCAGGCATGGATCAGCTTTGAGACCAGCAGGAACATTAGACCAGCCATATATTTACAACGACAAGTACTTCACATCAACTAGACTTTATCAACTGACGTCCTATATCTCAAGTGTATTGTTAAAGTACATTGTGGTATTTGAAGACACGTATGTGTAAGTAAAAACCAATTTGAGAGATGAAAAGTTCCAGCAAGTGATGTGAGTAAATGTAAGTCAGCATGTTCTTAAACATCCGAGCTAGTGGGTTCAACTCCTAGACCAGACGGACTAAAATGTTGACCTTTCGTCCTTGACTTAGGGACATAAATTATAAGTACTTCTGAAATCGAAGTGGGTTCACCTGATGGCGAGGGACACTGTTAATAGATAAAGCTAATCCACATGCAAAATTCAGTCCAGCATTACTAGAAGTAGTATTCTACAGTTCAAAGCGAGCGAGCACCAAACAAAAATGTGAGTGAGCATTAGCAATCGTCAGCAGCTGTACCCCACAAGTGAGTTCTTCTTCAACTGTACATGACATTCATTGTATGCCAGCGTTTTGTACTGCGCCAGGCAGTGAGTGAGAGAGATTGTAGTGGGTCAAAAACATCCCATGAGATGGACTGTATATATTGTGAGTGCAGGTCACCAAGCACTCGGTCCACAGTGGACAGTGGATGAGAACTTAATAACCTTAAGTTACAGTGAGTGACTCAGCTGGCTGCGGAGCTACGTTTGGTAAGTGTCCTTTGGGAATAAGATTTGTGTCCCGGGAAGCTTAACTCGGTCAACAAATGCCCGCAGAAGTCGGATGTGTCGGCCTAACAGCGTAAGAATGCAACTCTACTGTAAACAGGCACAACAAAATCACATCCGAAAAAAAACTCCAGATGAATGCAGAAGAAGAAGAAGATTTATGTCAGCAGCCGCCATGAGTTTTTCTTGGTCTGTTTGTCTCAGCATCCACTAGACTGCTGTGAACAAGTCATGTTGTTGTTGCAGTTTTGCCATTCAAATTATAACCCCCTAGACTTACACAGTCACCTTACGGCAATGGGGATTATGTAAAACTACAACTGGTGTAGTTTAACAAATTCCAAACAGTATGAGTAGTATAGTGAATTCCAAACAGTTTGAATGGTATAGCGAATTCCAAACAGCATGAGTAATATAGCGAATTCCAAACAGTTTGAATGGTATAGCGAATTCCAAACAGCATGAGTAGTATAGCGAATTCCAAACAGTACAAGTAAATAATTAATTTATCATATCATACCTGTGATGCAAGCTGAACTCTGAAATCACCCTGATCTCTGAAATCACCCTGAACTCTGAAATCATCCTGATCTCCTGGCCCATCGACGAGCTGATTGTCAAGAGATGAAGTGCAGGGAGCAAGTGGTGAAATGTAGATGGATCCATCCTGTAAGATATTTCCAACATAAACAACATATAAATAAATACTCTGACCACCTGTTGCTTTGTATATTCAACCTACTCTATTCCGGTTGTTTTCTGAGCTCCTGTCTGAGAGTGTTTCTATCTTTAACTCATTCTGATGAATTCCACCTGGAAAATATTTCCAAAATTTGTGTAACAGAGTAGCCCCTGGGAAAGAGAATACTGGTGGGAGAATAATATTAGCAAGAACTGAAAGATAGGAAATGCACGTACTTGCTTATTTGGGCATGAAAGTACACCAAAGAGCAATTACGTAGAGAAATTGGGGGGAATGATGAAAGATTGTCAACAACAACAACTTTGTTGTTGACAAGGACAGTTTTTGACCAAGTCTCCATCAAGGAAGGACGTGGTGTTTAGAAGTAGTAACCACACTGGTTAACATTGAGAAGAAGTCTAATTTCATATAATGTTATGTCAATTGAAAGAGGTTTTAATGACGTGAGGATGCTGTTTTCGAATATAATGCCAATTGTTCTTCATGATCTCGCTGCTTGTTTTTGAGCATGAAATAAATGATGGAAATGTCCGAGGTGGAAGTTGTTAAGTTCTTCCAATGTTGAGTTCGCAGTTAGTTTGTAGAGTTATGGATCACCTGAAAGTCAAACATCACACACACAACGTTGAAGAAATCCTTATTGTGAACGAATCACGGTGCTCCACTATTATGAGCAACCTGCCATAACATCAATAAGATGGAGTTGAAACTCTAGGTCACCATGGAATGAGCCACCATGGGCTAACTGGTGGAACGCATAACGCGTATCCGCACTGTTACATTTAGATGCTAAAAATCTGCTTCAACTTACGTGATTTGCATGTCATGACCATGTGACTTTATACTGGGATTGAAGACAAGTTCCTCGTCATTCTGATGGGATTATAAAAATCAGCACCTGGTGAGCCTCCTGGATGACAGTGGTAAGAGTGGTTTAGAAAGAACAGCCATGTAAGCCATGGTTCCTGGAAGAACAGTCAGGTGTCAATCAACATGATGGTGTACACAAGGCATGCCAGACACCCAGGTCGTGAACATGGCTGAGGCAGGGAAATCCGTGAAGGAGAAATAATCTTTCCGACAGGCTGTGATTACAGTCATATTCTGCAAGAACTTATTATGTGATGAATGACTATAAATAGCTACCAATTTCTTGAATGTAAAAGAAAATTATTTATACTTCTATGGATTTTTAGTGTTGATAGTTACTTTAATGTGAAAGAAAAGTATCTATATGTCATAAATGTTTCTTTCAATTACATTCATGATAATGGAAAAATTATTGTATACTTATTACTGACATAATTACATATAATGTTATGACAGTCTGTAGAATTATTTGACTATTTAATTAATAAAAAATAATTAACTTACAATGTTTTTGAAAAAGCTACCTGAAGTTTTAATGGTATCAGTTATCAGTTGGGGTATCGTCATTGCACTCTGGTCAGGTCCATAGGTGCTCAGATCCTCCCCCCAGCATATGCATCAGCATCCGGTGGCTAATAGTGCCAGTTCTGTGTTGATTGATGAGGCCCATCGTTTTCCCGATGTACCTCTCGTGTCTGGCTGTGCCAATTCTTACTACCAATTCTCTCATCCTGGACAACGATGTGGATTCACTGATGTCAAAGTCCTCTGTTCTCGACATCTCTTTAAGGATGTTAATAACATCGGCACGATCCATGGGCTGGCCATCTGGAGGGAATGCAGAGCCAGCCAGTTTATCAGCTTGTTCATTTCCTCACCTCCCGCATGTCCCGGGACAAAAATGAAGGTGACCTTACGGACAACGGACTTCCGCAGCGAATCAGTCCACAGTCTATGCACAGATCCTGCCTCGACTTTCTGAATCATGCTCATTGAATCACTTAGTACACACACGTTGGTATAATGCTGTGATTCCAGCCATATGAAAGCCGGTGCTACTCAATCACCATGCTGCTTTTTAATGTTTTCTAACAGTAAAATATAATTACTGAACATGAACAACAATGCTCTCCCTAAGCTGTGTAGTGTTGTGTGCAACAATGCTCTCTCTAAGTTGTGTAGTGTTGTGCGCAACAATGCTCCCTCTAAGTTGTGTAATGTACTTCTTTCTATATGTTGTGTAGTGTTGTGAGCAACAATGCTCTTAGTTGTGTAGTGTTGAGAGCAACAATTCTATTTCCTGAGCTGTTAGAGCTAAAGTTGTCAGCTAGCCTACACTGGACTAAATTATATTGTTATACATCTGCATGTTATACATCCTGACCCAAAAATATGCCAAAAATAAGGACTACAATTCTGTGTACCAGCACATGCAAGCACTAACTAGGAAACAGTGACAAACAATGACATATTTAAGTGTGTTTATGTCTGTCTGTTAGAGCTGTAGGACTCCTGCCTACCACTGTGTGGGTGTGGGATTCCATCAACTTTGAGGTTTATAATGCTTGTTTTGATTGAGCAGTTCAAGACATTATGTGCCAAAGTAAAGAAATACCAAAAGCTAATTCCTCACCCACACATAGAAAAATGAAGACTTTAAGTGAACAAATTTGTGCACAAGCATGCATACATGCAAGCACGCACGCACACACCCACACAAAGTTCATAATACAGGAGTCATGGTAGTGTAGTGGATTTTCTATTCACTAATCATCACACCACCCACACACACACATGAAACAGAGAGACACAGAGGGAGAAAAACAGAGAAACAGAGAGAGAGAGAGAAACAGAGACAGAGAGAGACAGAGATAGACAGACAGAGAGAGAAAGACAGACGGAGAGAGACAGGGAGAGACAAAGAGAGACACAGAAAGAGAGAAAGACAGAGAGACAGAGGGAGACACAGAGAAACAGACAGACACAGAAAGACACCTAGAGAGAAAGACAGAGACACAGAGAGAGAATGAGAGAAACAGAGAGAGATAGAGAGAGAAAGAGAGATGCAGAGAGAGAGAGAGACAGAGACAGACAGACAGACAAAAATACAGATAGTAAAATAAAAAATCACTGTGGGGAGAACAGCCTTATTTGTAATTTTAAAAACAAAAAAAATGTAAACATAGTCATTTTAATTTGTGCAATAGAAACAAACATAAGCTGTCTAGTTCTTAACTAAAACTTAAAAATAAGCACTATAAATAGGCCACTTGTGATTTATTTAAAATTCGTCATGTAATCAGCGAGGCAATTCGAAAGTTAATAAACATTCATTTTCTCTTGTTTCGCTCCAGCCTATGTGACGATACTTGCCTGTTTATTAACTAGTGTGCCATTGCCACGGATCGTATGGGGCTTTCTGATTTCCTTCCCTGCTATGTTGTCACCTTGTTGTGCCGAAGGGCCACTTTGTTTATAGTCTGAAAGATATAGCAAAAACCACAGGTCCAATAAAAACTGTACATCCAATAAGGACAAGTAAGGAAAGGACCCTATAACAGGCCGTAGGCATATTGGGCATATGGTGCTAGACCCATATTATTATAGATCAGTCGGCACTCCAGCAGTGATGGGGGGCAATGTCACATCAGCTGCCTTAACTTGCCAAGATATTTCCTGGTACCCATTTTAGGCTGGTCAACCTGGCAACCCAGATCAATTCTGAAAATCTGCCTCAGTGTGGATTTGACTGCATGACCTCCTAGCTGGCAGGCAAGCTTCTAGCCACTACGCTACCATGACTCTGTCCAATGAAAGCCTTGAGTAAAATAACCAAAAATACCATAGCAGTTAAAATGCTATAGTGCATTCACAAATGTTGCCCCTGTATAAAAATTCATAACTCAGTAACCAGCTGAGGGAAAATTATGAGATTTAGCACCTAACCTTACCATTATGTACACCCAACAAAAAAATATTTGTTCTGGAGATTGTACAGCAGATCTCAATATTTGATTATATGCGATATATAATTTGCAGGCCAGAGATGAAAGTGCATATGATGTAATGTATTATATCATCGCATGGAAACATTAGTGTTCAATAATGAAAATTCTCCATGGTGCAAGGAAATGTCCTTATGAGAAGCACGTCACATACTGGAATGGAAGTGTTAGCTGAATTGACATCCATCATCCATCATGTGCCATGCCGATAAGCGTGGGTGGTCATGTTTTGCCATCGCACTCGTGGATCAGCTCCGTGTTCCTGTCTCGACCATGCCACGTGGCCAAGCCATCCAGGTATTTACTTCTCAGTCTTCCCCTTGGTCTCTTCCCTTCAATCTTGCCAGTTGTCACCAAGTTCTCCAAGTCATTTCTTCTCATAACATGCCCACAAATTTTTGACTGTCTATGTCTAATGACTCTAATCAGTTTACGATCTTCATTTGTTTTTTGACAAACATTACTGTAAAACAAGTTTGTTTTCGCCAAAACATCAAAGACATTTTGCCGCTGTCCATGATTTCAGTTGCCTTTGGACCTATCAAAGACATATTCCTTGGGTGGGAGTAAATATAAGACAACAGGAAAAATTTCATAACGATGCAAAAGATACTTAAAAAAGAATTGAACATGAATGAGGGGAAAAATTTGTGAACAAATTATAGTGTAATTTATTACAGTCCAAATAACATCCTTGACTGTTATATTGTGGTTCTCTCTTTATAACATTGAGTTTAAAATCTTGTAATGCGATCTACATGGGAGAAGACCAGAGTACCAATGGAAAAATTCAGGTGTGATGAAGGTCTCAATAAGGTCTAGATATGTTCTTGCCCAATACTTGCGGATGACCAATGGTGATAAGTATTCCCTACATATGAACACAGTTGACACCAAACAAGCAAGATATTGGCAGGCTATGCAGAAAATTATGCCATGGGAGAACAGACATGGAAGAGCAACAATTGATACACAGCAACCCATGAGAGAATGATGTAATAGTGTACACCATTGGTTATGTCCCGCATGAAAAGGAGGCTTGAGGTTATAAAGTATATGCTCAATGACCTTGTAGACTACGGGAGAAGGAAGTAAGGAAGACTATAAAATTCCATGTGTTGATCAGTGTTTCTTCACAGAAACATTTATGCTCAGTTCTCTTGAGTAAAGTATGTGATGTATAGAGTAACTATTGGGGTTGTTTGGTACAGAATGAGTAAAGTATGTGATGTATAGAATAACTATTGGGGTTGTTTGGTACAGAATGAGTAAAGTATGTGATGTATAGAATAACTATTGGGGTTGTTTGGTATGGAATGAGTAAAGTATGTGATGTATAGAGTAACTATTGGCGTTGTTTGGTACAGAATGAGTAAAGTATGTGATGTATAGAGTAACTATTGGGGTTGTTTGGTATAGAATGAGTAAAGTATGTGATGTATAGAGTAACTATTGGTGTTGTTTGGTACAGAATGAGTGAAGTATGTGATGTATAGAATAACTATTTGGGTTGTTTGGTATGGAATGAGTAAAGTATGTGATGTATAGAATAACTATTTGGGTTGTTTGGTATAGAATGAGTAAAGTATGTGATGTATAGAGTAACTATTGGCGTTGTTTGGTATAGAATGAGTGAGGTATGTGATGTATATAGAGTAACTATTGGGGTTGTTTGGTATGGAATGAGTAAAGTATGTGATATATAGAGTAACTATTGGGGTTGTTTGGTATAGAATGAGTAAAGTATGTGATGTATAGAGTAACTATTGGCGTTGTTTTGTATAGAATGAATGAGGTATGTGATGTATATAGAGTAACTATTGGGGTTGTTTGGTATGGAATGAGTAAAGTATGTGATGTATAGAGTAACTATTGGGGTTGTTTGGTATAGAATGAGTAAATTATGTGATGTATAGAGTAACTATTGGGGTTGTTTGGTATGGAATGAGTAAAGTATGTGATGTATACAGTAACTATTGAGGTTGTTTGGTATGGAATGAGTAAAGTATGTGATGTATAGAGTAACTATTGGGGTTGTTTGGTATAGAATGAGTAAATTATGTGATGTATAGAGTAACTATTGGGGTTGTTTGGTATGGAATGAGTAAAGTATGTGATGTATAGAGTAACTATTGGGGTTGTTTGGTATGGAATGAGTAAAGTATGTGATGTATAGAGTAACTATTGGGGTTGTTTGGTATAGAATGAGTAAATTATGTGATGTATAGAGTAACTATTGGGGTTGTTTGGTATGGAATGAGTAAAGTATGTGATGTATACAGTAACTACTGAGGTTGTTTGGTATGGAATGAGTAAAGTATGTGATGTATAGAGTAACTATTGGGGTTGTTTGGTATGGAATGAGTAAAGTATGTGATGTATAGAGTAACTATTGGGGTTGTTTGGTATGGAATGAGTAAAGTATGTGATGTATAGAGTAACTATTGGGGTTGTTTGGTATAGAATGAGTAAAGTATGTGATGTATAGAGTAACTATTGAGGTTGTTTGGCACAGAATGAGTTCAGATCACTGCACTTACTCCTCAACTGTGCTGACTGCTGCTGTTTTCCTTGGGAGTTAAAAAATGCAGCAGGAATGCTTTCTTGATTTTGTTTGGCACTGGATAGGAGAGGAGGCTGTTGCTTCTCTCTGCAAAAAAGCAACAAAGACATTTTGATTTGTCATCAAATAAAACAAAAAAATGAAACACTTTTCAACGAATGAGACAAGAAAAAGGGAAGCACAATTTCTTAACTTGTGGTATCTGAGAAAGCTGTAACATTAACTGATATTTTCCTAGTTATTACTGTAGCTGTCGGTCTATGACATTCTATCCCAGTTGCTTAAAATGCAAGAGGTCAGCTTCATTGCACAGAGTTTTACTCCATATGCACTCTACAGGATTGCAAGTGAGCCGCAGAAATTCACCGTGGCGATGCTAAATGAGTAACACCCTTGTCATACTCTGCATGGTAACTCATAAAGATGCTCAGAATGGGCCTTTTTATTTGTGTACAGAGATGAAAAAGTCATCCCAGTAGTTGAATCCATGGTATTCATTTTGCAAATATTGAATAACTCAGTTCAAGGAGCCCACAAGAACAAAACCAACAATAACACACAGAGTCTGAAGATGGGAAACTGCACTTTTCCAAAATGTTGCAATATTCACTTGATTCTTTGTGACTGTACATGCCAGATTTCTACTAAAGGTGAATAAGTTACAGTCGAGAGGATTGTCTTCATTTTGCCAGATTTCACCACATCTGGCTCAGTCTCTGTCCGCAGTAGGGCAAGCCACATGCCAAGACCATCACACAAAGCACAAACTTTGTAGTTCCAGAGGTCTCTCAAAACTGCACTCAAGGTCTGAACGATGTATTTCAAAAAAGAACCGGTGACCTTCAGAGTGCGATGTAGACAGCTAGACCACTTTACCAATATGTAACGGAGCAGTTATTGAACCTACAACAACAATAACCAAAAGATAACAAATGTATGGGACAAAACAAAGCTATAAGCCAACATTAATTCAATTACATAGTGCACATGTTGCTTTAGGTTACATATCCTCAATCTTCTCAACATAAAAAGCTCATTAACTATTCTTTAAAGAACTCATTGAGTAAGCAACCAAGTAAGTTACACACATTTAGTATCTACGAGGGTAGGTCAGAAAGTTATGCACCACAATCATTATCTCTTTAACCATTAATAACTTACAAATGAAATTTAGTCACAATGTTCATGCATATGTGCGGCAAACATTTCCACTTCTCAACATCATCCCCATCAACTTTAACAGCTGTAAGCCATCTTGAAACAAGAGCATGTATCCCAGTCCTGTACCACATTTTGTACAGTTCCCAAAGCCATTTCTTCACTGCATTAATCACTCCCTCATTGTCTTCAAACTTTGTCCCACGGATAGCATTCTTAAGGGGACCGAAAAGATGGAAATCAGATGGTGCCAGGTCTGGACTGTAAGGTGGATAAGGCAGTACAGTCCACCACATTTTGTTGATTGCCTCCCTTGTTTGCAAACTTCCATGACGATGCATGTTGTCATGAAGGAGAAGTGGTTGCTCTGAATTCTTGTAAGGTCTAACCCTGCAGTAATGACGATTATGTTTAGTATTTTGATGTAAATTTCCAAACTGATGGTTCCACCTTTTGACAGCACATCCACCATCTCTGCGATCAAACATTCTATAACAATACTCTGCTTGTAACATACGTAATTAATATCTGCAATTTCAACGGTTTTGTGTCGCAGTTAGAGTTGGTTTACAGAGATGCAATTTGGTAAACACCTTTAAGAGATTATAAACTTAAATTGGTGCACATTTAATGCTTCTATCTTTATTATCAGCTGAGATAATAATTGTGGTGCATAACTGTCTGACCTACTCTCGTATAATGTAAAGAAAACTCAGTTGCCTTTAGCTAAGGTTAACACAATATAAGTTCCATGACACAAGGCTGTTAACTTATTCATAATACATATTTTTAAAGATTTTGTTTGGGTGTTATTTCATTATTTTGTCTCTAGAACATAATTTCATGGAGTAGCAAAGGTTTCTTCAACTTGACATTAGATAAAGCAAAACATATGATACACTATCATAAAGGAGAATTGTTGGCAGCCCAAGAGAAAGCTCCCTTACACCCTTATACATGTAGCAAGTGAGCTATATGCAGTTACTGGATGGCTGGCTGGTCATGTCTGTGACCTCAGCTCTAGTTACGACTGACCCTACACCAAATATGTACACGACCTAAATAAGTAACTGACATGATTATCAGTTAAAAATGGTGAAGGTAGACAGTAAGAGTTCGTTTGCTAACTTTATAACACACAGACACACTCGCATGCATGCATTATGCATACACACATGTATGTATGTAAACACATACAAATACACACAAATAGACATATTCACACAGCAACACCCACATACATATAACAGAAACCTGACTCTGCTTTGAATCATGTAAGAAAATGGCAGTGAGGAAGAAACCTGGACATTTATTCACAAATGTATCAACCCAGTATGTGTGACATCTCAAGCACTTCATTCATAATGATAGTGTCTTCAATGAAGTAAATTCTGATATTCAGCAAATTACAATTACATTTTAAAATAATTAAATACTGAATACAGGAAAAAACACAGCCTGATATAAGATGGGTATAAAGATGAATTTAACTCTGTAAATTGTAGACCTCCAAAAGAATTAAATCCAATATTTGCATGGTTATTTCTGCCTCACTTTCCATATCATGCTCATTGAATCACTCGGCAAGCGCACATGGATGTAGTTGCAATGGTGACTCTTGAATACACTTCACTGTCTTTTTTTTTTAGTTCACTAAGTTTACCTTCCATTGTGGTCTCTATGGGCAGTCTTGGAGTATGTAATCTACTGTTTGTGGCATCAATCCTCATGTGCACATGGCTGATTCACCAATTAACTGGTCTAAAATATGGAAATATTTTACCAAATACCCAATAACCTCATGGTGTGTAAAGGGGTCTTTTACTTTAAATAAAGAAAACGTTACTTCCATTGTGATGCTGCTCTTATTGGTGTAAAACCAAATAGTGGAATTGTACCAATACGCTATGTTATAAAGTAGGTGTCTTTGCTGTCAGCATTAGTGTTACTAAACATTCAAACACACCTCTTTATTTAAAGGCAGTGAGTGACAACCCTATTACCTTGTACATGATAAGTTATTGGATGCATGCAGACATCACTATATGACAATGGACAAATGGTAAGAGTTCAAACAATACTGCATTGCTAACAAGAACATAAGTCCTTAGAATACCACATACCTACATCAATTTCTGCTATTAGTTTTGCTTTAATTTAAAAAAAATTATAATTCACACTGTTTCTCTAAGTGTGGTCTACATACCTTTGTGGATTTCCACTATTTTACAGCTACACATACTAAATAGTACTATTTCACAGCTATACATACTAACTAGTACTATTTCATAGCTACACACACTAACAAGTACTATTTCACAGCTACACACACTAAATAGTACTATTTCACAGCACACTAGCTAGTACTATTTCACAGCAACTCACACTAACTAGTACTATTTCACAGCTACACACACTAACTAGTACTATTTCACAGCTACACAAACTAAATGTGATGCCTGCATGTCTTGCTAAGTGAGGGAAAGACCGACCAATTATCCCTCCGTGCAGTCGGTCCTACAAAATGTAATAGTCTTATCACATGACAGACCCATAGTTGGGTCCTTCGGCATGTTTAAAAAAAGAAAACTAATAATATTTCTCAATTTCACATACTAAAAAATACTATTCTACACTAACTGTCAAATACTATTTTAATTATAATTATTGTGTATGTGCCTGATAAAGGGCAAAGGTAATTCCTTGTAATGTAAATCACATTTAGTTTATTTCGTTGTGGTTGAATAGACAAGAAAATTCCGGCACTGATATAACAGAACACTAACAGTTTTCATAAGTAAAAACAGGAAATGATCTCAACTAATTGGCACTCGAGGAGCGATGTAATCAAGATCACGTTGGCCTCATTTACTTTCCAAGACATTTCCTGACACTCATTTTCGGCTAGATCAACATGGATGCCTAGGTCAATAAAAACAAAGAATCTGCCTTGATGCGAGTTTCCATAATGAAATACAGAAATAAACATACACACATACCACACTTGCCTCCAACTAGTCTCAAGGTACTTGAACTCACTCACCTTCACTTAAACAAAGTTTAGATTTAGAAACATCTTCTGGAGCACCTGCTGAATGTCGGTGAGCTGCCGTCATCCAAGCAACTGCCTGCAACATGTGATGTACATTCTTTGATGTGACTGGTGCGTCACAAACAGTGGTATCAACTTTTAGTCAAAATTAGAATGGTTTTATTGACAATATTTGATTATACAATTTTACGAAAACAATGTTGACATCCTGCAAAATTTGAAAGTACAGAGACTGTTTGTATTAAAAATTAAGTATATTTTGACAGAATTTTCAATTTGCAAAAATTATGAAATTTTAACTTTTATAAGAAAGTGTCTTGATAAGTTTTAGAATGCTTCATGAAGTATTTTATTAGCTGAGTATGTTTGTTGTTTGTCCATCAAGAATGATGATGACCATTCATTTCATCCAGTGGGGTTGAAGGTATGGAGCCGTGGGTTCTAAGATGGCTGATAAGGCCTATTTTGGCTCGAAATGTTCTTTGACATTGTGGGCAAAGAATGCTTGACGTCTCTGGAGGAGGATTTCCTGCAGTGGTTTTTCTGTCCTGCCTTTTCTTCACAGATCTTACAGTCCTGATTGCCTCGCATATGACTGCACCCTTGTGTAATGATCCACGCCACGAATTTCAGTCTCTGGCTGCAGTCTCCCAGGTGTCATGATGAATTCCAAAAGCATTCAGTGAAATTTTCAGTGTCTTTAAAGTGTTTCCTCTGGCCACCTTGGGAGCGTTTACCACAACGCAGTTCGCTGTAAAAAATTCGTTTAGGGAGCCGGTGATCTGGCATGCGAGTCAAGTGACCAGCCCAACGAATCTGATTCTTCATCAGTATAGTGTGGATACTGGGCATGGATGCTCTTTCTAGGACTTCAGTGTCTGGAATCTTGTCTTGCCATTTAATCTTCAGTAGCTTCCTTAGGCAGACTGTGTGGAAGTGGTTTAATTTCCTAGTGTGTTGCTGATAAACAGTCCAGGTTTCACAAGCATATAGCAGTGTGGATAATATAACTGCTTTGTAGACTTTTAGCTTTGTTTGCAGGCTTATTCCAGTTCTGTCCCATACATTCTTGAACAGTCTGCCAAAGGCCGCACTGGCCTTGGAGATTCTTGCATTCACTTCATCATCAATTGTGGCAGCTTGTGACACATTGCTGCCAAGATAGGTGAATTTGTCCACAACACTTAGTCTATGATCATTCACATTGATATTCGGCACAGTGTGATTATTCCCTGGAGCTGGCTGGTACATAACTACAGTCTTCTCCAAGTTGATATTGAGCTCAAAGTTGGCACAGGCATGTGAGAAAGCTGAAACATTATGTTGCATGTCCGCCTCTGAGTTGGCGTATAAAGCGCAATCATCAGCAAACAGGAGCTCTCTGACGGTGTCGCTGTTAATTTTGGGTTTAGCTTTCAGCCTTCTGAGATTGAATAACTTTCCATCCATACGGTAGTTGATGCCTATTCCAATGTTGTCATTCTTGAAGGCATTCATCAACATGGCTAAAAACATGAGGCTGAACAGTGTTGGTGCCAGGACACATCCTTGCTTCACTCCATTGGTGACAGGAAAGGGTTCAGACAGTTCACCATTTTCCTGTAGTCTTGCCTGCATGCCGTCATGAAACAGACGCACTATTTGGACAAACTTTCGTGGACAGCCATATTTTGCCATAATCTTCCACAGTCCTTCTCTACTGACTGTATCAAAAGCCTTGATAAGGTCAATGAAAGTGGAGAACATTTCGCAGTTCTGTTCCTGACATTTCTCTTGCAGCTGCCTTGCAGCGAAAATCATGTCAACAGTTCCACGTGCTTTTCTGAAGCCACATTGACTCTCAGGAAGAAGACCTTGATCGAGATGGGCTGTGAGGCGATTGAGAAGAATTCTGGCGAGTATCTTCCTTGCAATTGAAAGCAAGGAGATGCCTCAGTGGTTGTCACAGGATTGGCGGTTTCCTTTATGTTTGTAAAGGTGGACTATTGACGCGTCCTTGAAATCTTGTGGCATGGTCTCGTTCACTCATATGTTTGTAAAGACTTGGTGAAGCTGCTCTGTTAGGACCGGCCCACCTGCCATGTATGTCTCTGCTGGGATGGAGTCAGGACCAGGTGCCTTGCCGCTGGAGAGTTGCTGGATGGCTTTGTTTACTTCCACTATGGTTGGCAGGTCATCAAGTGTCTCATTGTGTCTCATTGGTGGGAACTTGAGGAAGGCAGTTGATGGTTTCGTCATCGAAGAAGGAAGTTGCATTTAAGATTTTGCTGAAATGCTCTGCCCAGCGTTGAAGGATTTCTTTCTTATCGGTGACCAATGTTCCCCAATCTGCACTGAGGAGGGGAACTATGCCTGGTGAGGTATGACCATAGACCGCTTTCAGTGAGTCGTAGAAGTTTTTCATATCATGTCTGTCAGCAAAGCCCTGAATTTCATCAGCTTTGCTGCTCAGCCAGGAGTCCTGCATGTGCCGAAGTTTCTGCTGCTCTACTCTCTGAATGTTCTTGAAAGCATCTTTTTTTGATGTTGACTTTGGGTCATTCAAATGTGCCTTGAGGAGAAGATGTTTCTCAGCCAGCAATTGGTTGATGTCTTCGGAATTTTCATCAAACCAGTCTTTATGCTTTCGGGGGGCTGGACCCAGGATTTCCATAGCAGTGTTGTAAATTATGCCCTCTAGGGCTCTCCATTCTGTTTCTGTATCCTGTTTAGCTGCAGCATTGGGCTTGAGGTGGTCTTCCAGCATATTTTCAAATGACTGCTGCATTTTCTTGCTGTTTAGGCGGGTGACATTTAGCTTTTTTTGCATTTTCGCCCCTTGAGGACGCCGTGGTGGTCTGATGTGAATGTTTATTTTCGAAACAATGAGACAATGGTCTGTCCAACATTCGGCACCACACATGGATTTTGTCACTCGAACGTCTTGTCTGTCACTCCTCCTGATGATGACATAGTCAATGAGGTGCCAGTGTTTCGAGCGAGGGTGCATCCACGATGTCCTATTTCTCATGGGGAGACGGAAAATTGTGTTTGTAATCAGGAGATCATGTTCGGCACATGTCTGAAGGAGGCAGAGTCCATTGCTGTTACAATTTCCGACTCCATGCTTTCCAATAATGCCACTCCAAGAGGTGGTGTCCGTGCCTACTCTGGCATTGAAATCCCCAAGGAGTATAAGTTTGCCTCCTTTGGGAACAGATGTTAATACACTGTGCAGGTCCTCATAGAACTTGTTCTTGACATCATCTTCGTTGGTCATAGTTGGTGCGTATACACTCACAATGGTTGTATGCTTCCTTCCATTCAGCAGGGGCAACTTCATAGTGACGTTGGATGAAGAATGACTTGCGCGATGACTTGGATTAAAGTGAGGAAGAGTTGCGCAATTCGTCGACCTCACTCTCTCGCCTGAGTCCATCTGAGTCCAGTGGCAAGACAAGTCGAGATGACTGGAGACGAATACAGGTGTAGTGGATGACCAGGGCGCTCTACGTGCCTTGCCGTGCTCATTACGTTCCACAACGCTTTGCAGGTAAACGCCGTCTTGCCCGTTGAATCAGGAATGATTTCTTCCGCGCAGTCTGCCGAATCCTGTCTTCACATGCTGGGTAGGCATACCCTTGTTTACCTCTTGGTTTGACACCAAATCGGATACCCATGCCTGGTTTAGCCAGCCTCTCACAGTTGTTGCCCGGGGGGTGGCCGCTGTCGCATGCTGACAGCTACTAGGAGCCACAGGCACGAGCTGGGTGTCAGGCTTGGACCAGTGGGGGATGGGTCCTGAAAAGGACATGAGAGTCATCCTTACCAAAGGTGCTACCAATGCCTGACACCCCGTACCCCCCTAACTGAGTATAGCAGACTTCCGGTTGAACACATAGGCAAGGCATAGGCAATTTACCCCAAGTTAAGGCTTCTGGAGTTTTTATGCTTGTGGCTACGGTTTGCATTCACATTTTTTCTCATGTTTCATGTTGGACCAGTAGTGCATGGTTCCGTCGCCCTGCTACTGAGTGTGTGCGTGGCGTGACACTGTGAGCTGTGAATTTTGTGTGGAATGCTTTTACATCTGTCCATGGTTGTTTGTAGCATGAACTAAATGTTCAGAACGATGGCGGCTGGCTGTTGCTGAATTAACTGGTTTGCTTTTTCGGTTCACAAGTGCACTTTTGAGGAGACTCTTGGGAGTCATTGCTGGAGCTATGGAGTTCGTGCTTTGTTCGGCGCTTTCGGCGGGTTGCCCTGCAGAAAGAGACCGAGCCATTTGGGATAAAACCTGGGTCAATGAAGTCTTTCTTGTCACTGCCGATTCCATCAAAGATGAATTGTATTTTTTGTGGAGGACTTTTGAGTTGGCATTCTGGTGGCAGCATTATGCACAGTGTACCTGTGCGGGCTGGTGGGTTGCAGAGACTCCTGTCTGTTCCATTTTTCACATAGGGCAGTGAGGAGCATTTTGTGTGATATTCACTGGCACAGGAACGGAGCATAATGGGGATGATCTGTTGCCGTGAAGTTGGAACAGCAACTAACTAACTTATTAACCGTGGTTAGATTCATTAATGAAACAACACATTTATAAATAACAAAGCTGCCTAAAAATTTCTTTAACAATTTTTTATAACTGTCAGCATATTTGATTATTTTCACTGGCAGAAAAGAGTAGTTTTCTGACAAGCAATACAAATAATACAGAATGGTACAGAAGACAATAATTTATAACAAAACTGTCTCTTCTCAAATGTGATAGTTTGTCACCTATGGTTATCTTGTTTCACACTTTAGTATTCTGCTCCTGCTCCTTTTTTATTTTTAGATCAGCTTGCACACTGTTCTTCAAGAAGTCGGTCACAGTTTCAGATTTTTTCAGTACAGATTAAAATTTATCTAGCTGTTAGGATCCACACTTCATAGAATTTATTAAGGCACATGACAGCACTCACAGGATTACAATTTGAAAGATTAAAATTTATTTTCTTATTGTGAATTTAAATAATGATAACACAAACAATAGGTTGCACAATTTGTGGCCAGGTACATTTTGCTGCATAAATACCCACTTCTGAAATAGGATGCCATCTGCTAGAATCTGCCCACACATTTAATAGAGACAATATGTTTTGTGTGTTGTTTAATACACAGAATGGATAAATGTTAAAACCCAATGGTTAGGTCATGTTTGGGTAAACAAAAAGACATGCCAGTCAGTTTAAAATGACTGTGGTAGACAGATTAAATCATGATTGGAATATTTTTTTTTTTTTGCATATCCTTTACAGGACATCACTGTCAACACCAGCATCTTTCAGCTGTATGTTGATTTCTTGGCAAGATTACACACAGTAGTTTGCCATTGCTTTTTTAGCGGCCGGCTCACATACCCCGTAAGTTACCGATGCGATTCGAACCACTGCTGATTCTCACCGTCATCACGTTACCGACGAGAGTATACGAGATTACGGAGAAAAGTCATAACCTCTAAGCCACGAAGCCGGCGATTGGAATATATATGTTGTATATTTCAGCTGGAAGGATTCATCATTTGCTTTGTTTTATGTTGAGTGATTTAAGGAAACTGAGGAATGATCACCATTATGACAATATAGCTGGGAGATTTCAAAGGATGGATTTTGGGAATGTTTCCATCAGCTGTATGAATGTCAGCAAGACAGAGACAGAGAGTGAGAGAGCGTGTGTGCGTGTGCATGCATGAGTGTGTATGCACGCGCACATGCGTGAGCACACACGCACAAACACACATATATATATATATATATCAACATCATCATCATGAAAAACGTCTTTTGCCAAATGTAGATTTCATCACAGCTTGCCATTAAGACTGGATCTTTCACAAATTCCCGTGTCTGATTATTTTCTTACCCTGGGTGGCTTCAATGTCCAGGAACCATATCTTTCAGTAGTGTTCTTTCTAAGTCATCATGATGTTTAATATGCACAAAGTATCTCAAAGTATTTCAGTTTCCAAGATATGATGCTTACTTCTACCATGGACCCAACATACTTCAAAGTGTGTACAAGATTATGAGACAGTTTTCTTCGATGCTCAGGTCTGGTAGAATTTCAGTATTTATTCTTCTTCTTGACACATGATATCATAAGAATTATTCACAACATGTATGTTCAAAAGCCCTGACTAAAAAAAAAAAATTATGTATAGAAGCAAACTAAAGGACTCCTGTACACATTTTGAAGAGTGTTGGGTAAATGGTAAGCAGTAAACAGAACAGTACTTAAGGACTCCTGTACAAATTTTGAAGTCTGTTGAGCCTTTGGTAAACAGTACACAAAACAGTACTAATGCTGAGTCTTTGGTAAACAGTAAACAAAACAGTACTACAAGAGACAACATTGTAGTTATAGACATATTTCAAGCGAATGAAAGAAGAAGAAGAGAAGTACTAAAGGACCCTTGTACACACTTTGAAGTGTGTTGGGTCTATGGTAAACAGTAAACAAAACAGTACTAAAGGACCTTGTACACACTTTGAAGTGTGTTGGGGCTCTGGTAAACAGTAAACAAAACATACTAAAGGACCTTGTACACACTTTGAAGTGTGTTGGGGCTCTGGTAAACAGTAAACAAAACATACTAAAGGACCTTCTATAAACCTTAATGCATAGTGGGCATATAGTGCAGGACCTACATTGTTATAGACAAACCAACACTCCAGAGATGATGTGGTTAATATCAATTTGGCCATCTTCCTTTCCCAGGCCATTTCCTGATACCCATTTTAGGTTTGGTTGACAAGGTCAATTTACAACAACACAATTATAAGTGCTATTGGAACTAATGCATCAACTACTGGACAGTTCACTGAAACTGCAACTACAAATAGACTGGCATCTTGCCGTCTTGACAGGCAATAGTTTGTGATGGAGTTATACCTCACAATAGCACAAAGCCTGGGCTGAATTATAGAGACCATGTGTTGCTCATGCAGCATGATCCCTCTCTCAGCCTGTCTAGTTTACTCCAGAGGAAAGGTAACACTAATACATCTGGAAGAAGACAAGCCTTCAGAAGCTACTGGATCAGCAAAGCAATGCTTAAAATGTCTGCCTGTCGGGGCTTCAATCTTAGACCAGTTGCCAATGAAGGCTTAGGGCATGGTCAGCCCTGCCATGATATTTAATTTTTAGATTGCATATTCTCACACCAGGGTAAGGCTTGTACTCTCTCAATTGCACTCCTCCACAACTACAAGTAATGCATAGGAAAACGTGATCTTCACCTGCCCATTGGCTCGACACAGAATGGTACTGCACTCTGGTCCAGCTCCCCACTTCTCTAGTTCTTGCCACAGGAAGTCTGTTGGTGGGCTGTGCAATTTGGAGTCATTCATGGCCGACCACACAGTGACAGTGGATTCTGGGAGAATCTTGACATTTGGTGGGAACTTAAAGACAGCTACAGGACGTCCACTGACATTTTGTCTTAGGATGTACCCACCAATCTCTAAATCCTGTTGTTGGTGCAAATAAACAGATTAAACAGTGATTATGTTGTATACAGTTTTGCATTGCAGTCATCGGTAATTAGAATGTGAGGCTTCATAACAGGTTCAAATTCACAGCAAAAAGAAAAGTTTCTAGAGGTGAAATAAAAAAAAAAAATGAATTTGTACACTGCTTGGCGACTGCCTGGGTAAATATACAAGATCCTTTAGCATGTCTTAAAGCACACTGGGCATATGGTGCTAGGCCCATGATTGTACAGACCAACCGACACTGGGTGGCTGATGTGGTCAGCATCCCCCCCCCCCCCCCCCTCCCTGACTTCCCCAGACATTTCCTGGTGCCCATTTTAGGCTGGCTTGGCCTCGGAGCCCAGGCCAAGTTTTAAATCTGCCTTGCTGCAGATTCAAACCCCTGACCACATGTCTGGCAGGTCAGCGTCTAGCCACTGTATGGCCTTGGTTGCCAACTGCCTGGGTAAATGGTTGTTAAACACTGGAGAAAACCTGTCCAGCAGACAGCAGCTATGGTATGTTAACTTGTTTGTTTGTTTGTGAATCCTGTAGCTCAAATTTTCTCTTTAAATCACATGAAGAATGTATGGAGTTGTGATGACTTCATTTCCATTAATTTTGATGATGTGTGTAAGGTCTCCAAGTGTGAGTGAAAGGCTTGGGTGTGGTCTGACTACTATCATCACAGGAAATTTTTGTGACCCTCTTTCAGACTCGAAGCATGTGATGTGTATAGTCCTTTACAAGCTTCATCACAGTGGAAATCATGTTAACTGGGTAGACTCCATGCCTCAGAGTTTTGACGTCTTTGCTGTTCCATCTACAGGTGGTGAATCCCAACGGTTCCATCCATAACATCTGTTTGCATGCCACCATGGACTTAAAATATAAGTAGAAGCATTCCCTGCCATGCAAGGAGGCTTCCATAAATACAGAGCTGATACATGATGCTCTGGTACTGGATTCACCAAAAATTGTCATGTTTAACACATGGTTTTATGGGCTTCAATTACTGGCCGAGCATCAATTAAGAATTCAAACAGAAGACATCTCTGAGACCATTACTCATCATTGTGTTATCTAGGCCCTTAAGGGAAGCAAAGAAAGGTAACACTATAACCTACCATGCATGTTGCCAGAAGCGGCTGAAGCGGGTTGGCATGAGTCTGACTACCTCAGGTCCGGTATGACATCACACTAATGTTGGACAACAGGATGTCTTCATTCGACATACAGGACTTCGCGCTGGAGTTCACAGCCAGCGAACACAAGCAAGCAAGCAAACTACCCCAGTCAGCTGCAAAATCCAACCAACAATAGGCAAGTCTAAGTCTAGGTAAGGGAGAATACTAACTCAGCCAACCAAGGTTAAAAGAGTCTTTTCTAGAAGTATGAGATGATGGAGATAAAACTGCAAGGAGTTGACAAACCTCCTCTCGTCCAGGAAAATCTCCAAAACTGGCACCTAGAATATTATAACTATGTATGAATTGGGAAAGACAGCACAAGAAAGTGGAAGAAATAAAATATTAATAATATGGGGAGGACATTGAGGGAGGTGCAGGAGAAATAGGACAGCTTGCCCTAAGTTGGTTGAGTGCTGATGCTCCAGTGGGGGATAAAGCTTGCAGAAAAAGAAGAGACCATTACTGTATTAAAGGGTAGCTGAAAAAGAAGAGACTATTACTGTATTTACTCACTCTTGGGCCCTCATTGACAAGCTTGACGTATTTTCCATCCTCGTTCACCTCCAAGATCTTCAAGTCACCAGTGGCACTGTAGATACATGTTGATTTCATTTGGTCATGGAACACATTCATAACTTTATAGAGCCAGGAACACATCTAAAAAATGTTTGCATATCCTTTATAAGACATCGCAGTCAACATCAGCATCTTTCAGCTGAGTGTTGATTTCTTGGCAAGATTACGCTCAGTAGTTTGCCATTGCTTTCTGAGCGGCCGGCTCACATACCCCGTAAGTTACCGATGTGATTCGAATTCCACTGCTGATTCTCACCGTCGTCACGTTACTTACGAGAGTATACGAGATTACGGAGAAAAGTCGCTAACCTCTAGGCCAGGAAGCCGACAGGAACACATCTATCAAGTCCAATATCCCACAGAATATTTTACAAGTGTACAAACTTTGGACAAATAACTATATTTTTCTGTTATCATAGCCTCATGTTCCTACAATGATATCTGATAGATGCACATTCTCCTTTCATTTGTCTATTTTTATGTTAGAGTCTTCTCTCCAGTTTCGTTCCCTGGATATTTTATCATTTTACTTCTACCTTCATCATGTTACAAGACAGGATCCCCCCAGTATGGCTCTGGTGTCAACATACCTCATAAAATTGGTGCCAGAAATGTATCTGGGAAATTAAAGACACCCAACATGATAGTGACTGCACCATCTCTTGTGTGCTGCTTTGTTTTCAAGTGTATAGACCAAACAGTATTTCCCCAATATGGCTGAACTACTTTTGTTCTGATCAACGCACCATGTTGATCATGTATACATTTGGTCTGAGCTCGCTAAAGAAATCTGGCAAGATACGTTAACACACAGAACAGCATATGTTGCATCTTTTAAAGTAATACACTGATGCTTTTGTTTTTCATTGTGGTAATTGTGCCCCTTGGATATTTTATGTTGAATCTTCTGGTACTGAAGACATTAATGACATGTCCACAAACTTCTGTACTCTTCTGTTAGCAGTGAGCTATAGCAGCATATTGGACTTCTTATATGTCAACTCAGCATTTTGGATGCAATTTTCACGAAATCTTTTGGGCTGTATTTGGCTCTGGCGGCCATTCACCCTCATAAAACGGCTATCAGAGATACTGGTTGGCTGGTTGTTTGGTGAAGAGTCCAACTGAAAGTTAACTGAGTAGACCAGAAAGAGTAAAAATAAGCATATTGTATGGTTGATTGGTTGGTTTCTTGGTAAACAGTCAATTGAATAGACCAGGAATGAAAATAAGCATATCGTATGGTTGATTGGTTGGTGTCTTAGTGAACAGTCAACCGAATAGATCAGGAGTAAAAATAAGCAAATGGTATGGTTGATTGGTTGGTGTCTTAGTGAACAGTCAACCGAATAGATCAGGAGTAAAAATAAGCATATGATGTGGTTGATTGGTTGGTTTCTTGATGAACAGTCAACTGAATAGATCTGGAGTGAAAATAAGCATATGGTACGGTTGATTGGTAGATTTCCCTGCTCTCCCTGGCCAAGGAGTTAATGATGTGGTTCGTAATCCCGTTATATCCACATGGAGAAAACAGCTGTGCGAGATTCGGCAGTGGATTGCACAGCACTGGTAACTTACGGGTGTATGTGAGCCAGTGATTCAGAAAGCAATGGCAAACTACTGAACGTAAAACTTGCCTAGTACATCAATAGCAGCTGAAAAATGCTGGTGTTGACTGCACCGTCCTGTAAGCGATATGCAACATAAAAAAAAAGTGTAATTGTACAACAATACCTTGATTTTGGTACTGGGTAATTGTACAACAAAACCTTTATGTTGATACAGTGTAATCATAGAACGATGCCTTGATGTTGATACAGTGTAATCATTGAATACTACCTTCATTTGGATACAGTGTAATCATTAAATACTACCTTGATTTTGATACAGTGTTATTACAGAAAACTATGTTGATGTTGATCCAGTGTAATCATTAAATACTACCTTGATGCTGATACAGTGTAATCATGGAACAATACCTTGATGTTGATACTGTGTAATTTTACAATACCTTGATGTTGATACTGTGTAATCATGGAACAATACCACAATGTTGATACAGTGTAATCATGGAACAATACCTTGATGTTGATACAGTGTAATCATGGAACACTACCACAATGTTGATACAGTGTAATCATGGAACAATACCTTGATGTTGATACAGTGTAATCATGGAACAATACCTTGATGTTGATACTGTGTAATTTTACAATACCTTGATGTTGATACTGTGTAATCATGGAACAATACCACAATGTTGATACAGTGTAATCATGGAACACTACCACAATGTTGATACAGTGTAATCATGGAACAATACCACAATGTTGATACAGTGTAATCATGGAACAATACCACAATGTTGATACAGTGTAATCATGGAACAATACCACAATGTTGATACAGTGTAATCATGGAACAATACCACAATGTTGATACAGTGTAATCATGGAACAATACCACAATGTTGATACTGTGTAATTTTACAATACCTTGATGTTGATACAGTGTAATCATGGAACAATACCACAATGTTGATACAGTGTAATCATGGAACAATACCACAATGTTGATACAGTGTAATCATGGAACAATACCACAATGTTGATACTGTGTAATCATGGAACAATACCTTGATGTTGATACAGTGTAATCATGGAACACTACCACAATGTTGATACAGTGTAATCATGGAACAATACCTTGATGTTGATACAGTGTAATCATGGAACAATACCTTGATGTTGATACTGTGTAATTTTACAATACCTTGATGTTGATACTGTGTAATCATGGAACAATACCACAATGTTGATACAGTGTAATCATGGAACAATACCACAATGTTGATACAGTGTAATCATGGAACAATACCTTGATGTTGATACAGTGTAATCATGGAACAATACCACAATGTTGATACAGTGTAATCATGGAACAATACCACAATGTTGATACAGTGTAATCATGGAACAATACCACAATGTTGATACTGTGTAATCATGGAACAATACCTTGATGTTGATACAGTGTAATCATGGAACACTACCACAATGTTGATACAGTGTAATCATGGAACAATACCGTGATGTTGATACAGTGTAATCATGGAACAATACCTTGATGTTGATACTGTGTAATTTTACAATACCTTGATGTTGATACTGTGTAATCATGGAACAATATCACAATGTTGATACAGTGTAATCATGGAACAATACCACAATGTTGATACAGTGTAATCATGGAACAATACCACAATGTTGATACAGTGTAATCATGGAACAATACCACAATGTTGATACAGTGTAATCATGGAACAATACCACAATGTTGATACTGTGTAATCATGGAACACTACCACAATGTTGATACAGTGTAATCATGGAACACTACCACAATGCTGATACAGTGTAATCATGGAACACTACCACAATGCTGATACAGTGTAATCATGGAACACTACCACAATGTTGATACAGTGTAATCATGGAACACTACCACAATGTTGATACAGTGTAATCATGGAACACTACCTTGATGCTGATACAGTGTAATCATGGAAGTTAGACGGCATCTTCCTCTCCACACCACTGCTCTGGGGTCTTGGTTTAGACAACAGCGTCTGCTTGTGAAGGTCACGATACATTGTCTGGAAGTAATCACGACCACAGCCAAAACTGACAGGGATGTAGTTCCATTTCTTTACCTTGGCTTGTGTGCCTGCCCCTCTGTTTGTCTCTGTAATACTTTTCTCCAACTTAACTGGTGGATGAAGGAAAAACAAAATATGATTTTTAGTAAACAGTAATCTTTCTTTCTTTCTCTTGTTTTTGGTTTACTTTTGTTCAATTTCTAATTATATTTCAAGAGATCAGAAATCAGACTAACATAAAAATGAAACCTATATTAAGCATGAGTGTTACTGTCACAAAATGGCTGCTAAAAATGGTTTCTCAAAGGGTCACAGATCAAAACTGCAAAATTGCATTAAAAATGGTGGAGCAATTCATAATACAAATAGTATTTGCTTCAACAGTTAAATAAATAATTCTTCCAGTTTTCAAAGAAAACAAGATCACATATCAATTAAACCAATTGGAAGAAAAAACAAGAGTGTATGAATATGAAATATGTAGCAGAGACAGTCATCAGTTTTTTAGAAGAGAAAACTAGAACTTCTTGTAACAACTGGAACGATTTATGGAAAGAGAGATAGTAAAAGACAGCAAGGGAAGATTTTGGACAGCCTTTCATTGTGGAAAGGTGTCAGCAGACTAAATGTTGGAGATTGTGGGATGTGGAGTAGAATGATTGCCAATTCTATACATAAAATGATGATGATGGTGAGTGGCAGCAAAAATAGACACATATTTATGAGTTTGAGCTAAAAAAAAAGTGAAGGGTAGGAGTGACATGGTGGAATAAGATAAGTTGTAGACATGAAGGAGTATGAAGCCATTAAGGATAGAAAGAAATAAAAAATCACCGAAGGTCAGGATAAATACAGCAAAGTCTGTCAGAGCTAGTTAGGTTCACACTGAACCAAGAGAGAGAGAGGGAGAGAGGGAGGGAGAGAGGGAGGGAGGGAGGGAGAGATATATAGAGATGGAGGAACATACAGATGGAGAATGGAGAGAGAGAGCAAGAGATGGAGAGAGATGGAGAGAGAGAGAGGGAGAGGAAGAGATACAGAAAAGGAGAGATGGAGAACATAATTGAATTGAACTTTATTTTAAAAGGGTTACAAATTGGGCACATAGGCCTGTCTTACATTCAGCCCTTCCAGTCACTCATCTTTCATTCATCAACAGTGCATGATACATTCACGTAGGGAAAAAACATTGTCAAATGAATGTTGTAAGCATAAACAATGCATATTATCATGTTATGTGGCACAGACATGGAGAAAGGAGAGAGAGAGAGAGAGAGAGAGAGAGAGAGAGAGAGAGAGAGAGAGAGAGAGAGAGAGAGAGAGAGAGAGAGAGAGAGAGAGAGAGAGAGAAGGAGAGAGATGGAGAAGAGATAGAGATGGAGAAAGGATAGAGAGAGTGAGAGAGAAGGAAAGATGGAGAAGAGATAGAGATGAAGAAAGGAGAGAGTAAGTAAGTAAGAAAGTAAGTAAGTAAGTAAATCTTTATTTTCCAAGGGTTAAGAATTGGGCACGCAGGCCAGTCTGACATTCTGCCCTTCTTCTCTATTTCCCATACATTCTTTCATTCAACATCTCTTATGAAGCAATTCTTTGACAACAAAAGAACAATAAGCATTAAAATGCATGAAAAATAATAAATAATACATGACTCGTTGAGGCAATGTTTAACATCGCCTTCATGAATATCCAAGGTGGGTGTAACGTGCCATACATATGGGAATGTTGTTGCTTTCTTTTTTGGCTAGTTGTCGTTCGAGATAATTTACCATTATTATTGTCTTTGTTGCTGTTTTTTTTTAAATTTTTGTTCAAAAGAGAGAGAGAGAGAGAGAGAGAGAGAGAGAGAGAGAGAGAGAGAGAGAGAGAGAGAGAGAGAGAGAGAGAGAGAAGGAGAGATTTGGAAAAGAGATAGAGATCAAGAAAGGAGAGAGAATGAGAGAGAAGAGATGGAGAAGAGATAGCGATTAAGAAAGGCGAGAAAGTGGGAGAGAAAGGGAGAAAGAGAGATGGATCCAAAATGAAAACATCAGAAGACTGATTCTGAGGCTTGCATGACCAAACTCAAACAGAACACTCCCCCTCTGCTGTGTGTCCACCATGACGAGGTAGAGGGGCTTGCGCGTCCCAATGACCCCAAGAGCTATGCCGACGGTAGCACAGCTATTGGTAGGGCCACCCATGTCGGACAGGTCAAGGGAGAGGGACCAGACGAAGAGACACAAAAACCTGCTGCCTTGTAGGTAAACTGGGGACAGTCAAAGGCTAGGGAAAGCATCCCGAATACATGCTTGTCGAAATCAGATGTACTGAGCCACAGGCTTGACAAAGCAGTGCAGCGTAACTTAATTCATGATGTCACAAATCAAAATTAATCGTTATGGTGCTAATCCCGTGAAGTCCCATCAGGCGGCGATAGTGCCGGGCCCCCTGCCTCGAGGGGGTCCACCCATGACTACTGGTGGTCACCTTCCCCTGTGCTGTGGAGTCAAGGCACAGAGGAGTAGGTTAAGAGCTATTGACCAAATACCCCGGACACTCAACATACTACAGTGGAATGCCGAAGGAGTTTACAAGAAGAAAGACTCCCTAACACAGCGTCTTCATAAAGATAGAATAGATGTGGCATGCATTCAAGAGACACACCTCAACGCCAATCACAAATTCTCAGTCAGAGGATATCAGGCCACACGTTTCGACCGCGAAGGACACAAAGGAGGAGTTCTAATACTTACACGAAATACAATACCTTGCAGCGAAGTATCTGTGATCTCTGACAACCAAACGGAAATTATAGGTGTTGATATAATGATAAAGGACGTGAAAATAAGAATCTACAATCTGTATAGCCCAGCAGATAAGGACCTTACACTCTCAAACATGAAAATAACTGACACAAACTGCATTATTGTCGGAGACTTTAATAGCCGTTCAGAAAGATGGGGATACCCAGATACTGACAAAAGAGGAGATGAATTGGAGGACTGGGAAATAGACTCAAATCTCCATCTACTCAACAAAGCGGATGACACACCGAGCTTCTACTCCAGAAGATGGCTTACCACTTCTACTCCAGACTTAGCTTTCTGCACAGGAGACATCCTCCACAAAATCGATCGCCATGTGCTGGACCAATTAGCAGGTAGTGACCACAGACCAATCAAGCTTGTAATGAATATGGAGTATGTTCCACAGGAGCAAAAGCCCTTGCCCCGCTGGAATTACAAACGAGCAGATTGGGACAGATTTGCAATACTAACAGACAAATATTGTGAAAACATAAATACACGATATGGCAACATAAAGCAAATGGTGGAAAGTCTAAACAGAGCGATAATACAGGCAGCCACTGAGTCCATTCCAAGAGGAGCGAGGAAAAATTACAAACCATACTGGACTGAAGAACTACAAAGTTTGGAGGACAAAGTTGAAGATGCCAGGAAGACAGCAGAGAGAGAACAAACAATTGAAGCGAACATCTCTCTCAAAGCCATCTCAGCAAAATATAAAAGAACAGTAAATCAAACAACAAGAGATTGTTGGAGGGAAAAAACAGAAAACCTGAATTTTGACAGGGATGGAAACAAACTATGGAAACTAGTGAAAGCCATGAACAATGAAGGACCTAGAAACAAACAAATAACAATTAAACAAGGAAATGCCTTGCTTACAGGAAAAAAGGCTGCAAATGCACTAATGGAACACTATGCAAATGCAAACCACATTGATATTACAACCGAACAGAAGAAAGCAATCAAAGACAAACAGATACATCATAGATATACAGAGACAGCAGCAGAATATATGATGGCAAATCTAACAATGGAAGAAATGGAACAGGCAATGAATACCCTAAAAAAGAAGAAATCACCAGGAAAGGATGGAATCACAAATGAAATGCTAATAGGACTAGGCACCAAGGCAAAGAAGAAACTACTAGCAGTCCTAAATAACAGCTGGAAGAGAGGAATAGTCCCACAGGCATGGAAGGAAGCTATACTAATACCAGTCCCAAAGAAAGGAAAAGACCTGGAAGAACCAAATGGCTATCGACCTATCAGTCTACTTAGCTGTGTAGGAAAATTAATGGAACGCATTATCAATGGCAGGCTAACATGGCATCTGGAAGAAAACAAACTCTTAACACCACACCAAGCAGGATTCAGAAAGTACAGATCCACTGAAGATCAAATAACCTATATAGCTCAGGAAATAGAGGATGCCTTCCAAGAGAAAAAGCACACACTAGCAGTCTGGATAGATTTAGAAAAAGCATTTGATAAAGTATGGAAGGAAGGACTGAAAGTAAAACTGCAAAAAATGCATGTTTGTGGAAAAATGTATAAATGGATCAGCCACTACCTTGAGAACAGAACTGCCAGGACAAAAGTACAAGGACAAACAAGCAAAATGATGCTGTTGGAGCAAGGTGTCCCCCAAGGAGGAGTTCTTTCACCAACATTATTCCTAGCATATATAAATGACATCACAGAAAATTTTCCAGCCAGAGTACACACATCCTCCTTTGCAGATGACCTAGCCATATGGACATCTGAAGAATATATTAGTACAGCTAACAGCAGAATACAGCAAGCCTTATTAGCGCTAGAGGACTGGTCAAAATCATGGCTAGTGAAGATAAGTGAGGAGAAAACAACATGCACAGTGTTCTCCCTCTCAAATAAAACTCAGCAACCTAAGCTGGTATTGAATGGAAAAATATTGCGCCATGAAGAAAATCCAAACTATCTAGGAGTCACCTTTGATCGTCGCCTGACATGGAAGACACAGGTTGAGAAAAATCGAACAAGAGCAAGGCAGAGAATGGCAATCATGAAAAAGCTTGCTGGTACAACGTGGGGAGCAGATGAGAAAGTTCTCAAGAAGTTATATACTGGACGGGTGAGGCCAGTACTGGAATATGGCATTGCAGCTTGGGCAACAGCAGCTAAGTCAAACTTTAACAAAATAAGTAGAGTCCAAAACCAAGGAATGCGAATCATAACTGGAAGCCTGAAGACAACGCCTATTAATGAACTAGAAAAGATCACTTGTTTACAACCAATGCAGGACAGAAGAGATAGCAGAGCCCAGCAACAAGCAGAAAAATTTAGAAGATTGACAGACCACCCTATGTATAACAGGTTTAATGGTTTTGGAAAAGGAAGACTGAAGCGTAGCAACTTTGTAGAAACTGCAAAACGAAAGATTAGGGCAGATCCCATACTTAACATATCAACAGTCAAGCCCATTTACAATGCACACAACTTCCCAGCTTGGAGACAGCAGCAACTGCCTGAGATGATAGAAAACATTCCTGGTATTGAGAAAAAGAACACTCAGAATGAAACTGAAAGAAGAAAAATAACCCTCAACTACATAAAAGAACATTACCCAAGCAGCAATTGGACCCATGCATATACAGATGGATCAGCCAAAGATTCAATTAAAAATGGAGGAGGAGGAATTCTCCTTAATTTAAAAAATGGAGTGATAAAAACAAAGTCAGTGGTAACTGGAAAATTTTCAAGTAACTTCAAAGCGGAGGTAGAGGCTTTGAAAACTGCAGCAGAAATGCTCTTGATGGAGGAAAATAAAGAGAAGCAAATAGCTATCTTCACAGATGCAAAGTCAGCTGTCTCAATACTGAAGAGCAAAAACAGCACAGAACTAGCTGACCTAAGAGCAGCACTCCATGGTCTATGCCAGAAATCCAAAAAAGTTGTAATACAGTGGATCCCATCACATTGCAGTATACCTGGAAATGAAGAGGCTGACAGACTAGCAAAAGAGGGTGGACGATTACCACAGCCTGACATAGACATAACCTATAATGAGGCAAAAAGGTTTATAAAAAGCACTTATAGAACCAAATGGGAATCAGAGCATCCAGGCCACCAGAAGGATGATGCATATTACAAACTCTACCGAAGAGAACAAGTAGCAATCTTCAGACTCCGCACAGGACATAACAGGCTGAAACACCACTTGTTCAATAAACTAAAGATAGGAGATACCGATGAATGTAATTGTGGAACTGGTAAAATGACAGCTAAACATTTGCTGCAGGAGTGCCCAATATATGCAGAACAGAGAAAGATATTTTGGCCCACGCCTGCTTCATTTGAGGACAAGCTCTATGGAGATATCAACAAGCTCAAGTTGACTACAGCTTACTTTAACTACATTCAGGTTGACATCTAAAGATGCATGAAGATGTATTTAGACTGCCACACTTCATACCACAGGTATGTCGGTTACAAAAGCGTCCCAGAGGCATGAAATGGAATATTGCTTGGATAGCACATCCATTACGTGGAAAGTCCGAATCAAAAGCTCACTGTGTGGGCTTCGTAAATGGTGGAAAAAGTGTCCTAGTGACACGAAATGGAATATTGCTTGGATAGCAAATCCATTACGTGAAAAGTCCGAATCAAAAGCTCACTGTGTGGGCTTCATAAACGGTGGAAAAAGTGTCCTATTGGCACGAAATGGATATCACCACAACAGTGAGATTCAAACGTCCTAAGAAACCCCCGAGAAGGTTAACCCGGTCAACAAATGCCCACAGACGTCGGATGTGTCGGCCTGATGGCGCAAGAACGCAGCTCTGCTGTAAACAGGCACAACGCAATCACATCTGAAAAAAAATCCGGATGAACGCAGAAGAAGAAGAAGAAGAAACAGAACACTCAACTGGGGAAGCAATATCCAAATCACATCACCGCTAACATCTGTTACACATTTGTGCTATGCATATGTATTACGCCTGTTACACATATGTACGAGGGTAAGTTAATAAATAAGTCACAAATGGCTGTAGAAAAATAACTAAATATGATAACAACCTGAAACCAGTTTATTTGTGTACATCAATGTCCCTTTATTTCTCAACATAATTTCCACCAACATTGATGCACTTATCCCATAGATTTATCAGTCCTCCCAAACTGGCTGCATAGAACTGCGTGCTCAGTTTACCTGCCATCCCACAGAACTGTGTGATTTACTTATTGACTCGCCCTCGTAACTTTTTCTACCCAGCTTATCACTGCTTTACGGGACAAACATTTGTCAGCATAAACACTGAAAACCCACCTTGGCAGGAGACATTTCGCGAATGATGCCAAAGTTGAATGTAAAGTGAAAACATAGTTTAGAAAACAGAGCACGCAGTTCTATGCAGCCGGTTTAGGAGGACTGATAAAACGATGGGATAAGTGCATCAATGTTGGTGGAAATTATGTTGAGAAATAAAAGGACAATGTATGTATAAAAATAAACTGGTTTCAAGTTGTTATCATATTTAGTTATTTTTCTACAGCCATTTGTGACTAACTTATTAACTTACCCTCGTATTACACCTATTACACATATGTATTACACAGCAATACAATGGCAGGTGGATTCTCTTACATTGACCTGACCTCCCAGGTCGACCCAGCCTAAAATAGATGCCAGGATATGTCCTGGCAAGTAAAGATGTTTGGCGTGATATTGATCACATGACTCACGGAGTGTCTACGGGTCTATATACAACTTGAGGCTGACAACATATACCCAATAAGCTACCAGGGCTGTAGAAAGGTCCTTGGCTGTTACTTTAAAACAATATCATTACACTTGTACCATTATGAAGGGGTTACGCACGCAGTTCATAATCTCGTAAACTGCGTTCGCATCACAGCTACGGGCAATTTCACAGCAGGCCGCCTCGCGTTGGTTTCGTATGAAATGCTATGCGTGCCGGTCATTAGAAATCAATGGCAAACTACTGAATGTAAACTTGCCCAGGAATCACAAACAGTAAAAAGATGCTGGTGTTGACAGCTATGTCCTGTAAAGGATATGCAACTAACCATTATAAAAACAACTTTCGGACTGCCCCTCCCATCAATGTTTAAAGACAGAAGGCACTACCTGGTGCAGAACTGGCCCTGACTGGAATGGGACCTACAACGCGGGAATTCACAGGCAGGGAGGACTCGATGTGGAGCCTGCTCAGGCTAGGTGAGCTTTCATAGAGATACTGAGGTCCTGGTGCATACTGGGAGAATTCATGCTTGTACAAATCATCATCGGTAAGTTCTCTGTAGTAACCTGCATCACCAGTCATTGCGCCCTCTCCACAAGAATACAACTCATCTGGAATGTATGATGTGCTGTAGTCACAATATAGATCACTGCGATATCCTGGGCTGATGTCTCCTGGAAAATATCAGATAATAAAGGACTTATTTTGAATAATAATTTATATCTATAAATGTCTTCAAGCATGAATAAACCCCAGTCGACATCATCATCATGTGCCATGCCAATATTTGTGGACGGTCATGGTTTGCTATCTCACACGATCACCAGTCATGGATTAGCTCTGTGTTTTTGTCTCAGTTGTGACATGTGACCAAGTCATCCAGATATTTACTTTTCTGCCTTTCCCTTGTTCTTTTCTCTACAATATTGCCAGTTGTCACTAAGTTCTCTACTTTATTTCTTCTTGTTAAAGTGACCAAAAAATCTTGACTATCTAAATCTAATTTCTGTAATCAGTCGATGGTTTTAATTTGTTTCTTGTAATCGTGCTCATTGGTATTTCTATCTGCCAGATGTTTATAAGTTTTTCTTCATGATTAAGAAGGTTAAATTAAGTGTATTACATGTTCCCATTCAGTCAAGCTCTGCACAAACACTTCCAGGTCATTGTTCAGTAATAACATAAAATATGAATTGTTTCACAGTCAAGTGTGAAGGTGAGAGAACAGAGTTTGAATCTGAAAATTCAGCAGAAACAGCAATTTTGTGATGTATTGTTCTTTGTGTCGCATTTGCTCGCTTTGAACTCAAGCGTAGTCCATACATATGCTACTACTTCTAGTGCCTTAGTGTAATTTGTTTGCTTGTGGATGTACTTTCTCTTATACCAGTGTCGCTCACCATCAGGCCAACCCACTCCGACTTCTGAGGTACTGTGATGTGTTGTAAACCTGTGTTAATGTGCTTGTTGCCATCATGTTGCCATGTTCTGGTGTGGTTGTTGGCGTTGTTTCTGCTGGTGTGGTTGTTGGCGTCGTTTCTGCTGATATGGTTGAGAACCTTTGGCACAACACCAGCAAAACCAATCAAAGGCAACATATGCTTGTGAGTCATGGTGCACCTCACAATGAAAGATGAATAACCCCAGTAACATTGCTCCAGCATTGTGTTGTGTTATCTCAATAACATTACCCCAACACTGTGTAGTGTTATCTCAATAACATTACCCCAGCACTGTGTTGTGTTATCTCAATAAGATTGCCCCAGCATTGTGTTGTGTTATCTCAATAACATTGCCCCAGCATTGTGTTGTGTTATCTCAATAACATTACCCCAGCATTGTGTTATCTCAGTAACATTACCCCAGCACTGTGTTATCTCAATAACATTGCCCCAGCACTGTGTTATCTCAATAACATTGCCCCAGCACTGTTTTGTGTTATCTCAATAACATTACCCCAGCACTGTGTTGTGTTATCTCAATAACATTACCCCAGCACTGTGTTGTGCTATCTCAGTAACATTGCCCCAGCACTGTTTTGTGTCACCCCAATAACATTGCCCAACCAAGCTCATTTATGCTGTCATATTCTGGCCTGTTATTTGTGTTTCTTTCCTCCAGTTTGTCCTCACATATTATAAGTGTTTTAAGCTCCCTACAACTGTGGGATGGATAGGGCTGCTTGAGGTTTCCTCCAGCCTCTGCTAGCTCCTCTGACTTCATTTCCAGGAATTCCACAGTGGGTTGGTTTCCACTACAGATGAAGAACAGATAGATGATGATGATGACGAAGAAGAAGAAGAAGAAGAAGAAGAGGAAGAAGAAGAAGAAGAAGAAGAAGAAGAAGAAGAAGAAGAAGAAGAAGAAGAAGAAGAAGAAGAAGAAGAAGAAGACGACTGGGAATCTTACAAGAGAACTAGCAGTCACATTTTGTAAATTGGCCTGACCTAAGGTATTAGCTCTCCTACTCTCTGTCAACCTCTGCACAAAACTGCTAGCACCAGGTGTTAGGTGACTTGATGCTGCATTCAGGGCAGTGAGGGAGTTGGTCCTTAGAATATCACTTGTTGTTGGCAGCTCAGGCATTCTTGTATGAGCTGTAGATGTTGCAGCTTGCAGCCTAAACATGTAAGCAATAGTTAGGAACAATTTATTAACTCTTTCTGTCTTGGAAAGTTAAATCAGCTACAGTCATAGTTAGAAGGGGTTAAAGTAATAAATGTACAAGATAGAAGGAGTTAAAGAAACCTGGTGGGGTACAGTGGGTTAAAGTAATACTTGTACAAGGTAGGAGTTAAAAAAATATCACTGGAACAGAGTGGATTTAAAAAAATGACTATGAAATAGGAGTTATTGAAACAGCTGAGCAGAGTGAGTTAAAATAATAATTGTACAAAGTAACAGGAGTTAAAGAAACAGGTTTGACGGAGTGGGTTAAATTAACTACTACCTGGGACAGAAATATAGTTTATCAACAAATATTAACTTTTTAAAATAAAAATTCGCATATCCTTTTACAGGACATCGCTGTCAACAGCAGCATCTTTCAGCTGTCTGTTGATTTCTTGGCAAGATTACGCTCAGTAGTTTGCCATTGCTTTCTGAGCGGCTGGCTCAGTTATCCCGCAAGTCACCAGCGGGGGACAAACCGCTCCCAGTTCTCGCCCGCTACGTGATTACAGGATTACGGAGAAAGTGGTGTAACCCCTCAGCCAGAGAGACCGGCAAATATTAACTACCCTTATAAATTACGCATTTAATTTTCCTATGCAGTACAGACAACTTCTCCTACATTGCTCTTTCAAGTGGAGTGTATCATACTTAATTATTTACCTCTTTCAAGTATCCCCTATCAAAGAAGAAGTAAGTGCCTCCTTCCCTCCACTAGCCTACGGGACACCCTTGGGCAAGGTGGATTACCTGTTTAGCACCTCATCAGGGTCACATGAAGCAATGGGTGCAGGTGGTTGATGAAATTGAAGAGCAGCTGACAGATAATTGTAAGTTATGGTCTCCAATCTTTTTGGAGACAATGGCTCCAGTCATCGACCAGTATGCTCACTGCTAGGAAGGAAAGCAATGGCAAACTACCTTCTTTACAAATTCTAAGAAAGTCATGTTTCGTTCAAAAGAGAATCATAGAAATGGTGTAAATGGGTGTTCCACAGGAGTAGCCTTGCCTGGTAGGGGTTGTCATGTGCATCAGGTGACTCCAGACCTTCAGCAAGTGACTGAGCGCAAAATACTAACAACATTTAAAGTGGGAACGTGGAACGTTAGAACTATGAGTGAAGATGGCAAAGTGAATAACTTTAAGAAAGAAATGAGAAGACTGAATATTAACATTTTAAGTATATGTGAGACCAGATGGAAAGGAATGGGCATGATAACATCAGAGGAATATAACATAATACATTCTGGTAGAGTGAAAAAACAGCGAGGGATAGCACTTATAATGGATAAGGAGAGATCAACATCTGTCAAAGGATATTGGACTGTGTCAGATAAAATATTATTGGTAAAGCTAAGTGCAGACCTTTTGACCTCAACATCATACAAGTGTATGCACCAACAACAGATAGCAGTGATAATAGCATTAATGAATATTGTAATGATTTGGAGATTTTCAAGAAATGAAAGTATTTAGAATTAAATATCATAATGGGTGACTTTAATGTTAACGTTAAAAATCAACAGGATGGATACACAGTAGGCAAATATGTACTAGGGGAACAGAATGAAAGAGGTTGCAGTCTTGTACAGTTGTACAATAGGCAAAAGAACATGATATTTTTATTGGAAACACGTAGTATCAACAACATCTGAGGAGATTATGGACACAGAGGAGTCTTGACCATATGATCAGAAACCAGACTGATTACATCCTCATCAACAGATTTCCAAATGCCTTAAAAGTCGCAAAAAACTATACAAAGCACAGACTGCTACAGCAAACAAAGATTAGTCATAAGCAATATACAAATAAAATTAAAGAACAGATGTGATACCTTGTCCAATCTAGAAATTCTATTCAGGCATACTGGGCATTTGGTACTAGTCCCATATTTGTATAGAGCAGCTGGCACACCAGGGCTGATGTGGTCAATATTACACTGGCCCCCTTTACTGCCCAAGACATTTCTTGGTACTGGTTTTAGGCGGGATTGACCTTCAAGCCTAGGTAAATTTTAATTATGCACCTCAATGTGAATTTGAACTCCTGACCCATGGGCCAGCAGGCAAGTCTGCTAGTCACTATGCTGCCTTGGTATATAGTGCTAGCCCCATATTTTATAGACAGACTGGTGCTCATGTGGTCAATATGGGTGCTCAGTGAGTGATGTGCTCAATATGGGTGCTCAGTGAGTGATGTGGTCAATATTGGTGCTCAGTGAGTGATGTGCTCAATATGGGTGCTCAGTGAGTGATGTGCTCAATATGGGTGCTCAGTGAGTGATGTGCTCAATATTGGTGCTCAGTGAGTGATGTGGTCAATATTGGTGCTCAGTGAGTGATGTGCTCAATATTGGTGCTCAGTGAGTGATGTGCTCAATATGGGTGCTCAGTGAGTGATGTGCTCAATATTGGTGCTCAGTGAGTGATGTGCTCAATATTGGTGCTCAGTGAGTGATGTGCTCAATATTGGTGCTCAGTGAGTGATGTGCTCAATATGGGTGCTCAGTGAGTGATGTGCTCAATATTGGTGCTCAGTGAGTGATGTGCTCAATATTGGTGCTCAGTGAGTGATGTGCTCAATATTGGTGCTCAGTGAGTGATGTGGTCAATATTGGTGCTCAGTGAGTGATGTGGTCAATATTAGTGCTAAGTGAGTGATGTGCTCAATATTGGTGCTAAGTGAGTGATGTGGTCAATATTAGTGCTAAGTGAGTGATGTGCTCAATATTGGTGCTCAGTGAGTGATGTGGTCAATATGGGTGCTCAGTGAGTGATGTGGTCAGTATTGGTGCTCAGTGAGTGATGTGGTCAATATTGGTGCTCAGTGAGTGATGTGGTCAATATTAGTGCTAAGTGAGTGATGTGCTCAATATTGGTGCTCAGTGAGTGATGTGGTCAATATTGGTGCTCAGTGAGTGATGTGGTCAATATTAGTGCTCAGTGAGTGATGTGCTCAATATTGGTGCTCAGTGAGTGATGTGGTCAATATTGGTGCTAAGTGAGTGATGTGGTCAATATTGGTGCTCAATGAGTGATGTGAACAGAGGACTTTGACATTAGTGAATCCACATCGCTGTCCAGGATGAAAGACTTGGGAGTAAGAATCGGCACGGCCAGACGCGAAAGGTACATCGGGAAAACGAGGTGCCTCATCAACAAACACAGAACTGGCACTATTAGCCACTGGACGCTGATGCATATGCTGGGGGGAGGATCTGAGCACCTATGGACCTGTCCGGAGTGCAATGAAGATACCCCAACTGATAACTGAATAACTGAGTGATGTGATTAATATTGGTGCTCAATGAGTGATGTGGTCAAAATTACACCAGCCTCCCGTACTTGCCAGGACATTTCCTGGTGCATATTTTAGGCTGGGTCAACCTGGGAATCCAGGTCAATTCAAAATGGAGACTTTCAACACATTATGGTTGGGCTGGTCGGCAAACAAAGCTATTCACTGAACTGCACCTGTCATCTGCTGCCTATATAGTACCTACGGTGTATGGCAGGGGGGGGGGGGGGTCTTGAGTCTGAGGAATTAAGGCCGCCTGGCTAGTGCAGTCACCGCAAACTGTGCAGGTTAGGGTTTTCTTTTTGCCCCTGACAGAAAAAAAAATCCACACATTACTGAGAATCCAAACCCGGGTCTTCCAAAGGAGAATCTGGCATTCTAGTTGCTTGGCCAGGCATTCCTCTGCGCTGCATCAGCTCTCTATATTAAGTGTATTAGAAGTTAATCACATGATGCCAGTGATGTGCTGAACTGAGTTCACCTTTGCCTGGGTTGTCACATTATTCATTCAGTCCACATATTAGTATGAAGTTTGTTAAACATGTCACTCCACCATAAATAAAACAATAGTGACTGCCGCATTAACTCTTACAGGAAGTAAAGACTTTCTCATGTTTGGTATATGATTTTTCTCTCCATTCAAGTTTTCATATGATGGTCATCTTTAGGTATCCAAAATTTTCAAATATTTATTAAATATATTCATACAAAGTTGCGAAATGTATAGCCAGGATTAATTTAAACAACAAGTGTGGTATGAGATAGCCTGCCATCGCATATATTTCAAAATCTGAACCCCAAATACTGATAGCTCACCCTTCACAAGTTAATTTTCCAAGATTAAGGTCACAGACAATCAGAAAGCTAGATTTATAGTTGTGTGATATGCTAAACAATAACCTCATGACAGTCTTTGAACTGATTAACTCAACATGACACAATATCCTGAACTAATGGAAAATATTAATTCGGAAATAGTATTTCCAACATTAGTATGTAACCCTGCACCCATTAGTTGATTAGGTTGCACCCTAGAGCCAAATTACATTAGCTATAATACTTTTTTAATAGTTTAGATACTGTGTAAAAACACACTTCCATGTTACTGAAATACATTTCATAGATTATTTTGCTTTAGAAACACATTTTATATTTGCAGTACTAGTTAACTTGCACTATTCTATTGTCACTTCAAAAATATATCATTTCTGCACACTGATTTTCTAAAATGGCTTAGTTTCATATCAAGTTTTCCCTGTGGAGGCAGCATTCACACTGCCGATGTCTGCTGTCCTTCAACTGTCCTTATGTCTAGCATATATAACCAGCATATATATGTTTATTTTCAAGTTTCCTTAAAATATTCCCTGTCTACTCTACCTGGCCTCTTCTTCCTCGAGCAACACCTTCAGTGCTTCAATCTCAGCTTTCAGCGGAATGTTCGATTCACGAGCACTGGTGACCTCAAACATCTTTGTGACCAGCATGTCTTGAACATCTCGAAGCTTTTTCTCCAGTTGAAGAATATTGTCTGCTGCTTGTTTGCGCTCAAATGTAAGTGTTTCCTGCAGAGTTTGCTTCTGATGTTGAAGACTTGCAATCTGTTGAAGTGTTACCAAAATGAGGCACTTTATATACAACAGCTCCAACATGTAAACCATGATTACAACATAACTTTAAGGTGAAGTCAGTAAATTAACTACAACTCCAACATGTTTACGATGATGGGGAAGTCAGTAAATTAACTACAACTCCGACATGTTTACGATGATTACAACATAACTTTAAGGGGAAATCGGTAATAAGTTATAAATGAATATTAAAAGTGACAACATTAAAGGATCAATTTCTACACCTGAAAGAGAGCTGAGAAAGACAGAGGGAGAAGGAGAGAGAGGGTGGAGGCAGTGTGTGTGTGTGTGAGAGAGAGGGGGGAGGGGGTAGGGAGAGAGAGAGAGAAGAAAATCTCTTTACATGTCCTGAGAAAGAGAGAAAGAGACAGAGAGAGAGAGAGGATAGAAAACCTTTAACATGTCTTGAGAGAGAGAAAGAGAGAGAGAAAGAGAGAGAGAAAGAGAGAAAGAGAGAGAGAGAGAGAGAGTAGAAGACCTGTTACATGTCTTGAAAGAGAGAAAGAGAGAGAGAGAAAGAGAGAGAGAGAGAGAGAGAGAGAGAGAGAGAGAGAGAGAGAGAGAGAGAGAGAGAGAGAGAGAGAGAGAGAAAGATAGTAGAAAACCTTTTTACATGTCATGAGAGAGAGAGAGAGAGAGAGCGAGAGAGAGAGAGAGAGAGAGAGCAGAAAACCTTTTTACATGTGTAGAGAGAGAGAGAGAAGGAGAGAGAGAGAGAGAGAGAGAGACAGAGATGGAGAGAGAGAGAGAAGGAGAGAGACAGGAGAGAGGGAGGGAGAGAGACAGAGAGAGACAGACAGAGAGGGAGGGAGAGAGACAGAGACAGAGAAAACTCATCTACACATTGTCAGGAGTACAAGGTTCTAGCCCCACATGGTGGTATAGTCCAAAAGTCCCTCACTGGGTGAAGCGGTCAACACCATATCGGCTGCCTTGACTTCCCATCTCATTTCCTAGTACCCATTTTAGGCTGGGTCAACATAGGAGACATGGTACTGAATATTCTATAAATATACCAATATGATAGCTGGGTCAACATGGGAGACATGGTACTGAATATTCTATAAATATACCAATATGATAGCTGGGTCAACATGGGAGACATGCTACTGACTATTCTATAATTACACCAATATGATAGCTGGGTCAACATGGGAGACATGGTACTGACTATTCTATAATTATATCAATATGATAGCTGGGTCAACATGGGAGACATGGTACTGACTATTCTATAATTATACCAATATTATAGCAAGCCATATCCAACTTTAGAGGTGAGCCATAAACTTCAATAAGTTCACATGCACAGATATTGCTTGTGGTCTCAAGCTTGTGTCTCTTATATGTATGTTTTTTTTTTTTTGCATATCCCTTATAGGACGTTGCAGTCAACATCAGCATTTTTCAGCTGCTGTTGATGTACTAGGCAAGATAACGCTCAGTAACTTGCCATTGCATTCTAAGCGACCGGCTCACATACCCCATAAGTTACCAATGCGGCGAGGACTGTTACTGATTCTCGCACAGGTTACGTTACTCACGAGAATATATGGGATTATGGAGAAAGACGTTAACCCCAATATGTATTTAGATTAACAGATTTTTGGACACAAAGTACAATACTCACTTAAAAGTATTGTTTGTCAGAACAATGTAATCTATTACTTTGTGCGCAAGAATGACATTACCTGTCCTTCTAGGCTCCAAATCTTGGCTTGCAGCTCCCCGATGCTTCCGATGAGTTCGCTCTTCTCTTGTGAGAATCTTTGGATTGTTTCAGTGTCACTGTCAACCTGGGCTTTCAAAGCACAAAGCTGAAATGAGATGGGACAGATAAATAAGAAATATAAACCAGGTGTGTAAAACAAGACAAGGCAGATAATTGGAAAAGATAACATTATTAACATAAATATAATAATGCAGGCAACTGAATTAGATATGCAAATACTCAAACAGACCACACAGATAGGTTAGTAGATAATGCTAACAATGTAAACAGATAAAAAATTTGTTAGTACACATGCATATGTAAACAGACATTTTTTTTTCCGGCCAAATAATAAAAAAATAAAGTTAGTTGCATATCCCCTTGCAGGACATCACAGTCAACCCTAACATTTTTTGGCTGTTTGTGACATCTTGAGAAGTTTACGTTCATTAGTTTGCAATTGCTCTGTGAACGACCGGCACCCACACCAATTTGTTAAAAACCAACGCGAGGCAAAAAAAATATAATCTTATTTATGGCTGACTCAGTCCAAGGATTATTAATCTGAGCCAGGGATGGACCCTAATATAACTTCTCTTTGAGGTTGAAAGGGATATAATCAAAATCAAAATATGAAACTTGATTTAACTCCTAACACTATGTTTAAACAAGAGACAGAAAATTGCTTCTCTGCCTTTTGGCTAAGATCAACGTGTAGTATCTGCACTTGCACTAGCCAGCGCCACCAGAAGAGGCAGTCATCCGAATGACACACAGGGATGTGGAACCTCTTGGGGTGGCTGTTGCCCTTGGAGAACCGCAAGACCTTATAAAGAATAAATAATATGGCATAGTACTCCAGCTCTCTGCCTCATGTTCAGAAGTGTGCGTCATTCAGCCCATGACTGCAATTTTTCCAAAGACCCCATTGTGTTATCAATGGAACTATGGAGTTTGTGCTTCGTGTGAAGCTCTCGGCAGCAGCTTATTGTTCTGAGAATAGAGAATTAAAAAGTGTGGATAACTGAAATGATAATAGCAAAAATGGACATACATATGACATAAATAAAACCATTAAATCAATCTTGTATTCATGCTTGCAGCCATAAACACAAAGCAACATTCTTTCTGTGGATCAGAATGACCACATTGACCAATTCTAACTTATAATGAAATTCAACACCAAATGACTTTAGGGAATTATTAATGACAAGAAGATGACATGGAGAACATGTATTGAACAGTTTGGTGTCATGCAGGTATGTATGTATGTCAATGGAGACCAGGTCTGAGAGAGAAATGCAGTGGATTTGGTCAAACCACAAAAACACAGCAGGTTTCATTTTTGACTGAAATGGATTATGTGGAAGACTGAGCACTGATAGAGATTTCTAGAATTCAATGACATGAGTTATGTGGAAGACTGAGCACTGGTGGAGATTTCCAGAATTCACTGAGATGGGGTATGTGGAAGACAGAGCACTGATGGAGAAGTCTAGAATTCACTGTCATGAGTTATGTGGTAGACTGAGCACTGATAGAGATGTTTAGAATTCACTGACATGAGGTATGGAGAAGACTGAGCACTGATGGATCTTTCTAAATTCACTGACATGGGTTATGTGAAAGACTGAGCATTGATGGAGATTTCCAGAATTCATTGACAAGAGTTATGTGTAAGACTGAGCACCGATGGAGCTTTCTAGAATTCACTGATATCTTCTTCTTCTGCGTTCATCCGGAATTTTTTTTGGGACATGATTGCGTTGTGCCTGTTTACAGCAGAGCTGCATTCTTGCGCTGTTAGGCTGACACATCCGACTTCTGCGGGCATTTGTTGACTGGGTTAACCTTCCCGGGGTTAATTCACTGATATGAGTTATGCTGAAGTATTTCTATCTAATCATGAACCAGTCTGCATAGAGCTGGGTGTGAGTTGGCTGAGAGCCTATAATCTACTGGGAGATGACAGGCAGAATTAGTAACAATATTAGTAGTTATGCTAAGAAGTAGCAAAGATTACATCTACTACTCTTTCTGAGTTGCATGGTTTCTAGCTTCATATGTGATCTCTGTGAGTCATGACTTTGATGTGGCTGCATGTATATCCTTTTGCTGACGTACCTTATCGTGCACACCAGACATATCTTTGACTTTCTACTGAGTTGCTTCCTGTGGGCAGGAAATGTTCATTTAATCTGTATCTTGTCTGCTGTCACATCTGGCTGCTTTAAACCCAACCTTTGGCCACATTTCTGTAAGTAACAGGGTTCACCACTTGAATGTGAGGTGAGGCAGACTTTAGTTGGAGAGATTGAGAGACAAAGTCTTATAACTGATTAATAATCTGATATAATCACTTCACTGCCCTGATTAAATTAACTGAATACAACACGTAGACTCACATTTCTGGAGTACTGCTCCTCTGATTCAACCTGGTATTTTCTGAGTTCTGTCTCTGCTGTATCTCGCACCTGCTTCACCACTTCATTGGCAGACACATCTGCTGAGCTCAGCTCTCGAATTCGAGCCTCCAAACGTAAAATAGTTGCTGCTGCAGCATCAAGACGATTCTAACAAACGCAACAAAATTAACAGAAAGGCAGTTATTTTATGTGACTGTTTCTGTTCCAATCAGCTGATGTTTTAAAATAACTATCTGGGTCGGAAGGACAATTTAGAAACTTTTACATTCACTCAGTGTTTATCTTCTTTTTGGCACACAATATTCTATGAACTTTACTGCAATATTTAGGTTCAAAAGCCCAAATTGCTTCTTTAGTGATTGTGAGCTGGTGACTACATTATCTACAAACAACTTTAGCAGCTCTGGTTTGACTATTTTTAAATCTGCAGTCAGCAGTCTGGCTAGCTCAGTCGGTAGAGCATGAGACTCTTAGGGTTCAAGCACCACATGGAGTGGCTGACCAAGTGGCTAGAATGCCATTCTCCTTTGCGAGACCCGGGTTCAAATCCTTGGTAAGGCGTGGATTTTTTTTCTGTCGAGGTGAAAAAGAAAACCCTAACCTGCACAGTTCGCAGTGCCTGCACTAGCCAGATGGCCCTAATTCCTCAGGCTCAAAACCCTCTGCCCTGCACTGCAAGGTACTGGATAGGTAGTAGGTGACATGACTGATATTAATGTACACACGTCCACTGGAAGTTCACCTTTAGAGCAGACAGTTGGCATTTACAGATGCTGAAAGTGGGAGTTAGCTTAGCTGAAAGGAAGCTGCACTGATAATGTCAGGAGTTTTGTTGGACGAAGGTTTGAGGCCTGCATTCTTCATCTCACTAAGTAAAAGAAAGATTGGCCACATATTCCTGCGTGCAGTTAGGCCAACAAAATGTGATGGCCTTATCACATCACTGCTTGCTGCTTCGGGACATGTTTTATTTAAAATAGGTAATGAAGAATCAGATTCGCTGGGCTGGTCACTTGACTCGCATGCCATATCACAGGCTCTCTAAACGAATTTTTTACGGCGAGTTGCATTGTGGTAAACGCTCCCAAGGCGACCAGAGGAAACGCTTTAAAGACACTCTGAAAATGTCACTGAATGCTTTTGGAATTCATCATGACACCTGGGAGACTGCAGCCAGAGACCAAAATTCGTGGCATGCATCATTACGCAAGGGTGCAGTCACGTGTGAGGCAATCAGTCAGGACTGCAAGAGCTGTGAAGAAAAGACAGAACAGAAAAACCACTGCAGAAAACATTGTCCAGATTGTCAAAGAACATTTCGGGCCAAAATAGGCCTTATCAGCCATCTTAGAACTCACGGCTCCATACTTTCAACCCCACTGGATGAAATGAATGGTCATCATCATTCTTGATGGACAAACAACAACATTTAAACAGGTGCTGATATGCCAGGGTCAAGCTTCATACTGTTCAACATCTCTCTTCAACCATTCAAGGAAAGACATAGTTAGAGATGTAAAAAACAGGGGGACAAGCAGGAGTTAGTTATAGCTGGGTAAAGAAAGAATAGGAAGACAAGAATGAGTTAATTATGTGAGATATACTTTGTAGGATTGGGTTTCTAAAAGACAAAGGGTTAAGAATGAAAAATTAAATGTTACATATACACACTGTGTCACACCTGGTAATCTTTGATCTCTCCTTTATGAACTTGTTCTGAAAACTCGACTTTTCTGACAACTTGTTGTAGTCTTTCCTCACATTTTTGGTTGGAAACCAGTTCCTGTTCATATCTGAAAACAGGAAACTAGTGTTACAAAGTGCCGTGTGTGGTTAGAGCACAGACTTAGTGACATACTGCTCTCAGTTCATTTTATGGGATACATAGAATTTGTTTTATTTGACTAATACGATTCTGGGGTTAACCCAGTCTTACATAATTGGTAGGACAGATTTCTCTAGAAAGGTCAAGGTAACTGACATGTCACTGGTCCTTGTGTGCCATTTGTTTGTTGAAAAATGTAGACCAACTATCAAATAATGTGCCACAGCAGCATGTATGCAGAGTGACATTACTGCTTCATGATCTCACAATTTGTGTTTTGTACTGAGTTGTCTTCTTCTATAGCCTTATACTTTTACAAATGCATAATTTCTTATACTCGGTTACTTCATAAGCTAATTGTCTTTCTATTCTACCTATACACGTTTTTTGGCACTCACAATGGAATTAATAAATCCATATACAGTAAATGAACATATAACAGTGTGGCTGGAAAAGAGAGTTAATAAATTTTCATGAATCCCTGTGCAATCAACAGGTCATAAAATGTTGAAGTCGGCCATCATGGAACATTAGCTGATTAGTAATCTTAGAGTTAACAAAGAAAAGGCATTTCATGTACTGTATTTGATGAAGAATAATTGATTGCTCAAATATACTGAGGCATGATCAGTTAGTTGATTCCAGTCATTTCTATGCAAACAGAAGGACTTCCTTTTAAATCTTGCGATATATTGTTTGTGACTTTTGTGTTTAAATTCACTAAAGGAATATGTTGTTTTGAATTTTTGTTTTTGGTGAGTTCTTTTCTAAGTTTTTGTAACTGTTCTAGCATTTACATAAATTTTATGTTAGCTATAATCATTAGTTGCTGTGGTAGTAGAGTGGCTAGTACACTTGCCAGTTGGCCCGATGGTCATATGTTCAAATTCCCATCAAGGCGAGTATTTAAAGAAAACTGAGTTGGACTCCCAGATCGACCCAGGCAAACATGGGTACCCAAAAACATTCAGGGAAGCAAAGGCAGCTGGCATAAAGGAAAGTAAGCATAAATGTGATCCAGTGTTATCCATCAACAAATGATAAGTATGAATCAGTCAGAGAAATTTTACACTGAAGCTTCAAAGTACTATAGGTAACCAAAGAAATGGCATTACAACAATTTTGTTAAGTGATCTAAATGCCAAAACTGGATCAGACAACATGGATTATGAAAATATTATGGAGAAAATACAGACTGGAGATAATGAAGGAAAATGGAGAATTATTCACCAATGTTTGCACAGTGAACCAATGTGTCAGAGGAGGAATTGAATAGTATATCCGGGATTAGCAAAAGAACGCCACCCTCATCACCCTCACAGCCCGCGTTGGCCGGTTCTCGACCCTAGGGGGTCAAACCGCACCCCCCTTCCCAGCGAGAGACTGAGCCTCTGTATTATCATTCTGGATATCTATGTTGCTTTATGTATTGTTTTATGTGAAATAATTTTGTTTCACATAAAAATATACATAAAGCAATGTAGGTATCACCAGACAAAACTGATAATATCTGTATTAACAAGAAAATATGATAATCACTACATGTTGTAGATGCTACTAGAGGTGTAGATGTAGTTTCAGATCATCGTCTGCTTATAAGTAAAATTATGTTGAAACTCAAAAGATACATAACATCTTATAAACAAGGAACCTATACAATGGAGGATACCTCAGAAACCAATAAACAGATTATAGTCAGTCTCTAATAAGTACTGAGTCCTGCAACAGTCAATAGACAAGGCTAGTAAGGAAGGCTGCTGGCAGAAGCTTACAAGCGTTTTAACTTTTAATTAAATTTTCTATTTTCACGTTTTTCTATAGATCTGTTTGTGTTGTTCCTGATGAAGATCACTAAAATCAAAACGTCCATTCTTTGTGTTGTGGTGTAACTTATTTTTATCTCAAATACATCATTATTAACACTGTTATTTGTACACTGTGGTTTCCGTTTGCTGGATTTACACTTGTTGTAAGGTATGTGCGTGGTGTCTATGTTTATTACATATCACTTTTCCGCAGCAGCCACATATACCTAACTGCTTTCATTTTGTATTGTTATATCCTGCTGCAGTCATTATTTCTCTTATCCTATTATTGGCTGTTTGTGTTTTACTAGATAGTTTGCAAATGCTTTCTGAATAACCGATGCCTTATACCGTTTAAATCAATGCACACTGTTCTGCTTGCAAATCAACCGCACTGATTTCGAACCCTCAACTTGTTATGTCAAGGAATTGTGGAACATAGTGTCACTTTCTTTTAAGCCAGGGCACCAGTCACGGAGAACAGGAAGAACATTGTAAAACAAGGGGAACTCATTTAAAACTTTCAGCCTTATCCATTAACACACAAACTATATGCTACAGGTAGGTATAACAACACACCTTTGCTTCCACTGATCAATTTCCCTTGTTAAATCGTCCACACTTTTTTGTAGCTGTTCCACTTCCTCTTGTGGTCTTTGAGCAGAGATATGAGCATCTTTAACTGCTGCCTCGAGGTTTCCAATTCTTCTTTGCAAAATGTTGATCTCGTCTAGAAGCCGGCTGTTCTTGTCAATTTCTATTGTAAGTCTGTGGAGAAATTAACAGTGACTAAAGTAAACTGTGGAGGAAAACATTAACAATGACTATGTCCCAGGTGGTGGTTGTGGGTCTGTGATGTGATATTACCATCACATGTTGTAGACCTGAATACATGGAGAAATAAGTGGCCAGTCTTTTCCTCTACTGGTGGGCAACAAATGCAGGTGTCAAATCCTCATCTGACTATGGTCATGACAAGCAATTACCAAAGTGAAATTTAAAAAACATGTATAGAAGCTGTATATATATAATAACATTAATTAAAATCACACTACAAGAATAACATGTATTAAACATTGACCAAAATAACAGCAATAAATAAAGCACAGAAAAAAGCAGAAATATGCATCTTATGTAAATTAGCTGGCAGTCTCAGAACACACATTCAGGATAGGAAGCGAAGAAAACTATCACAAACACATTATAAGATACAACAAAATAAATCAGTGTTAAAGATTTCAAACGAACATAACTAAGTGGGTTAAAGGAACAACTGTTTGACATGGAAGAGGTTAAAGTAATAACTATCTGGTATAGATGAGGTTAAAGTAACAACTGTCTGAAATTGAAAAACAAAGTAACAAAAGGAACATAATAGAGTGAGTTAATGTAACAAATGTCTGGCATAGAAGGGATTAAAAGTAATAAATGTCTAGCACAGGAGTTAAACAAGGACTTAAAGTAATAACTGTTAGACATTGAAGGATTTAAAGTAATAACTGTATGGCATAGAAGCAATTAAAGTAACGATTGTCTTGGACAGAAGAAGTTCAAGTAACAACCATCAGGCACAGAAGGATTCAAAGTAACAACTATCTGGAACAAAAGGAGACAAAGTAACAACTGTTTGGGATAGAAGGAGTTGTGATTGCTTTCTGATAGAGTAACAAAAGGAACATAACAGAGTGAGCTAACATAACAACTGTCTGAGAAGATGTTAAAGTTGAGTTGAGTTGAGTTAATTCTGCTTGAGATATAGTGAGTTAAAATATTACCTAGAACTATTTTGGCTGATGTAATGGCTAACTGAAACACGAGTTAAAGCTATACTCTGAGTAATTTCTGGCTGAAAGAAGAGTTAACATATAAACTGTGAGTAGTGGCACAACAGCCATCATGTAATGTACCTGTCCTGCATATCCCCTATGTACTTCTTCTGCTTGTTGCTCTGGATGTTGAGAGCACTTCTCTCAGCAGCACCTGCCTCAATTTCTTTCCTGAAAACCAAGATACCAAATATGAGCCAAACTATCAGTAATGGTACACGATGAGTTCAGTGGCATAGGAAAACATGGCACTTCCTGTGAAATCAATGTTAGCTCAGATATCATTCCCTAATTAATTCTTATGTATATTCTCATTCTTTTCTGTCATATATATTCAATACACTGGAAAGATAACTGAATCCTTCATCTCATTAATTCTTCATTGTGATTGCTTAGGCCAGTTTAGTTTTTTTTTTTTAAATCTCTTCTTGTTTTCTGTTACTCCCTGTCACCATCTCAGTCCATCTAGCATTATTTTTCTCAGTCTTCCTCTTCATCCACTGATTTTTCCAGTGTTGATGATATTTTCCAATGCCTCTCTTCACATTATATGACCAAAAACAGTGTTTGTCTCTTAGTTTACATAATGTATTCTTTGTTTAGTCTCTTCCAGGTGGTCAGTGTTAGTTACTCCTGCACTCTAAGCAACATTTATCTCAGGAGCCACATCTCTGGTGCTTCCAAGCTTTTCTTAATTTGTTAATTCATGCTCCATGATTCACTGTCATACAGCACAACAGGTTCTATTTAACATTTCAGTACTCTTTTTAATTTCAGTTTTAAAGAGTACTGCTGAGTGACACACAGATTTTGGCCACATTAAATTAAAAGACATTACATTTTTATAAAAACCATACTGGAAGAAATACTGCAAGTGATTGAGCAAGAGATAAACAAGAATTTGGAAGGCAAGATAACATTAGGAGATAGATGGATAAGCAATCCATCAAAGAAAACTGCTATCAGCGTGAAAGAAGCATGCATGTTGCGAATCGACTGCAGCCAGTATTCAGTGTGGAGACAACAGTTGACTGATTAACTGAAATAAGTAAAGAAGATCTCTATAGATCAAATGATGAGGGCAATCAGAATTGAACAAGTAAATTGGCAAGGCGATCTGCTTCAAAACCGCTTCACCGGTTAAATAAATAAGAGCAGACTAAATAGGCAGCTGACCAGACTTCATTTGAACATTTGAAAACCTGCTCACAAAATGGCGGCTCTGTGGCCAATGGGTTACGAACACAATTTATAATCTCGCATACCACGTTTGAAACAGCTGTGGGAAATTTGGAAGCACACCACCTTGTGTTGGTTTCCATACAATGGTATGAGTGCTGGTTGTTCAGAAAGCAATGGCAAACTGCTGAACGTAAACTTGCCCATTCATTCATTCAGTAGCATTTCCTTTGCAGAACCTCGCTCCCATAACAACCTTCCGGAAAACCTCTCAGTTATAAGCAAGATGTCCCGCTTCCGATACACCCATCTGGAGATCATCTGCTACATCCTGCACCCATCTTCTCTTTGGCCTTCCTCTTCCTCTTTTCCCGCCATATACCCTTTCATTATTGTTCTCTCCAAACTTTCGTGACGTTTCAAGTGACCAAAATATTTCAATTTTCTTTGTTTTATCATCTTTAATAGCCAACCTTCTTCAATATTCAGCTCTTGAAGTATGGATGCATTTGTTCTTTTCTTTATCCAAGATATTCTTAGAACTCGTCTATAACATTTATATTCAAAGGCATTTATGCGCTGTTCAGCTTGTGGCCAACATTTGCCTTCTTTCTTAGTCATTTCTTCCAACAGCTCTCTTTTCAGTTTCCAATATTGGTGCCAGGACCTTTATATTTATTTGATTGTGTTGTGCATAATTCAATTGATTCAAAATTTGATGCTTGAATTGCGTGTTAAGTGGTCATGATTTTGCAAGTATCAGAAGTGTTCAATATATTAGTTAGTCTATGGGACACCCTTGGGCAAGGTGGAGAACCCATTTATCCCCCATATCAGGGTTACGTGAAGTCATGGATGCAGGTGGTGAATGGAGTGTGAGAGCAGCCGACAGATTGTTGTTGGTTATGGTCTGCACTCTGCAGCGATAGACAAATAATCTAAACAATAGAGACAATGGCTATGGTCACCGACTAGTACAGTCACTGTCCAGAAGGAAAGCAACGGCAAACTACCTTCTGCAAAACTTGCCAAGACACCTGAACAACTATCACAGAAACCTGCCCAGAAATAAAAAAAAATAGCCAAAAAATGCTGGAGTTAACTGCTACTTTTTAACCCACAGAAAAAATATCTATAGCAAGTGAGATTCTGGTAAACACACATTTGGATTCATGCCTGTTCTGCAGAGTTTGTGCACTCTACTGAGATTCTCCTTGTGTCATCTAGGAGAGGAAACTAGAGCACTTATTGTGGTATCCATGTGCAACAATGGTAATCCTTTACCAAAACCAAACCAAACCAAAGCTGATTTTTATTTCCTAACAATTTTTCCAGTGCAACAGTGCTCTCATGGTCCCCTCATTGTGATTTTCAACTGCATGGACTTTTTAATGCTTGCAGTTTGTACATGTCACAACTTTTTTACCCTTATCTGAGAAGCACTTATTGGAGAATGTTGTCACAACTGAGAATTTTCAGGATATTAAAGAAAAAGATCAAGATCAATAGCAGAAGAATATCCTGGATGAGTTGGCTGAGTAATATAAGTTGACCAGCGTTCCAGTTTTTCAAGAGCAGAGAAAACACATAATTAATGAGAAACATGATTGTCTGTGTTACCCGCTCATGATGGCAAAAGTTAGTATATGTAAAGGCTAAACACTTCGCATAATCTAGCATATATGAAGGCTTGAAACCCTATACCATAACATGTTAGAAGAGCGAGTGAACGAACGAACGAACGAACTTTATTTTAAAAGGGTAACAAATTGGGCACGCAGGCCCGTCTTCAGCCCTTTCAATCACCCACCTTTCATTCATCAGATGTGCATGTTACATTTACATAGGGAAAAAAACATTGTCAAATGGATTTTGTAAGCATAAACAATGCTATTACACATGATACATTCACATGGTGAAATAAAAACATTGTCAAATGAAAGTTGAAAACATAAACAGTGCATATTGCAATGTTGTGAGACACATCCCCCATCCACCCTCACATCCCGCAGCCACCCACACATACCGCAGCCACCACACCCCACCCCCCATCCACCCACACATACTTCCACGCATTCACACAGACCCAGGCAAAAATACATGCCACCACCCACCCACTGATCCCCCACCCACACACATCCCCCACCCATCCCATAACCGACATGCACACACCCACCCACATATTCTCCACCACCCATCCATACACCTGCAACCACCCAGCAAAACACACATCACAAAACCACACACACATACTCCCGCCAACCCACACATCCTGCACCTATCTACACACACATCCCGCACACTCACAAAATCCCCCACCCACCCACACACACATCAGCCAACCTACACCCACTCACTCACCCATTATCTGCCACCTCTCATCTACACATCCCCCACCTATACACACATCCCCACCCACAAACACATCTCCCCACCTGCCCACACATATCCCCCACCCATAAACAACCAAAAACACACACTCCCACCACCCATAAATACCCCACCACACACATCCACCGCTCACACACATCTTCCCACAAACACACACATCTCCCACCCACACGCTCATCTCTCACACACATCCACCCCCTCATGTACTCATCCATCAACCACTCACACCCACACATCACCCACCCGCCCATCAACACATGCATCTCTCATCTACCCTTCCCACCCACACACACACACCCCAACTAGAAGAAGAAGAACAAGAAGAACTAACAGATGCTGTCTAAGAGTCACCACCACAAGTTTGTAACCACAATAAATGAATCATACTCACCGAAGTGCATCCAGCTCATTTTCATACATGTTCTTAAGGTTAGTGATCTCATCCTCAAGTATCTTTGTGGAGTGAAGAAAAGCAGATGAATCCACATTGTTGGAATGCTGATTGAGCAACCTGACACGTGCAATGTATGAAGAGAAGCGATCATTAAGTCGTTGTAGTTCTTCCTTCTCCTGCATGCGAGTTGATGGCCCTAGACTGGTGCTTACTCCATTTATTCTCTCGCCATAATCCATGACAAAGCTGCCAGGATTCTTAGCTGGCGCTAAATTATTGATGACGGCAGATTCTTTGCCTGGTGATACGATGGGTCCAATGACAGGAAATGGATGAGACATGGATCTCTTATAATTCCTACAATAAACTATCGTGAATGAGGGCGGGGTCAAGTAATGTCAATGGTGAATATCTAAGTGTGGAAGTATAATTATATCACTGGAAATTTTAACTGCGTGGAAGTTTTCTTAAAGTAGTACGATAATTTCATTGTAATACTTTTAGAACACTAATTCATCCTGTGTGCTTACCAGATAACAAATGATTTGTAAATTAAATATGCAGATAGCAATATATTTTGCTGCTTACGACACTCAGTGGGTGAAATAAAATAAAAAAAATTAATTTCATGTAAATAGATTAATTAATTTAATAATACATTTAAAGCTTTAGGCACGCCAGAATATTAACATTTTACCTACAAATAATGACAGTGTCTCAGTGAAGGAACAAGCGTACTTTTGACACAGATAGATAAATAGATAAATGGACTTGTACTTTGTGACACAGTCAACTAGACATCTTTAGAATATATTATCATAGATAAATGGACTTGTTCATAATTGGCTGGATTTTGCAGTACATTTTTTCTATAGAATGGGGAAGCCAGCCCACACCCAACCCTCCTATATCGTCTCCTATGACATGTAAGGTAGATTACATTGTGCTACTATTCTTTGCTTCTCTTAATGGTCCTGGTAACACACAGGCAGACTCTCATTAGTCGCCCGTTATAATATTTATGGTTAAAGTTAGTTGCATATCCTTTACAGGATGTAACAGTCAACTCCAGCATTTTTTTGGGTGTTTGTAGTTCCTGGACAAGTTTACATTCAGTAGTTTGCCACTGCTTTCTGAACGACTGGCACTCATACTATTGTATGGAAACCACAATGAATGAATCACCAAAAAACGAGAAGTAGATTGTGAGCACGACTACAAGAAACAAAATGGACATTGCGGTCAAAGCCTTCGTCAGCACAGAACATACAAACAAGTATAGACTAACAAATACACGAAAGACACTACATGAAAGTATTAATATCATACTAGAGCACGACTGCTATGGAAACCACGGCAAGGCAGTCTGCTTCCAAATCGCCAGCAGCTGTGTTTCGAACGCGGTATGAAGAATTGCAAATTGCATTCATAACCCCTTCGCTATAGAGCCGGCATATTCTTGGTAAGTTAATAAAATAGAAGGACTAAAATGGTATGACAGAATCAACAATGTGGAGCTTATGGAGAGAAGTAGACACATACCACTGAATGAAGACGTGAAGAAATGATGCTGGCGCTGGATAGGCCATACATTCAGAAAGCCAGAGAATAGTATAACTAGAAAAAAGCCATTGTCTGGAATCCACAGGGTAAAAGAAATAGAGGAAGATCTAAAAACACATGAAGAAGAGAAGTAAAAACATATGGGGAAGAGAAGTAAAAACATATGGGGAAGAGAAGTAAAAACATATGAAGAAGAGAAGTAAAAACACATGGATAAGAGAAGTAAAACCACATAGATAAGAGAAGTAAAAACACATGGATAAGAGAAGTAAAAACACATGGAGAAGAGAAGTAAAAACACATGGAGAAAAGAAGTAAAAACACATGGAGAAAAGAAGTAAAAACACACAGAGAAAAGAAGTAAAAACACATGGAGAAGAGAAGTAAAAACACATGGAGAAAAGAAGTAAACATGGAGAAGAGAAGTAAACATGGAGAAGAGAAGTAAAAACACACGGAGAAGAGAAGTAAAAACACATGGAGAAGAGAAGTAAAAACACACGGAGAAGAGAAGTAAAAACACATGGAGCAAAGAAGTAAAAACACATGGAGAAGAGAAGTAAAAACACATGGAGAAGAGAAGTAAACATAGAGAAGAGAAGTAGAAACACATGGAGAAAAGAAGTAAACATGGAGAAGAGAAGTAAAAACACATAGAGAAGAGAAGTAAAAACACATTGAGAAGAGAAGTAAAAACACATGGAGAAGAGAAGTAAACATGGAGAAGAGAAGTAAAAACACATGGCGAAGAGAAGTAAACATGGAGAAGAGAAGTAAAAACACATGGAGAAGAGAATTAAACATAGAGAAGAGAAGTAAAAACACATGGAGAAGAGAAGTAAACATGGAGAAGAGAAGTAAAAACACATGGAGAAGAGAAGTAAAAACACATGGAGAAGAGAAGTAAACATAGAGAAGAGAAGTAAAAACACATAGAGAAGAGAAGTAAACATAGGGAAGAGAAGTAAAAACACATGGAGAAGAGAAGTAAACATGGAGAAGAGAAGTAACCATGGAGAAGAGAAGTAAACATGGAGAAGAGAAGTAAACATAGAGAAAAGTAAACATGGAGAAGAGAAGTAAAAACACATGGGGAAGAGAAGTAAAAACACGTGGAGAAGAGAAGTAAAAACACATGGAGAAGAGAAGTAAACATGGAGAAGAGACGTAAACATGGAGAAGAGAAGTAAACATGGAGAAGAGAAGTAAACATAGAGAAAAGTAAACATGGAGAAGAGAAGTAAAAACACATGGGGAAGAGAAGTAAAAACACGTGGAGAAGAGAAGTAAAAACACATGGAGAAGAGAAGTAAACATGGAGAAGAGAAGTAAAAACACATAGAGAAGAGAAGTAAACATGAAGAAGAGGAGTAACTTGGAGAAGAGAAGTAAACATAGAGAAGAGAAGTAAACATGGAGAAGAGAAGTAAACACGGAGAAGAGAAGTAAACATAGAGAAGAGAAGTAAAAACACATGGAGAAAAGAAGTAAAAACACATGGGGAAGAGAAGTAAAAACACGTGGAGAAGAGAAGTAAAAACACATGGCGAAGAGAAGTAAAAACACATGGCAAAGAGAAGTAAAAACACATGGCGAAGAGAAGTAAAAACACATGGCGAAGAGAAGTAAACATGGAGAAGAGAAGTAAAAACACATGGAGAAGAGAAGTAAACATGGAGAAGAGAAGTAAACATGGAGAAGAGAAGTAAAAACACATGGAGAAGAGAATTAAACATGGAGAAGAGAAGTAAAAACACATGGAGAAGAGAAGTAAAAACACATGGAGAAGAGAAGTAATAACACATGGAGAAGAGAAGTAAAAACACATGGAGAAGAGAAGTAAAAACACACGGCGAAGAGAAGTAAAAACACATGGCAAAGAGAAATAAACATGGAGAAGAGAAGTAAAAACACATGGAGAAGAGAAGTAAACATGGAGAAGAGAAGTAAAAACACATGGAGAAGAGAAGTAAAAACATATGGAGAAGAGAAGTAAAAACACATGGAGAAGAGAAGTAAAAACATATGGAGAAAAGAAGTAAACATGGAGAAGAGAAGTAAAAACACATGGAGAAGAGAAGTAAACATGGAGAAGAGAAGTAAAATCACATGGAGAAGAGAAGTAAAAACACATGGAGAAGAGAAGTAAACATAGAGAAGAGAAGTAAAAACACATGGAGAAGAGAAGTAAACATGGAGAAGAGAAGTAAAAACACACAGAGAAGAGAAGTAAAAACACATGGAGAAGAGAAGTAAACATAGAGAAGAGAAGTAAAAACACATGGAGAAGAGAAGTAAACATAAGAAGAGAAGTAAAAACACATGGAGAAAAGAAGTAAACATTGAGAAGAGAAGTAAAAACACATGGAGAAGAGAAGTAAACATAGAGAAGAGAAGTAAAAACACATGGAGAAGAGAAGTAAACATGGAGAAGAGAAGTAAAAACACATGGAGAAGAGAAGTAAAAACACATGCAGAAAAGAAGTAAAAACACATGGAGAAGAGAAGTAAAAACACATGGAGAAGAGAAGTAAACATAGAGAAGAGAAGTAAAAACACACATGAATAATATAGAAAGGATATGAACAGAGTGATCGAGTGAAATGACGAGTCATGACCGCCCACGCTTTCCGGCATGGCACATGATTGATTGATTGATGAACAGAGCTTCATGGGATAACTAATGATAGAAAGGCTTGAAGTGGATTTGTTGAGGGCCTATGTCCCAATGGGAGATAAAAGGTGAACAAAGAAGATCATAGATACTATACACTTTTGTTCAATTCTCTTCTTTAGATATTTGAAATATACAAGACTCAGCAGTTTTTTCCGGTTTCAAGATGGCGACGGACGGTCGTGTTGTTTTGTGTTCGTTAACTTTTTCGCGAAGGGGATGGATTTATTCATCTCTTGCGTGTAATTGGTGTGCCAGGATGTAAAACCAGGAGTTTCTGCTCAAGATCTGCGCGGGTGCTACGGAGTTCGTGCATCGAGCGAAGCCTTCCTTGAGTGAATTTTCAGCAGCGTGTGTCGTTCTCAGCAGTCTGTGTTTACGTTTTTTCAACATGGCGGAACAACGTGTGTTTTCCGAGGGTTCAGCAGTCAACATAACGAAGCGGCGTGGTAACCGCGCAGGGAGGAAGAAACAAGGTAAGCGCGGTGGTTTGAGACGTTTTAGACTCAAGTGTCACCGTCTAGGACTCAGGAACATCCGTATTCTATATTGGAACTGTGCCAGTGTAAAACAACGGGGCTCTATTTTAGAAACCCTAGTTTACAGGAACGACATTGTAGCACTCCAGGAGACGAGACTGGGCGATCAGCCACTCCGAATTGCCGGCTTCAAATGTTTCTACAACAGACGACATCTGGGAATGGCGATTCTCGTTCGCGACAGCATGGTGGCGTCAGAGCTAGACATGTCCAGTTGGGACAGTGACGATATACAAATACAGGCGTTGAGAGTTCATTCCAGTATACCATTCGTGTTGGTTAATGTTTATGCCCGCAATGCGAGTGTGGACGCACAGAAGTGGCAGTGCTTAAGTGGCATATTAGGCCACGAGAGAAATGTTATTTTCTGTGGTGACTTCAACGCTAAAGGCAGATCATGGGGAAACACTTCCTCCAATACACAAGGGGAGGAGCTCGAGACTGCACTGGAAACCATCGACCTGGTTTGTATCAACAGTGGCTGTGTCACCAGGACAGCAAGCCGTCCAGGCGATGAGGACAGTGCTATTGATCTGGCGCTAGTTTCACCTTTACTCACTACAGTGTGTAGATGGGGTGTCCTAGGACACCATGGCAGCGACCACCACCCTTGCAGCATATTGGTGGAGAAAGGCAGAACCAGGCAGCACAAGCTAAAGGTAAAGACGTTCCAGTATGACAGTACAGGGCAAGATGTGGTGAGTAAAATAAGACGTGACAAGCGCAGAACGTTTCAGGGCAGGAAAAAAAGCTGGGAGCAGCCACCGTGGTGGAGTTTCGAGGTGGAGAAGGCTTGGGTGGATAAGCGTAGTGCTGTAAGGAGATGGCAAAATGCCAAGAAGAACAGAGCTGGTCATCCTAGTCCCTGCTTGCACTTAGAAAGAGAGATGCACACAAAAGTAAGCTATTTCAAAAAACTGGTCACGGTGGTTAAAAGCGAAAAATGGGCAGAGGTGTGTCAAAGAGTAAGCACAGACAAGTCACTGAAATTGTTCTGGCGACTACATAAAAGCATGAGTGGTGTAGTCAAGAATAAGAGCATTTCTGACTTCCAAGGTGCTGACCTCATCTGGCAGAGGACTGACGAGGACAAGGGCAAAGCCCTCTTTGAACGCTACCTTGAGCAGAGCAACCAGACAGACATGGGAGGTCGAAATCTGGCCAAGGAGGTCACCTCAGACAGATGCAAGGCCCAGAACACTTCGGATGAAGACACAGTGACAGTGAAAGAAATCAAGGCTGTGCTTCGACGATCAAAAAACAGTGCTCCAGGTCCTGATGGCATAAGATACGACGACATAAATAGGTGTACCGACAATGAGCTAGAGAAACTAGCAGACATGTACAACAACAGTATAGGGAGTGCTAGCATCAAGGAGGAATGGTTACACAGCTATCTGATTCCCTTGCCGAAGCCTGACAAAGACCACAAAAAAATTCAGGGATATCGAATTATAACCATGCAGAATACAATAGGCAAGCTGCTGGAGAAGGTAATTGCCAGGAAAATATCAAGCCAACTAGAGAGGCAAGGTGTTTTCCCACCTACCCTGGGTGGGTACCGTCCAAAAAGAGAAACCTGGACCAATGCAGCAGTCTTTGCCCATGATGTCTATGAAGGTTTCCACTCAGGCACTGAAACCGTTGCTGCAGCGATTGATCTTGAGGACGCATACAACAGAGTACCACTGGATTTTTTAATGTTTCAGCTTCTTGAACTAAACGTAAGTCCATTCCTCCTTAGTTGGATCGCTGCAGCCCTCTTCCAACGGAAAGTAGTTTTTAGATGTGGCAGTTGGACTTCGGAACCAACAACAATATATCCTGGCCTACCACAGGGATCACCATTATCTCCGGTACTGTTCAACGCCTACACAGTGAGAATCACCAGTGAGCAGATCACTGGACCTGGCAGGACATTGTCATATGCCGATGATGTTTTAGTGTATCGTCAGGGTAAGGATAGAGAGGAGGTTGCTGGGGAACTACAAACCGAACTCAATCGCATAAGTACTTGGTGTGATGAAGCTGGGGCAATGGTCAACCCAACAAAGGCAACAGTGACTTGGTTCTCGTTGAATAATCATATTGTCAACAATCAAACACCAACTGTAATGCTGTGTTCAGAGACAGGTGGAAAGAACGCAGGCAATGAATTACCTGGGGATACGGTTTGATCGAAGCCTTGCTTATAATGTGCACATAGACCAGGTGATAACAAAGGCCAAGCGGGGTTTGGCAGCGATGCGGGTGATGGCGGCAGCAAACTGTGAGCAGCGCCATCTATGTCTTCTGTACGAGGGGCTGGTCATGTCTGTTTTGGAGTATGCAATGGCAATCTTGACTCTCAGCCATAAGCAGATAGAAAGGATGGAAAGGATACAGAATGAAGCTATGCGCATTATTCTTGGATGTACAAGAGATACAGCATGCAGGGCGATGCGCTACCTTCTTGATTTTCCAACCATTGAAGAGAGAATACAAGTTTGCAGGGCACGCGCCTACCTCAGAATTAACGCAAACACACAACATCCACTGCATAGTGAAATTAGGAAGGTGAAGGGCAGCAGGTTAAAAAGAGGACGGTCGTGGATGGGTCAAGCCGAAGACATTCTTCAACAGGTGTGTTCACTTGAGGACTTAGAACCTGGCGAGGAGTGGGTGCAAGTGCCAACAGACCTCTGCACATCCTTTTCAGTTTGCATCCAACTAGATAGAAAATGCAGACAAGAAAATCCGGCTGCTGTTGAGGCTGAAGTACAAGCGTTGATTTTCGAGAATTCGCTAGACGGTGACGCGGTCATCTACACAGATGGGTCGGTCGTCCGACATGTGAGAAGCTCATGGGCCTTTACAGCTCGGGCCGGAGGGAGAATTGTGAAGGAGGACTCTGGTGCTTTCACTGAAACCACAAGTAGCCTGACCATGGAAGTCATGGCAGTAAGTAAAGCAATAACATGGCTCGAGACACAGACATTCACCAGGGCTTGTTTCCTTAGCGACTCAATGAACATGATCAAGAGGATAGAGGAGGGGTCGATCCGAAGAGAATGGTTGCTGCCTCTGAAGCGGTCTCGGCTGGCAAAGATTAGTTTCATCTTCGTGCCAGGGCATGAGGGAGTACAAGGAAATGAGCGGGCTGACAAGCTCGCAGGTGAGGCTACTGTGGAGGGCGGACGCGCCATGGACCAGGCTGACATTCTGAATGCTCTACGTGATGTGAGACTTTTGCGAGAACCAAGTGATGACTGCGAATCTACAACAATGGCCAGACTGCTAGAGCAGCAAATTAAAAGAGGGGTGGCCAAACAAGAACACTACGCAGGAAGCCAAAGAAGATTGATAAACCAACACAGAACTGGCGTCGTTAGCCGCTACACGCTGCGGGATTTGCTGAGGAGGGGATCCGAGCACTTATGGACTGAATGGTTCGATGTGCAACGAGGATGATCTGTCGACTAACTAACTAACTAAGACTCAGCAGAATAGTCTTGTCAGTCTGTGATTTCACCTATGATTGATTAATACATTTATGAGTCCTATGGACACCTAGGGTGCTATATAAATTATATATATAAAATTTTTTTGGTTCGTATACATTACAGGACATCACTGTCAACATCAGCATCTTTCAGCTGATTGTTGATTTCTTGGCAAGATTACGCTCAGTAGTTTGCCATTGCTTTCTGAGCGGCCGGCTCACATACCCCGTAAGTTACCGATGCGATTCGAACCACTGCTGATTTGAACCGTCATCACGTTAAAAAAATTCTGATATTATACAAATGAGGGTTCAGGTGGATGATAGATCTAGCAAACAAAAACACCCTTTTAGGGTATCTCGTTGGCCATACTCTGAATTGCACATTTTTCTTAGGTGAGGAGCGGTCTTCATTTGGAAGCAGGAGGTTCAAATCCCTGTAAAGGCCAAAGGACACACTAAGAATTACATGTTTATTTTATAACATTATAATAGTTTATATTATATTGTCTAGTGTGCCATCTGCCGGTCTCCCTGGTCGAGGTGTTAGCAGCTTTCTCCATAACCCCGAATACTTTCGTGGTTGACGTGAGCGCACAAGAATTGAAAGCGGGTTGAGTCGCGCCAGTGACTTATGAGAGTATGGAGCCGGTCGCTCAGAAAGTCGTGGCGTGCTGATGAGCGTAATCTTGCCTAGGAATCAACATACAGCTGAAAGATGCTGATGATGTTGACCGCAATATCCTGAAACAGGATGGAAACACGGAACAAAAAAAGTGTGCCATCTATTTCATCTAATCTCCACTTCTTTCTTCTACTTGTATATTATACATGCTGCCTAACAAAGAAGTAAACAGTTCTAAAGCTACTTGTAGTAGTTTATTTAACTTTAACCTGCTTAGTGATAGTGACTTAGTGATTGTGGTTTTTCTGACTTTTAAATAATAAATTAATTATTATTTATAGTTATGATGTTATATGTACCTGACGAGATGCAGCGAAATATGCCAGGCAATAAATCGTGCAATCTATTGTTTGTGTCTTCGTTATTCAAATTCACTACGGGAAAACATTGATATATGTTTATTGTTATGTTGATTTTTTACTTATCATTATCATTTATCTTTAATTATTTAAAAAAAAGTTCTAATTCTTTGACTTCGGAGACAATGATTACGATGTTCGGATTAAAACATTGATAAATTAGTGTTAATTTTGTACTAAAATGTCTATTCATTTCACTACATATCCTCATCATACGAAGAGCTATTAACAAAGGACAAACTACTGTTTGGAAACAATGCCTGGCTTGAGCAGTGTTCACAAGTTGTTGATTCGTTTCCAGGAAATGAAATGCTCCCGATTGCGCATGCGTTTGGGGCGGGAGAAATGTTAAAAACACGAAACGTAGTTTCACAGACCCAGGTCCTACGACAGGCAGCAAGGCAGTTTTGTCTATTTCCCGTGCTCTTGCTAAGTTCTGTTGCTAATCTTTGTAATGCTACTCTGCCAATCCGTCCAGAAATACTAATATCCACTACATCTTTAACACCTTCAGTCTTCCAGGTTGTCACAGTTAACTGAAGAGAGTTCACTGAAGAGAGAGTGAGGAGGAGAAGACGAGGGAATGGTGTGAGAAGACGGCATAGAAATAGGAGGGCAGGCGCCAGGAGAACAAGACGAAAAGTGGAGAGACTAGGTTTCAACTATGTAAGAGTGGGATACTGGAATTGTCGCAGTGCCAGACAGAGAGGTCCTGTATTGGAGAGGCTAATATATGATTTTGATGTCCTCGGTACGCCAGTTATATAAACCCTACTGGGCAGAAGAGACATGGGCAAGGTCTGCTGGTGAAGGAAGGAGTGAAGCATGTGGTACTTGACTTGAGCCAGTGGAATCACAGTGCAAGAGAGGTCCAGGGTATACAAATGGAGATTGGTGGCTTAAGTTGGAACATCATAAATGTATATGCCACAGTGGACTGTTTTGTCAGAAAGGAACACTGGGACTGGCTTAAGGAACTGGAGGAATTACCAGGTGATAGGCTACTCATATGTGGAGACTTCAATGCAAGGAACAGAGATTGGGACAGTAGTGGAGAAAACCGACAGGGAATTGCCCTTGCGGATGCCATGGTGGACTCCGATGTGGTCTGCATAAATGATGGTAGGCCGACTAGAATGGCAATGAGGCCTAGCGATACAGACACAGCTATTGACTTGGCACTTGCCTCCCAGTCATCAGTCCTTGATGTAAAGTGGAATGTTTTGAATGACCGTGGGAGTGATCACATGCCATGCTCAGTCCTGATCTCTAAACCCAGGAAAGTTAAAGCTGGGAGAGCGCGCAAGACCTTACGGTATGAGTGGACCGATTGCCTTCTTGGACGCCTCAGACAAGGGGCATGCAACAGGACTGTTAAAACTCCCTTTTTGCAGCCTCCATGGTGGACCCCAGAAGTAGACAATGCGTGAAAAGCAAAGAGAGCTGCAGTGAAGCAGCTAAAGAAAGTGCGACAGACACTTCGAAGCTCACGAGAGGAAGTGGACACAGTTAGTGAGGAGTTTTCTGGCACCACGAGGAATATGCAGTACGAAGACATCATACGGGTGGAAGATGTTAAACACATTTTGAAAAAGGCAAAAGACACGGCACCAGGGCCCGATGGGGTCAGATATGACCACATGAAGGGTTTGAGCGATGCAGACCTGGAGGAGATGACCGACTGCTTTAACCAGAGCATTAGAACAGCAGCAGTACCGCAAAATTGGGTGCACAGCTATCTCATCCCTCTCCCAAAATCATTCAAGGATCAGTCAAAGCTTAGCGGCTTTATGATCATCACCCTTCAAAATACATTTAGGAAGGTCTTAGAGAAGATAGTCGCTGTTAAGCTGCAGGATGTTTTGGAAGGGGAGAATCTTTTCCAAGAGGCCTGAGGAGCTACAGGCCAGGAAAAGATACCTGGTCAAATGCAGCCAATTTTGCCTTTGATGTTTATGAGGGGTTCCAGAGTAGACAGGAAACTATGGCGGTGGCGCTTGATCTCGAGGATGCGTACAATAGGGTTTGATATGATATTTTGATGACCGCACTGATGGAGAAGGGGGTCAATCCCTGGTTGGTGAACTGGATAGCAGCCGTCCTACACTCTCGTCGGGTTGCTCTCCGTCTGGGTGCATGGACCTCAGAGCCACACATGTTAACCCCGGGACTGCCACAGGGATCTGCAGCCTCACCGGTGCTCTTTAATGTGTATACGAGCAAGATTGCAAACCTAGAAGCACCAGGGGTTGGAAGAATACTAACATTTGCAGATGATATTCTTGCATATAGGCAGGGAAGAGATAGGGAGCAAACAGCCCAGGAGTTACAGGCGACAGTAGATAAAGTGATTGACTGGTGCACTGAAATGAGTGCTGTCATCAACCCGGAAAAGACGGCTGTTTTGTGGTGCTCTCTGGATAACAGGAATGTAAGAGCTGATGTCCCAAGCCTCGCGATGGATGGTAGAAATGTCAGCAGAGAGAACAAACTGAAGTATCTGGGGATCACATTTGACAGGAGCCTATCCTTCAAGGACCATGTGGAGACGGTTGTGACAAGATCGCAAAAGGGACTCAGTGCACTTAAAACTATGGCTGCAATGGACACAGAGCAGAGAATGCTTTTCACACTATACCAGCACTTGATCCTCTCAGTAATTGATTATGGAATAGGTCTGCTCACTGTCTCAGAGAGTCAGCTGTTGAAGTTAGAGCGCATACAGAACGAAGCTATGCGGGTCATTCTGGGATGCACCAGAAACACCCCAGTAGTGTGTATGCGCTACATCCTTGGTCTGTCGACTGTTGCTGGTAGGATCAAGGTGATGTAGGCGAAGGCATACCTCAGAGTAGCTGCAGACACAGACCACCCATTGCATGAGGCGCTGGACGCAGTTAAGGGTCAGCGACTGATAAGATGGAAATCATGGATGGCTCAGGCGGAGGATACGATCAGACAGGTGTGCCCCTTGGAGAACATTAGGCGTGGAGAGGAATGGGTCAGAGTGCCAGCGGAGCAGTCAGACTTGTACAGAGTTATAATCACATTAAGCCGGGAGTGCAGGGAGTGGCCAGCAGGGGCCACGGAAGTGGAAATCCAGCAACTAATTCAGGACAATGCTCACTCAGGTGATGTGATTATCTACACAGATGGTTCGGTGTCAAGAGGTGAGAGAAGTGGCTGGGGGTTCATAGCCAAAGCTAATGGTCGATGTTTGGGACAGGAGAGCCTGGCATATGATACCACAACATCCAGCATAAGAATGGAGGTGGAGGCAGTCACTGCGGCTCTCCGCTGGATGGAGAATACGACACACACACACACACATCGTGATTGTAACTGACTCAGAAAGCATGCTGACAAGGGTGAGGACGGGCAGGCTTCGTGCGGAGTGCCTTGCTTCGTTTCGGAGGTCACGGGTGACAAGCATCACCTGGATCTTTTCTCCGGGGCATGCCGGTGTGCTGGGAAATGAACAGGCGGACAGATTGGCTGGCTCTGCAGAACTTGGTGGAGTTCTGATACATGACATGAGGAGTGACGAGGGGATCTGGCTGACGCTCAACGCTCATATGAAAGGCTAGACGGACTTATAATCAGATTGCTATTGGTACTATTAGTGTTGGAACTCTTCGCTGGCTGCTGAGGATGGGGACGGAGCACTTATGGGAATGCCCTGAATGCTGTGATGTCGATTCCTACATCAATCAATCAATCAATCAATCAATCAATCAATCAATCAATCAATCACAGTTAACTACGGTCCTTCTTATAGTATCCCCCCACCACCCTTTCCACCTTCTGTGTGTGTGATGCATATGATTAATAATTAATGAATTAATGTAATATTATCTTCCAACTGTGGATTGTTTTTGTTGTAAAATAAAGAATCCGAGAATGACATACCTGCCCTTGATACGCATGAAGCACATTTTATGATTTATTTTGAAGAATCTTCGTCACTGCACTAGAGACAAGGCGTAAGTCGCCGATCTCACACAGCAGAAGTTGAAGAGATGGACGCTTACTGTCCGTGTTGCCAGCTGGCTAACTAAACGTCCGGACCGCCTGCATCGGGTGTTTTTAACGATCATTTCCACTCAGTTGCCCCCTCCAGCTGTCGTAATCAAGAACATGTATCAGGGCATGTTACGATGCACATAATTGTCGTTTCTTGCCCGCAGTATATTCCTTTTATCAATCTTCGATCTTCTAAATCAGTGGTTCTCAACCGGCGAACCCCCCCCCCCCCACCAGGGGGGAATTTTAGGGTTTCCAGGGGGGGGGGGGGGAATTAAGATTATTTCAATATCGCGTTAATACAAGAACCGATTACTTGATATTGTTTTTCCCTTCATACTTTACGATTCTGTACCACTCACCCTTTTAAAATTTATTTTATAAAGTAAGTAGACCCACAAATCACGTTTTATGTGAACGTCTAGACTTGTTTTAATTTGTGCTTCCGTTATTACGTATACTGTGTAGGAGCGAGGGGATTTTTAGGTAGGAAATACGAAAGGGGGGGGGGGGGGATGACGTTCTGAAAATATGGTGAAGGGGGGCACGGGCCAAATTTTTGGGTAGGAAATACGAAGGGGGGGGGGGGGGGAGGATGACGTTCTGAAAATATGGTGAAGGGGGGCACGGGCCAAAAAAGGTCGAAGATTTTTGCACTTTTGAAGCTAGCATATCAGCTACCTCGTTTCCACCCAGCCCCGTGCCAGCTGGGCAATAGATCCACACAGTTTCCCAAAATATTTGGGGTTTCCACAAGTGGCAGCCATTCATACTACAGCCGTCAATTCTGACCTTTTCGAAGCGGGAACTGAAAGTCAGTGACAATAATCGCTTTTGTAAATGAGAGTTTTGGAAAGCCACATCGGTCTCAATCGCCAGTATCATGCTGGAGAATGTTATTTGATACACTCGGCTCTGGTTGGTGATGGCTGGAATCACAGAATCACACCGACGTTTGTATATTAAGTGATTCGCTGAGCATGATCTAAAATGTCGAGGCGGGTTGTGTACGTTGACAGTGGACTAAATCGCTGCAGAGGTCTGTTGTCCGTAGAGTCATCTTCAACTTCGTTCCAGGACATGTGGGAGTTGAAGGAAATGAACGGGCTGATAAACTGGCTGGTTCTGCACCCCCTGCAGATGGCCAGCCCATAGATCGTACCGATGTTATTAATGCCCTTAAAGAGATGTCGAGAGAGGAGGACTTTGATGTCAATGAATTCAAAAGTTGTCCAGAATAAGAGACTCGGGAGTGTCACAAAATAAAACCTTGCGTTTACCCAGTTGATTATTATAGAGGCTTTCTGATAAAACGGACTATCTGCCAGCGACAACTATTTTAACTAACAGTATAAACAAATCGGATGTCAAAATCCCAGGACAATATTTGTAGCTGTACGTGTACATCTGGTCGACGGATTGGGAACACTCGGTGGTGAGTGAGACAAATCCCGGCATCGCTTTGACAGTTTGTCAACATTTGAATACAGATGGAACCCGTGGGATCATGGTGGCAATCGGATGTCGGCCATCACATGTCGGGCAAAATTAACAGTTGCAGATGTGTAGGGGAAGTGAATGAGCTGAATCATACATCGCTTTGACAGATTATAAACAAGTCGGATTGGAAGCGGAAGTACTCAGCTCGGAAGAAAACAGTCCGTCTGTCAATTCATAGTTTCCGGACGTAAAGAAGATTGGCAGCTTGTTGGGGAAAACTGTTGTTGGGATCATACAGTAACTCGTTAGTTTGTTGGGGGAGTCAAAACAACTGATGACAACTTTGACATTGATGGAGCCAGGGAAAATCGATTCTTGACAATGGATGATATGCCCAAATAACACCTGCAGGACATCAACCATGTCACGTGACCAATTTTAGGTTTTGCAGAAAACCATGATTGGAGAGGACAGTTGAACTCAAACCTTGGATTTTAGTGGACGTGTTTCGGAACTGCGGTTCTGATTGGAAAATGTCTACCGTGTGCGAATTGAGTTAATTTAATTTTACACGTGCCTGTCATGGCAAGAGTGGATGTAATTTGATCTAACTGCAGTGTTGCCTAAGGTAGAACCTATTATAATTAGTTCTAATTAATATAGGCTGTAGCCTTGTTAAAACTAAAGTGTGATGATTAGCACTGTTAGTGGGAAACTAGCTAGAGTAGGGAAGTGATACTTGGCTCTGTTAGTTGAAAATAGATTAGTGAAGTGTGGATAAGCTTTACTAGTTGAGAATTTAGTAATGAGGGATAATTGGGATATTCCCGTAGGTGTCCCTGGTGGGCGGGGTTCCGCATTCTGTTTGTTGATTTTTTTTTCTTGTCTTGGCCTGATGATAACATATGTGTTCAGTCATCTGTCCATGACAGAGTAGGTTCATTATATTTTCTGAGCGAGGCCGATGGCCCACGATCATCTAATAGAGATCAGTGACGGGGAGGCTATCACCGGTTGTCTGATTTATGTTACAGGTTCCCTCTGGTTGGAATGAAGAACACGGAACCCAGGAAAAATCCGATCCCGGATAAAGTTTGGCGCAGGAAGATTGGCCAGCAACTTTACAACAGAGCTTATGCTAGAGGAAGATGATCAACATTGCTCAGTGGAGCTGAATGGTATATGTATCCTACAGGATAAATACCGAATGAGTTTAGGTCATACCAGTTTTAACACACCAGTAGTGATGGATATTCAGTTCACTTATGACTAGAACAAAAATAAAGGACTCTATTGGAGTATAGACAATAACTGTTTAATAGTGAGAACTAGAGAACATTTAGCAAGAGACAAAAAGTCCTGTTCATAGGACAGTGTTCCATGTTTGTTTCACCGCGCCGGAATTATGAAGCCGGAGTTTCTATAAACTGTTAGGAACAGTTGTGTTAGGAACAATAATAGTTTTTTCCACGGATTATATATTTACATGGGATTCAGATCTCATGGTCATCAGAGTTCCTGGAGGAGGACAAGTCTGGAGAGAAGGATACGACTTCGGTGAGGTCTAATGTACTGACTCGTGTGATGTCGTGTAATCCTTGCCATGATGTGTGCACTATGATCCTGAACTTTGAAGGCTGACACATACAGTTATGTTATAATACACGACACACTTTTTCTTCGCACACACGTCTCATATACGTCACACTTTTCTTTTAATAAATTAATCTTTATTAATTTTTAGAAGCAAGAGTTGTTGAGTATGTTGCGTTGGGGAAGTATGAGAGGGGGCATAGTACGACAGTGAGAGAGTGATAGGAAAGGTGTCCACGGGCTGATGGAGTGTGTTGGACGGAAGCTGGTGGATTCTCCAGGATATTGATAGGGAAAAAATATTGTAATGTGGGTGTTGACTCTCTTCACTCCAGGGACGACACTTTAAAGGAGGACACGACATTATTGGGGGCTCGATAACGGGATCTTTGGACAGCGGGATCTCTCGTAAACGGAATCCTTGGACAGCGAGATCTCTCGTAACAGTGAATCCTTTGGACAGTGGGATCCTCTGACAACGGGGTCTTTTGACACGGGATCCTTAGTTATAAGAGGGAGATATCATATTGGAGAATCCAGCTAGAGTGAATGTGGATAGGGGTTAGGACTAATATCTTACCTGTTCACACTTCACACGTCTGCATAGGTCTGTGGTCCTGATTCTACTCTTGTCACTGAGTGAATGTGCTGTGTGTGGTAATATCTAGATTTATAGTACTTGTTCATATATCTGTATAGTAATTTGCAGTTATATTGTACTCGACCTGCTAGCTTACCTCTCTGTATAATGGCCACCCCTAAACTAACCACGTTAGAATTAAAGGCAAAGGGGGAAGAAATGGGATTGTCGGGTTCTGCTCTAACGGATTACATACAGGAAGTGGAGAGAGAGTATCGTCAAGCAGAAAGGGAAGATCGAAAGGCCGAGTTGGAATTGAGAAGGATGGAATTGGAAGCTGAGCAAGCAGCTAAGAAATTTGAAGCTGAGCAAGCAGCTAGGAAACTGGAAGCGGAGCAAGAAGCTCAGAAAAGGGAGCACGAGTACCGGATGAGGGAACTCGAGTTGAAGAGTCAATCTAATGGAGGAAACTGAGGGAGCAGTTGGAGGTTCCTCCATCCCAGGCTCAACACCAGTAGGTGGACATGGGTACCATGCTATGAAGTTTCCTTTAGCGGTCTACGAGGAGGACAAAGAGAAGATTGACCAGTACCTTCAACGCTTCGAGGCTATGTCAGTTGCTATGGGTCTGGAGCGTAACAAATGGAATCTCAAGCTATCCCAGGGTTTACGCGGGACCGGTTACGAGGTTTATTCTCGCCTGCCACCAGGACATGAGAACAATTATGACGAGTTAAAGACGGCTCTGCTGAAACGATTCGAGGTTACGTCACATACCTACCGGAAAAAATTTCGAGCAGCGAAACGAGAACCGGGGGAGTTGTTTGCCGCCTACAGTTTGCGTCTAAAATCTTATCTCCATAAGTGGATGGATTTGGCTGGGTTCGCACATGACTATGAGAGTCTGGAAGAGCTCATGGTGGTCGACCAGCTGAAGAAGCAAATGTCTAAACCTCTCAGGACGTTCCTGGGAGAACAAGGAGCGGAACGTATTGACCTCGTGACTAAATTAGCAGAACGGTTCGTCGAGGTACATGGGGAGGCAGGGGAAAACCTTTCCACCAACACCAAAAGTCAAGAGAAACATGATAAGAAGAAAGCCAAAAACTCAGGAACCAAAAAGTGGGAACCTTATGTGCAAAAATCAGAGGATAGTTCAGAGAAGAAGAAGGAGGGAAGCAAGAGCACTTCAAGCTCTACACCAAAACGACCGTGGTCGGAGAAGTGGTGTTCAATTTGTAAGTCACCCTCTCACAATACGAGGGACTGCAAATCGAAGGCTAAGAACCCTCACTTCGCAGCATGTCAAGTGACTTCCAAGGAGGTTGTCAAAGGAAAATGCCAAGGTCAACAAGGAAGCTCGCCACCAGGAGAGCTCACTCAAGTCCGGCACTAGAAAATCTAGGACAGGGAAATGGTGCAACCAATGCAAGTCGAATACGCACAATGCTATTGACTGCAGGGGAAAGTCAGGAGACACTCAATTCGTCGTGTGCCCCGGGAAACCTAAGGTGGAGCCCACCGAACAGGTCGAGGCCGAGGAAGAGACTCCAGACCAGGAAAAACCACCTGTAGTGGAATTGGTAGAGGTTAACGGTCGTCAAGTGGAGTGTTTATACGACACAGGACTGGACGGGGAGGCCGTGATTTCTGCGGATCTGGTACATCCAGAACAATTCACAGGTGAGACCATGGAGATACAGCCTGCACAGAAGAGTGCTGTAGTCATGAAGTTGCCCATTGCTAATGTGGAGATTCGGTCAAGGTACGTCACCGGCACCATCAAGGCCGCTGTATTGACCGATCCCATTTTTCCAGTAATCCTAGGTTGCCGGTATGTCTTTCTGGGAATGCCCAGGGAGCCAATCCATATGGGAGCAATGCAGACTCGCTCTCAGACGAAAACGGAAGAGGCAGACGCAATTGTGACTAACCCAATGCCGGGGGAGCTACGAACTGCCCAGAGTGAGGATGATACTTTACGTCCTTGCTACAGAAAGCTGCAGAAAAGTGCTGATCCACCAGGACGGGGGCAGTACTACATGAAGAATAGGATACTCTACAGGAGAGCAGGAAGGGGAGACAACCTATACGGTCAGTTGGTCGTCCCGAAAGCTCACCGGTCCCAGATTCTTCATATGGGGCATACCATCTCCTTTAGTGGACACATGGGTATTGCCGCCACCATGCAGCGGATTTCCTGCCATTACTATTGGCCGGGAATGACAGATGATGTGCGTCGGTATGTGAAGTCATGCCCTGAGTGCCAAAGGGTGGCACCGAAACACTGGACAGCACCGGTGGTGTTGGGTGAGATGCCCATCATGAACTCTCCTTTCGAGAGGGTAGCCATCGATATCGTGGGTCCACTTCCCAGGACTAGGAAGAGGAACATGTATATACTCACAATGGTGGATTGCTGTAAAATGTGGGGTGAGGCCATACCGTTGACCACGATTGACTCGAAAAGAGTGGCGGACGCACTGATGGAGGCCTTTACCAGATTAGGCTTTCCGGATCAAATTCTGACGGACAATGGATCTCAGTTTTGTGGAAAACTCATGGAGGAGGTATTTAGGGTGTTTCACTCTAACCACATACATACCAGCCCTTACCACCCTCAAGCCAATGGACAAGTAGAGCGTTTCAACGGCACGTTGATGACAATGCTCAGGAAACTAGCGCAGGAAAAACCTGATAGGTGGGATGAATATATCCCAGCAGCACTCTTTGCCTATCGGGAAGTTCCTCATGGCTCAACAGGACTACCACCCGCTACGTTGCTGTTTGGTCGTCCAATCAAAGGACCGTTGGAAGCCATGTTGAGGAGTTGGACTGAAGAGGGGACGTCAGAAGAAGTGATCTCATCCTATAAATACGTGGAGGAACTGAAAGAAAAACTCCACAAGGGATGGACTCTGGCAAATCAAAACTTGAAAAAGGCCAGGAAAAGACATGCGGCTTACTACAACCGTAGGTCTAAAGAAAGATCTCTAGAGGTGGGAGATAAAGTCTTGTTGCTACTCCCAACGGGAAACAACAAACTGGAGATAGGTTGGCAAGGACCATTTCCCGTGGAAAGGGTGATATCCAGAACCAACTATCAGATCCGGATCCGGGGAAAGTCGAAGATTTTCCATATCAATCTCTTGCGGAAATACGAAGAGAGACCCGGAGACAAGGCAGCTCACCTCATGGCAATGGCAGTTGCAGTGGAGACAGAAGTGGGAACCAGCGAGGGCAGGGAATATCCCTTGGTACACCAGGAAACCTATAGGGATGTGCAAGTGAACCCTGATCTGACCTCCCAGGAGAGGGAAAGGATAACCCAGGTTCTCAAGTCTCATAAGGAGATACTGACTGATAAACCAGGACGAACGAGGTTGGTTGAGTTCGAGATGACTTTGACCACACAGGAGCCTGTTCGTCCAAAAGGTTTACCCAGTGCCATTCTCTAAAGAAAAGGCCCTGGAGGAAGAAATACAGAAACTGCTGGAGGATGACGTGATTGCACCATCCACATCCCCATACAATGCAGGGGTAGTTTTGTTACGGAAACCAAGTGGAGAACACCGGTTGTGTATAGACTACCGACTTCTGAACAGTCACACACAATTTCAGGTGGAACCTTTGCCGAATCCAACTCAGTTATTCGCTAGGCTCCATAAGGCTCGGTACTTTTCAAAGGTGGATCTGAGTCGGGGGTACTATCAGATACCAGTCAAACCGGAGATTCGACCACTGTTGGCTTTCAGTACACCCAGTGGACACTACGAATTCAAGGTCATGCCCTTTGGACTCAGCAATGCACCTAGTGTGTTTACACGCATGATGAGGACTTTACTAGATCCGTTACAGGATCCATCCATCATCTCATTCATGGATGATATTCTGATTTCCAGTGACAGCTTGGATGACCACTTACAATCCTTGGAGAGAGTGTTTAATAGGCTCAAGGAAGCAGGGCTTACTGCTCGTCCAACCAAGTGCATGATTGGTTACCAGACTCTGGAATTTCTAGGTCACACCATCACTCCAGGACACATTGTCCCAGAAGAGAAGAACCTGGAGAAAATCAGAAATGCACCAAGGCCAAAAACGAAGAAGGATGTGCGATCTTTTCTCTCGTTGTGTGGGTTCTATCACAAATTTATCCCACATTTCACTGAACTGGGAGCTCCGTTGACGGAAACCTTGAAAAAGGGATTCCCGGACCAAATCATTTGGACACCAGAATGTGAGAATGCCTATAGTCAGTTAAAGGAGGCCTTGGTCAGCAAACCTGTATTACAGCTCCCTGACCTTTCCAAACCCTTTGTGTTGAGAACAGATGCGAGTGGGATTGGGATTGGGGCAGCTCTGTTACAGGAAGGAAAAGACGATGCTTCGGTTTTGAAACCTGTGGCATACGCAAGCAAGAAACTTCTACAGGCGGAGAGGAATTATTCAACCGTCGAGAGAGAGTGCTTGTCCCTCGTATGGGCAGTGCAAAAATTCCAGCCATATTTGTATGGAGTTAAGTTTCGAGTCCAGTCGGATCATCAACCCCTGATGTTCCTGGCTACTTCTCAGAAGCTCAACGCCCGTTTGATGCGGTGGTCGTTGTTACTTCAACCTTATAATTTCACAGTGGAGTACATTCCTGGGAAGGAAAATGTTGGAGCGGATTTCTTGTCAAGACACCCAGCTCCTGAAGAAGAAGAATGAATCATCTGGATTAAACTCACGGTGGAGAAGAGTGAGATGGACTACTCTCTTAAGAGGGGGCCTATGTCACAAAATAAAACCTTGCGTTTACCCAGTTGATTATTATAGAGGCTTTCTGATAAAACGGACTATCTGCCAGCGACAACTATTTTAACTAACAGTATAAACAAATCGGATGTCAAAATTCCAGGACAATATTTGTAGCTGTACGTGTACATCTGGTAGACGGATTGGGAGTGAGACAAATCCCGGCATCGCTTTGACAGTTTGTCAACATTTGAATACAGATGGAACCCGTGGGATCATGGTGGCAATCGGATGTCGGCCATCACATGTCGGGCAAAATTAACAGTTGCAGATGTGTAGGGGAAGTGAATGAGCTGAATCATACATCGCTTTGACAGATTATAAACAAGTCGGATTGGAAGCGGAAGTACTCAGCTCGGAAGAAAACAGTCCGTCTGTCAATTCATAGTTTCCGGACGTAAAGAAGATTGGCAGCTTGTTGGGGAAAACTGTTGTTGGGGTCATACAGTAACTCGTTAGTTTGTTGGGGGAGTCAAAACAACTGATGACAACTTTGACATTGATGGAGCCAGGGAAAATCGATTCTTGACAATGGATGATATGCCCAAATAACACCTGCAGGACATCAACCATGTCACGTGACCAATTTTAGGTTTTGCAGAAAACCATGATTGGAGAGGACAGTTGAACTCAAACCTTGGATTTTAGTGGACGTGTTTCGGAACTGCGGTTCTGATTGGAAAATGTCTACCGTGTGCGAATTGAGTTAATTTAATTTTACACGTGCCTGTCATGGCAAGAGTGGATGTAATTTGATCTAACTGCAGTGTTGCCTAAGGTAGAACCTATTATAATTAGTTCTAATTAATATAGGCTGTAGCCTTGTTAAAACTAAAGTGTGATGATTAGCACTGTTAGTGGAAAACTAGCTAGAGTAGGGAAGTGATACTTGGATCTGTTAGTTGGAAATAGATTAGTGAAGTGTGGATAAGCTTTACTAGTTGAGAATTTAGTAATGAGGGATAATTGGGATATTCCCGTAGGTGTCCCTGGTGGGCGGGGTTCCGCATTCTGTTTGTTGATTTTTTTTTCTTGTCTTGGCCTGATGATAACATATGTGTTCAGTCATCTGTCCATGACAGAGTAGGTTCATTATATTTTCTGAGCGAGGCCGATGGCCCACGATCATCTAATAGAGATCAGTGACGGAGAGACTATCACCGGTTGTCTGATTTATGTTACAGGTTCCCTCTGGTTGGAATGAAGAACACGGAACCCAGGAAAAATCCGATCCCGGATAAAGTTTGGCGCAGGAAGATTGGCCAGCAACTTTACAACAGAGCTTATGCTAGAGGAAGATGATCAACATTGCTCAGTGGAGCTGAATGGTATATGTATCCTACAGGATAAATACCGAATGAGTTTAGGTCATACCAGTTTTAACACACCAGTAGTGATGGATATTCAGTTCACTTATGACTAGAACAAAAATAAAGGACTCTATTGGAGTATAGACAATAACTGTTTAATAGTGAGAACTAGAGAACATTTAGCAAGAGACAAAAAGTCCTGTTCATAGGACAGTGTTCCATGTTTGTTTCACCGCGCCGGAATTATGAAGCCGGAGTTTCTATAAACTGTTAGGAACAGTTGTGTTAGGAACAATAATAGTTTTTTCCACGGATTATATATTTACATGGGATTCAGATCTCATGGTCATCAGAGTTCCTGGAGGAGGACAAGTCTGGAGAGAAGGATACGACTTCGGTGAGGTCTAATGTACTGACTCGTGTGATGTCGTGTAATCCTTGCCATGATGTGTGCACTATGATCCTGAACTTTGAAGGCTGACACATACAGTTATGTTATAATACACGACACACTTTTTCTTCGCACACACGTCTCATATACGTCACACTTTTCTTTTAATAAATTAATCTTTATTAATTTTTAGAAGCAAGAGTTGTTGAGTATGTTGCGTTGGGGAAGTATGAGAGGGGGCATAGTACGACAGTGAGAGAGTGATAGGAAAAGGTGTCCATGGGCTGATGGAGTGTGTTGGGGAAGTATGAGAGGGGACATAGTACGACAGTGAGAGAGTGATAGGAAAAGGTGTCCACGGGCTGATGGAGTGTGTTGGGGAAGTATGAGAGGGGGCATAGTACGACAGTGAGAGAGTGCTAGGAAAAGGTGTCCACGGGCTGATGGAGTGTGTTGGACGGAAGCTGGTGGATTCTCCAGGATATTGATAGGAAAAAAATATTGTAATGTGGGTGTTGACTCTCTTCACTCCAGGGACGACACTTTAAAGGAGGACACGACAGGGAGTAAGAATTAGCACGGCCGGGCAAGAGCACCGGGAGCACGATAGGCCTTGTCAACCATCACAGAACTGGCACTATTAGCTGTTGGACGGTGACGCATATGTTTGGGGGAGGATATGAGCACCTATCCCAGCAGATAACAGACAACTGCTTTGCTTTTCGTACTACTCAATAAAACCGAACCTTATTTTTGGCTATGCAACGTATGTTACCGGGGCTAATGAGAGAAGCAGATAGTAGTAACACTGCAATCTATAAGCATGTCGTATAAGGCGACCTAGGAGGGTTGACCGGCTACCTCAGCCAGTGGAGAACAATCATTTGCAAGCTTACAAGGAGCTTGATGTAATAGCCGAGGGATTCTGCACCAGTGGAAGATGAGAGACAGCAAAAGAAGGAGTGCCTGGCCGGTGGATATTTCCTGCTTAGTTTCTATTACATTTGGCCACTCTTTTGATCGAGCGTTGAGGTCCCCAGTTATCAAACATTTCCCAACAGAATTAGCACTCTCAGACAAGAATTTCCAATCACACTCATGAAGGAATGAGTCTACATGCTCGTATACTTTAGCCTCCATTTGTATTGTTCTATCCGCCTCTACACCCTGGTCAGACCAAGTGCAGATAAATCTACACTTTGATCTTCGCCAAATGGCCGAACAACGGCATCCTGTATTTAAAAAAAAAAAAATTAAAATAAGGTCTCGCTGTTGACAAGGGCCATTCGGTTTCACATCTCTGTCATTTGGTTGACCGTATCAACCTGATTATATTATACTCATTAATATCTATCTATATCTCCATCCAGCACCTTGTTGGCTGGTGTGGGCAATCATGCCTCTCCAAAAATGGATATCTCCGACGTCATGGATCAACTCGTGTGTTGACCCCCTTCCGTGCCATGACGCAAGACTTTCAAAATCTACTTACGCTGTCTTCCTCTATCTCTCTTTCCATAAAACTTTCCCGTTGTCACATGTTCAATTTTTTTAGCTTCTCGTAACGTGGCCAAAAAACAATGACTGCCTCTTTCTGATGTTTGTGATAGGCATCTTACGATTCAGCTTCTCATGATTACTCATTTTGGCTTTCCTATTAATTTTCAGCATTCTTCTATAAAACCACATCTCCGTTTCCTGGGATTTTTTTTCGTCTGTTTACTAATTGTCCAGGATTCGCAGCAGTGTGTTAAAATTGGTTCCATGTAACATGCAAGAACTCTGTTTCTAACTTCCAAGGGAAAAGAATGCAATATTTTTATTCTCATATTCTGCTCTTTATCCATCTATATATGATGGAGCTATTATTGACTTTATATTGCTAGATTCAGTCTATCTGCACGACAATGACAGATTCTTCTTCTTCTTCAGCGTTCCGAGCCATTGAGGTTCTTTGCTGCAGATACAATCCGTCTCCATTCGTCTCTCTGGTTGACCTTCTCTTGCCAGTCGTTGATTAAAAGTGCTTGTAGGTCTGTATATATATTATCTCTCCAACGTCTTCTTGGTCTACCTCGGGGTCTACGGTCATTTATTTCCTGAGTGTAAGCGAGTTTTATTTCGCTATTATCTTCCATTCTTTCTATATGCCCCAGCCATTGTAGTCTATTAGCCTTCATGATACCAGTGATTAGCGGGGACTTAAACAGATCATAAATGTCTTTGTTACTTCTTCTTTTCCACTCTCCACTTTGTGTATCCCTAATGGGTCCAAAGATGCGTCTTAAGACTTTGTTCTCAAAGGTTTGTAACAAGGCTTCGTCTCCTTTCGTTGCACTCCAGGTTTCAGAGCCATACAGCACAACTGGTCTAATCAGTGTTTTGTATATTATGATTTTGGTATTACGAGATAGCGCATTTGATTTTAGACAATGACAGATGCCCAATGATATTAAAGACGTTTAATGAACATCATTTATATAATTTAATATGGTCTCCTGAATCACGAGGATACCGAAGTCATAAATCACTTTTAAAGGTGTGTATGTGTTTGTTGTTTTGCGCCTCGGCAGTTCCCATAGCCGACATCTATGAATTTTAACCACAGTCTGTCTCTTTTCTCCTTTGTTTTTCTTTTCTCATCAGGTTTGTCTCCCCCTTTTCTTCTCACTGACCCCGTTTCTCCTACTCCCATTTACAGCTGTGGTAGGTTCTCGGGTTCCTCTTTGCTACCAAACCTGGACAATGACAGAATAAGAGAAAAGAAAAAAATGCGGCAACGAAAATGAGATTCATGAGAAGAATACTCAATTTATCAAAGAGAGAGAAAATAATAAATGAATAAACCAGGACTAAAGTGGGGATAATATCGATGCTAGATTTCATTGGATAGCAGCAGTTGAAATGGTTAGGCCACATGTCTCGGTAAAAACTGACAGTGTACCACAACAAGCAATGATGTACAGAACAAATGGAATCAGAAGAAGACTTCGACCATGTAAACTATCGTCAGAAGGAATAACAGAATCCTATGGAATTTTGACATTCGAAGCACATAAACAGATACTGTCCCGCTGTTTATCTTCATCTCAACACCGCAAGGTACAAGATGAGCTGACGAAGGTTCTCAGACACTTCCCAGACATTATACCGAGCTCATTTTATGAAATGGGGCCAACCACTGCTGGAGAATGAATCCGAACCACAAATGTAGTAAGACAGTGCTCTAACCACTATACTACTGTGGCGCCACACACTATGAAGTACAAAATAAGTGAAATAGTTATTATGCACTCTTGTCACTTTAGGCGGGTTTGCACAAAGCGAATTCTTTAAAACCAACAATGATTCAGGTAACTGTATCTGTCACCTTCTTGAAGATGCCATTGTGAAGCATGTGAACATTCACATGCAATTTTCGTGGCTTCGGTAATCCTCGGAACAATGTCATGAAGAAATAGCTGCATTTGAATCACAACTTCAGTTTGAAGAAAACTGATGCAGGAATTCTACATTCATGATTCGCATTCAATAGACTTTTAAGTGACCTGCACAGGTAGGGCGCCTAAATCTAAATAAAATAAACCGCTAGGCGTATTTTTAGTACTAGTAGTTGCATTTTGTCCGCTCCGTAGCGAAGAGGTTACGGACGCAGTTCGTGATCCCTCATACCCGCGTTTGAAACACATCTGCGCGCGATTTGGCAGCAGACCGCATTGCGTTGGTTTTTTACAAAATAGTATGGGTGCCGGTCGTTCAGAAAGCAATGGCAAACTACTGAGCGTAAACCTGCCAAGAGATCACAACAGCAAAAAAATTCCGATGTTGACTGCAACGTCCTGTGAAAGATACGCAGCTTACTTTTTTTTTAGTAGAATTTTATAAACAGAGGTAGATTTTTAGAATTTGAATTATATATTTATAAATAGAAGTCGATGTTTAGAATTAGAAGTAGATTTATAGAATTAGGAATAGTTTTTATTTAGTTTTATAATTATTGGGGTTTATTAAAAATTAGAACAGTAGATCTATAATATTTGTAATAGGTTATTACTAGAAGTAGATTTTAGTAGGGCGAGAACTGGGAGCGGTTCGACCCCCGCTGGTGACTTGAGGGATAACTGAGCCGGCCGCTCAGAAAGCAATGGCAAACTACTGAGTGTAATCTTGCCAAGAAATCAACAGACAGCTGAAAGATGCTGCTGTTGACAGCGATGTCCTGTAAAGGATATGCGAATTTAAAAAAAAAAAAGTAGATTTTTAATATTAGTTGTATACTTTTAGTATTAGTAACAGATTTGTAATATTTGAAGTAAGTTTTTAGTATTAGTAGTAGATATTTAGTAATATTAGTAAATGTAATGTGTAGAATGTGTGTCGAATATTCTAATGTGTATGTAGAATCAGACCAGTGAATCAGGAGCAAAGTCTGTTACATCACTGTGCTGAGCACACAACAGCACCATGTATTCCGGACAGTGAACCTCACCCAGAAGATGTTTCTCCGTCCACGTGACGACTTTCTCCGATAACACTCGAACAAACAGGAGGCTGGTCATCAGTTAGACACTGTTCGATCTTGGTCTTCACTCTAACAAACACGGTGAAGTTACTCTGTTTAATAATGTTTGTTGAACAGATAATCTTTCAATTAACTGAAATGTCACTTGGGAAAATCTACTGTTCACAAGTCTCTGATTATAAGATTTTCCCCCTCTTTAACAAACAACCAATTAATGTTTCTAGGTAGATGTGTGTGTGTGTATATATATATATATATATATATATATATATATATATATATATATATATATATATATATATATATATATATATATATATATATATATATATATATGTGTGTGTGTGTGTGTGTGTGTGTGTGTGTGTGTGTGTCCTTGGTATATGAGTTATGAATCTTTGGTGATGAAGCTTATCACTCAGTAAACACAACACTTATGTTCATCAAGTCCGGCTCAGCAGAAGCCAGGTTTCTGCAGACCAACTAGGTTCTGAGCCCCGTGTAAAAGCCTCTCAGTAACCTCTGTCTTCATTCCGTGAGCCATCATTGTATAAACCTTTGAAACTGCTTCTTCGTAATAAATCATCGCACACTCAAGTGGAACCTGTTGAGCAGAGAACATCATGGTGAGAGCAACTCAATCCTGACCGTAATTAGGTGAGTGTAGGCCAATAGCAGCACTCAGATCTATAACAGAGATCCGATCTCTGTCATACGTCCAAATAGCTCATCACATTGGTCTTAGACATGGCAACACCAGGAAAGAATAAAGGAACGGGTAGAAACCCAGCAGATGCCCTACTGGAAGATCCTACCTTTTCACATTCCCCTCCTCCCTCCCAACCATCCTTAATCTCTCTAATTATTATCCCACTACATGGTCCGCAACTCCCTGAGTAAAATGATATATCACACAAGCTAGTTAAAGCCATACAATAGGACACTAGTGCCGACGCTCCTATAATACTTTCTAGCACCGCACTTATAGAACATTCTATCACCGCACCTATAATACATTATATCACCGCACAGTACTGTACTCTATTCCTAATCATACTCTAAGTTAGATATGATTAATAGAATACCACATGCCTATTCCGGTTGATGATTGAGACTATGCAATCACAGACTGGATCTATGTCCGCCGATACATTATCAACACTTTAACACTATAGTCTCTTTCAATTAACACAACTCGGAATACTGCGCCGATCTTTAACACTTCAGAATATTTGGTCGACTCCCCCAACTTGTTTACCTCAACTGGTTTTATATCGGGGCTTGAGTGACGTCACCAAATTGTCTAGGCGCAGAGGCGTCGAGAAGTTGTTTTTCTCTTTATTTTTTCCAACTCAATGTGGACATCTGGCTGGTGTCCCCTTTCATCTGGGAAATTATCTCCTGTCTGTGATCTAGAGAACCTTCTCCACATCACAAGACTTCATCCGACGTCTGGCCAGACATTCCGTCTATCACTTCAAAGGCTGACTCCCGCCTTGTAGACGGATGGCGCCATTGTACGTTTCTCGAACAACCCACATCATACAGAAATGCCGACCGTATGCAGACAGTTTTTGCGACGTACTTTGTTCCTCAGTCCCCTGCTCATTGAAGAGCTGCCTGTTTTTTTTTCTTTTTCAGACGAATGTCGGGTCTTGTTTGTCATCGATCAAAACTATCAAGTTTTTTTCCGCGACATTCTCGATCCAGCGGAAAGCTGCAGCGACCTCCCCCATCTCCATTCCCAAGCCAGATGCCGTGGCACCACATGCCAGGCTCTCCCGCACCAAACGTCGGCCATCAGCTTTTGCTGTGAACCCCCAGGCACTTCTCCCACCTCTCGACACCGAACCATCAGTGTAGATAATCACATCACCCGAGCGAGCATTATCCTGAACTAGTTACTGGATCTCCACCTCCGTGGCCCCTGCTGGCCACCCCCCGCACCCCAGGCCGAATGGGACTATAACTCTGCACAAGTCTGACTGCTCCGCTGGCACTCTGCTCTGACCCACTCCTCTCCTCGCCCAACGCTCCCCAAGATGCACACATGTCCGACCGCACCCTCCGCCCGAGCCATCCATGACCTCCCTCTCACCAGTCGCTGACCCCCAACCGCGTCCAGCGCCCCATGCAAAGGGTGACCCGTGTCCGCAGCCACTCTGAGGCATCACCCCGAGCCCACCAGCAACAGCCGGCAAACCAAGGATGCAACGCACACATACCACTGGGGTGTCTCCGGTTCATCCCAGAATGACCCGCATAGCTTCGCTCTGTATTTGCTATAACCTCACCAGCTGACCCCCTGGGGCAGCGAGTAGTCCCAGTCCATAATCAATCACCGAGAGGATCAAGCGCTGTGTCCACCGCAGCCATAGCTTTAAGTGCACTGAGTCCCCCTTGAGATCTCGCCACAACCGTCTCCACTTGGTCCCTGAAGGACAGGCTCCCGTCAAACGCGACCCCCAGAGACAGGCTCCCGTCAAACGCGACCCCAAGATACCTCAGCCCGCTCCCTCTGTTGACACCTCCACCATCCATCGTGAGGCCCGGGACACATGATCACTATTACCGTCAGCACCTGGCCTGGCATTGTCTTTACATTAATTAACGCATTTCTAAACCTTTTTTAAAAATAAGTACGAGAATGTAGTCAATTTGGTCGAGTATATTCTTATCAGGTCTTTTCCATGTGTAAAGTCGTTGTTTATGGTGTTTAAACTAGGTGTTTCCAATTATCATATCATTGATATTTGCCAATTCTATTAGTTGCTCTCTTTTTTAATTTTTATGCTTAAACCATAATTACCCACTACATCCTCCATTTTACCTTTTCTCTACGTAACCAAGTACTATTTTTATATCTTGTGATGTAATTTGAGACATCGCCTTGTCTATTTCATCGTAGACATGTATTTCTTCATTCACTATTGCTTGTTGTTGATGCATATACTTGTTCAATATGTATATCTATTGGTTTGCCTTTCAATTTGACCATAATAACTCTTAATCCATAATCTGAAATACACCAGTTACCATTAAGTGATTTGGCTGTTTGTTTATCAAATATTAACTCCTTTTTCTTGTGTATCCACTCCAGAATAAATTATTGTGTGGTTGTCGTTTATAATTTTGCCAGACCCTTTCCATCTTATCTCACTTATGCCTAGGATATTCAGTTTCATGCTTTCCATCATAATCTTTCTAAAACAAACGCTAGAACCAACACAATCTTTCTAAATCCAAAACTATAAACCAACATAATATTGCTAAAACAAAAACTAGGAACCAACATTATCTTGCATCATTGTAATTGTGCTTTGTTAATAGCATCAGGGATTCCCCAAACATTATTGTTCTCAGCAATTTATTAGGAATTTATTAGCTAGACACTACACTGCCGACTGGGTGGTCATGGGTTCGAATGTGTCGTCTTAACCTGCATAGTTAGTTAGCCGACAGATCATCCTCATTGCACATCGAACCATTCTGTCCATAAGTGCTCGGTCCTCCTGCTCAGTAAATCCCACAGCGTGTAGAGGCTTACGATACTAGCTCTGTGCTGGTTTATTAATCTTCTTTAGCTTTGCGCATAGTGTTCTTGCTTGGCCACACTTGCTGTTCTCGCAGTATGACCATGGTTGTAGATTCACAGTCATCACTTGTTTCTCGCAAGCGTCTTACTTCTCGCAGAGCAATCAGTATGTCAGCCTAGTCCATGGCTCGTCTGTCGTCCACAGTAACCTTACCTGCAAGCCTGTCAGCATGCTAATTTCCTTGTACACCCACATGGTCTGGCATGAAAATGAATATAATCATAGCCAGTCGTGACCGCCCCTAGAGACACCAACCACTGTCTCCGGACCCACCCCATCTCTATCTTCCTGAGCATACTCATTGAGTCGCTAAGGAAGCATGCCCGAGTAAAGATCTGTGTCTCGAACCATGTTATTGCTTTACTTACTGCCATAACCTCCATGGTCAGACTACTTGTGGTCAAGTCAAAAGCACTAGAATCTTTTTTCACAATGAGCCGTAAAAGTCCACGAACTTCTCACGCGTCGAACGACCGACCCATGTGTATAAATAACATCATCAACCTCTAAAGAATTCTCGAAGACAAAAGCCTGTACTTCCACCTCCACAGCAGCCATATTTTCTTGTCTTGGATGCAAACTGAAAAGGACGTACAAAGCTCTGTTGGCACTCTCTTGTACTGACTCCTCGCCAGGTTTTAAGTCCTCAAGTGATCACACCTGCTGAAGAATGTCTTCGGTTTGACCCACCCACGACTTTCCTCTTTTTGACCTGCTGCCCTTTACCTTCTTAATTTCATTATGCGGTTGATGTTGTATGTTTGCGTTGATTCTAAGGTAGGAGTGCTCGGCAAATTTGTATTCTGTCCCCCATGGTTAGAAAATCAAGAAGGTAGCGTTTTGCCCTGCATCCTGTATCTCTTGTACACCCAAGTAAAATACGCATAGCGTCGTTCGTTCGTCTGCATACTGTCTCTCTATCACTATTGTACATTTATTTCATTCTATAAATGTCTGACTGTTTCCCCCAATAATCTACCCGTTAAGGACCCCCTGACTATACCACACCACACCTCACACTTGAGTATTTCACTTGGTGACACCGCCTACTCACACATCAGAATTCTGATATGGATGCTCCCTGATATCATCTAGGGATTGTGGCGACGTCTGGTGGGCAACCGTCATCAGACGTTTGGTCTCGGAGGATTCCCTCTGTGAGGGAGGCTAACCAATTTACGGCAATTCGATCTCCACCATTCTTGTAGGACTTGTCCCTAATGCCCTGACCCCGATCATGGAGATAAGAGGTCAGTTGTTTCTCAATTGCCGCTGACCAATAGGAATATCTGAACTGGGATGTTAGAGTGCTTTATAATAGCGAACTATTAGGCCATCATCAACATCGTCATAATCAGTATCATTGTCGCCATCATCATCATCGTCGTCGTTATCACGGTAGGTGTCCAAACAACAACAACAACAACAACAACAACAACAACAACAACAACAACAACAACAACAACAACAACAACAACAACAACAACAACAACAACAACAACGACAACGACGACGACGACGACAACAACAACATCAACAACACCAACGACAACATTGACGACGACGACAACAACAACAACAACAACAACAACAACAACAACAACAACAACAACAACAACAACAACAACAACAACAACAACAACGATGACAACAACAACAACAACAACAACAACAATGACAACAACGACGACGACAACAACAACAACATCGACGACGACGACAACATCAACAACAACAACAACAACAACAACAACAACAACAACAACAACAACAACAACAACAACAGCAGCAGCAGCATCAACAACAACAACAATTATTGCACTTATGTTTTCTTATACACCAACACTTATTGCGTTTATACAATTATACGAAGTTGACTATCTCGCGAACATTATTTATTCCATTCTTTAAATATTAAGCACAACCCACTACTGGCAACGCTGATCGTATTCTGATATAAACCTAAGGCCTAACCACGTCAATGTGGAAGCACTAGACTCGAGTTTCGCTCTTGTTTGAGCTCTTCAGTAGTGCATATCCTTGAGCGGATCCGGAAACAAACCCCGGATCACTGGCGTGTGAAGCGGGTGTGTAACCACGCGGCACACGCTGGACACGGCCAAATTATCATAACATAACACTACACCGTCACCCATCGTCAAATCCCGAAACAACCAAATAAATCAATTTGATTATTGCTCGCTGGAATTTAGGCGGCCTAGTGTGGTTTGCCAGTGAGAAGACCTGATCGTTCGGGTCCACATCAATTGACGGATGTCAGTCGCGGCGATCGGGCAAATCTTGAGCTACAGCCTACGATGGGTGACGTTGTAGTGTTCTGTTATGATAATTTGGCCGTGTCCAGCGTGTGCCGCGTGGTTACACACCCGCTTCACACGCCAGTGATCCGGGGTTTGTTTCCGGGTCCGGTCAAGGATATGCACTACTGAAGAGCTCAAACAAGAGCGAAACTCGAGTCTAGTGCTTCCACATTGACGTGGTTAGGCCTTAGGTTCATACCAGAGTGCGATCAGCGTTGCCAGTAGTGGGTTGTGCTCAATATTTAAATCTCAAATCCCGAAACAACCAAATAAATCAATTCCATTCTTTAACAAAAATCCATCTTTAAAGGATCGCACGCAAGGTAAACAAAATACTATACGCATTGTAGTTTCTTACAAGTTTCTTAAATAAAGTATAGATCTTTTATTTCCCTGTACAGTGAACATATTTTCAGAAATATAGAAGATATGAAGAGAATTATCATTGGGAGAGGAAACATCGATAATATTAGATATGCAGATGAGAGATGGATAGCATGAAAATGAATATACAAGGCGTAAGTGAGATAAGATGGAAGGGATCTGGCAAAATTATAGCTGACAACCACACAATAATTTAGTCTGGAGGGGATACACACGAAAAATTTGTAGCAATAATATTCGACGAAAAAAACAGCCAAGTCAATTAATGGATACTGGAGTATTTCAGATAGAGTTATTATGGTCCAAACTCAAAGGCAAACCAATAGATATAAATATTATGCAAGTATATGCACCAACAAAAAGCAATAGTGATGAAGAAATATAACACGTTTACGATGAAATAGACATGGTGATGGGTCAAATTGGATCACAAGAAATAAAAATAATACTTGGAGATTTTAATGCAAAAGTAGGAAAGTGGAAAATGGAGCATGTAGTGGGAAATTATGGTTTAGATAAAAGAAATGAAAGAGGAGAAAAACAAATTTTTTTTTTTGCATATCCTTTACAGGACATCGCTGTCAACAGCAGCATCTTTCAGCTGTCTGTTGATTTCGCTCAGTTAGTTAGTTAGTTAGTTATCAGTTGGGGTATCTTCGTTGCACTCCGGACATGTCCATAGGTGCTCAGATCCTCCCCCCAGCATATGATTTCGCTCAGTATCCCGCAAGTCACCAGCGGGGGTCGAACCGCTCCCAGTTCTCTCCCGCCACGAGACTGCGTGATAAACGGGATTACGGAGAAAGTGTTGTAACCCCTCAGCCAGAGAGACCGGCGAAAAACTAATAGAATGAGCAAATGTCAATGATATGATAATTGGAAACACGTGGTTTAAACACCATAAAAGACGACCATACACACGGAAAAAGCCCGATAAGACAATACGAAACCAAATTGACTACATACTTATTAATACAAGATGTATAAATGCTTTAATTAATGTAAAGACAATACCTGGCGCTGAAAGTAATAGTGATCATGTACCAATACGTGGACAAATAAAAGTAAGATTAAAGAGAGGGGAAAATGGTTAAGAACGTGAGACTTAATAAAGAAGTTCTGAAAGTAGATAAAGAAATTCATGAACAATACAGAGTGACTGTGAAAAATAGGCGCAGTGTAATAGCTAAAATGCAGAGTATAAATAAACAATGGGAAATGTTAAGGAACTCCACTCATCAAACTAGCAAAGAAAGATTACCGGAGAGAAGCCAAAAAGCTAAGAAAAAATGGACGAATGAAGAAATCTTTATCCTGATGGACGAAAGAAAACAGAGTAAAAACTACAAACAAGAATATGATAAGATAAATAAAGAAATAAGAGATAGATGTGTGAAGGCAAAAGAAAGTTGGTTTAATCAACAGTGCCCAAAAAAAAATGAATTAAGTTATATTAAAGATAAACAACAACAAATATGCACAGACAAATCAGTGAGCTCACCGGAAGAACAACAAGAATAAATACAGGGCGTTTGAAATAAAAAAAAAAGAAAGACATTATTGGAGGAAGGTGCTAAATGAAGAGGTGGAATATGTACATAAGAGAATTATATGATGGAGAAAGGGCAGAATTAACAAAAGAAAATAACGTAGAAAATCCACCTACTTTCAAAGTAGAAGTCGCTGAGGCTGCCAAACATATGAAGAAAGGAAAAAACAGCTTTGCCAGATGAAATCACAAAAGAAGAATTAGAAGTATAGGGAGAATTTGGATTAGATATATTAACCAAAATGTTGACTGATATTTACAGCAGTGGTTATTTACCCAGTGATATGCTGAAATCTGTATTTATAGCTATACCAAAAAGACCAAGAGAAATTGAATGTGAAGATTTTCGTACAGTTAACCTCATTAAAACCATGATTCATACGCTTCTACCAAAATCAAATGAGAAGAAACAGAAAGAAAATAAAAATGGAAATTAGTGAAGAACAGTACGGATTTTTCGAAGGAAAGGGTACAAACAGTGCAATACAGTCAAACCTTGGCTTTCGTTGCCTTCGGTGTTCGTCGGTTTCGGTTATCGTCAATTCCCCCCTCACTAAAAAATATGTCTCGGTTTTCGTTGATCACCTCGGTTTTCGTCGCGTTCCAACATGACCTCGCTGTTAATTTTTCGAAAACTAAAAGACCCACTTGTTCTTCTGCTCAATTTGGCGTTGTTTTTCGTTGTGTAAGCATCGCTTGCTAATAATAAAATACGAGATCGGCATGAAAATTGCTGAAACGGCCCGCATGTACGGGAAGTCGCCATCCACGATAAGTTACAATTATGGCAAAAAAATGAAGAATAAGAGAGGCTAAGTAGCGAAAGACCCTGAGTGTGCTAACGAAGCAGAGAGGCAAACAAATTGAAGATGTCGACAGTTATTAATTAAATTTGGAAATAAATCAAAAACAGTTAGATGGTGATTCTGTTTCGGTGGCAATCATATTTTAAAAGGTCAGACTGTTGTATTCCGATCTCATAAACAAAATGACTGGGACGAATGTTAGTAGTGTACTTAGTGATTTAAAGGCCAGCAGGTTATGGTTTGAAAAATTCAAGTGGCGCACTGGCATACATTGTGTTACTAGGCACGGTGAAGGTGCGAGTTCGGACACGTCTAGGGCAAAAGAAAAAATATATATATATACTTTTAAATGGATGTGAAGCTTGGACAATGAGCAGTCAGGCTGAAAAACATCTGATGGCTGTAGAAATATGGTTTCTGAGAAAAATGCAAAGTATACCATGGACAGCCAGAAAGACCAATGAACAAGTCCTTCAAGAAACAAATGAAGATCGTAAACTGATTAGAGACATTAGACGTAGACAGTCACAATTTTTTGGGCATGTTATGAGAAGAAATGATTTGGAGAACTTGGTGACAACTGGTAAGATTGAGGGGAACAGACCAAGGGGAAGACCTAGAAGCAAGTACCTGGATGGCTTGGCCTTGTGGCATGGTCGAGACAGAAACACGGAGCTGATCCACGACTCTGATGATCGAGTGAGATGGCAGAATATGACCGCCCACGCTTACCGGCATGGCACATGATGGATGGATATATATATATATATATATATATATATATATATATATATATATATATATATATATATATATATATATATATATATATATATATAAATAATTCTTTATAAAATACGTTTTTCGTATGCATTTTGGAGTGTCTAGAACGAATTAATTGGATTTACATTGATTCATATGGAAATAATTACCTCAGTTTTCGTCGGTTTAGGGTTTCGCCGATTGTTTCCGAACTGATTATCGACGAAAACCGAGGTTTGACTGTATATACATTACGGACACTAATAGAAAGGTCAACAGAGACACAGAAAGACATATACTTGTGCTTCATAGATTATACTAAGGCATTTGATAAAGTAAAACATGATGAATTGATTATAATGTTGGAAGGTATCTACATTGATGGGAAAGATTTAAGAATAATAAAGAATATTTATTGGAACCAAGTAGCACCAATTACAATGGGAAATAAAGAGGGCAGTTACGAACAGATATACCTAGGAGTACGACAGGGGTGTGTCTTGTCACCGGATCTCTTCTCCCTGCATAGCGAAATAATAATGAGAGTGATCTAAGAAACGCCAGGAATACTAATCGGCGGTTATAATATAAATAATATACGCTATGCAGATAATACAGTAGTGGTGGCGGATAATTCAACAGACCTACAATTGTTGGGCGCTGTAGTAACAGAGAGTGCAAAGAAAGGACTCTCCTTGAATATCAAGAAAACAGTAACACTGGTGATATCAAAGAAACCGGTGACACCAAAATGTGACATAGAAATAGAAGGGAAAATACTTAACCAAGTGGATAATTTTAAATACTTAGGGGCATTTGTATGGAAGATGTACAACAGAGATTAAGAGCAGAATAGGGCAAACAAAAGCCGCATTTCAGAAACTGAAGAGTATCTAATGCGATAGGTCATTATCACCGAATGTAAGAAAGAGAGTGCTGAAATGCTATATAGAATCATTTTGCTGTATGGTAGTGAATCTTGGAATGTAAAAGAACATATTAAGAAGAAATTAGAAGCAACACAGATGTGGTTCTTGAGAAGAATGTTGCGAATTCCTTGGACTGCCAGAGTAACTAACAACGATTGCCAGAAACATGCTAATGAAACTATAACATTATATACAAGAATAAGAAAGAGACAAACAGCTTTCTTCGGTCATTTGATGAGCAGAGAGGCATTGGAGAACATCGTGACAACTGGAAAGATCGAGGGGAAGAGAGGCAGAGGCAGACCATGAGAAATGATGCTGGATGGATTGAGACGGTGGCATGGAGGAATATCATCAGCAGGGTTGATCCAGAACACCAAAGACCGAAATCTGTGGAGAGTCATGAACGCCTACGCCAGCTGGCAGGGCATTTGATGATGATGTTGCAGATGATACAGTATATATTGCAGACAATGAGCAGAACCTGCAACATTTAGTAGATGCGGTTGTTGCACACAGTGAACTACTAGGGTTAGAATCGAATTGTAAGAAAACACAGATCATGGTTGTCACTAGAACGAAGTCAAAACCACAGTGTAATATACAAATAAATGGGAACAAGAATTGCCATGTCGAAGGTAGCATTTTGCAAGATGAAAAACATAATGACCAATAAAAAGATGTCAATTGCAACGAGAAAAGGAGTGTTGAAGTGCTACATAGAACCTGTACTTTTGTATGGATGTGAAGCGCGGACAATGAGCAGATAAGCTGAAAAACATCTGATGACTGTGGAAATGTGGTTTCCGAGGAAAAATGCAAAGAATACAGTGGATAGACCGAAAAACCAATGAACAAGTTCTACAAGAAACAAATTAAAATTGAAAACTCAATAAATAAATTAGACGTAGACAGTCAAAATGTTTCCGGCATGTTATGAGAAGAAATAAATTGGACAACTTGGTGCCAATTGGCAAGATCGAGGGGAAGAGAACACGTGGACAACAGAGAAGTACATACTTGGATGGCTTGTCCAAGTGGTATGGTCGAGACAGGAACACTGAACTGATCCACAACTCTACACATTCCTGTCTCACACCTCTCTCAATAGCCTGATATTTACCTACATCATTATCAATCTTTATGGCAGGTTATTGTGTTCAATATATTTTTTTAGCAAGTCTAAGGTCTTTCCCACCGGTTTCCGTGGCGAAGGTGTTATGGACGCAATTCGTAATCCCGCGTGAGACACACAGTTGCGCGCGATTTGACAACACACCGCGTTGCACTGGGTTTTAACGAATTGGTATGGGAGCCGGTCGTTCAGAAAGCAATGCAAATTAATGAACGTAAACTTGCCAAGACATCAACAACAGCAATAAAATGCTGGTGTTGACAGTGGTGTCCTGTGACAAGGATATGCCAAAAAAAAAAGGTCTTTCCCATCAATTTGTAGATCTTCAAGCATCTTTATCACGTTGTTCATGTTGTCGCACTTTACCGAAGCCTTTGTGTAGTCAATAAAGCAAAGATGTAGATCTTTGTTTACTTCTATAGAACTTTCAATTACTGTTCTCATCGTATATACATCATTTACTGTACCCGTGCCTTCTACAAACCCACATTATTCTTCTCCTATTTCAGGTTGTATTTTCTTCTTAACTATTTGCATGCATGATAATTCTTAGCAAAATCTTCGTGATGTGACTAATTATACTAATTTTTCGATGTTGATCACATTTCAAGGCTCTTGATTAATTTGGGATTGCAATAACTAGCGAATTACATGTTTCATGTGGTATATCCCCAATATCATATATTGTGTTCAGCAGTCTGGTGACTTGATCTATTTCATATTCTTCTAAAGCATTAATAATTTCTGTTTTAATGTTGTCTGAACCCGAGGTCTTGACAGTTTTCATATGTTTAAGAACATTCTGTACCCCTATCTTCAAAATTGATGGTTCTTTATTATTATTTCGAATATTATACTGTTCTTCTCTGTTATCATCATACAGGTTTTTCACATAATGTGACGATACATATAAAATCTGATCTTTTTCTATTACTATTTTTCCATCTTTTGTTTTAGGCAGCCTGCAGATGTACGTGTTTTTTTATTAGTGAGCTCCTGAATTCTTTTGTGCATTAAGTTAATATTTTTACTGTTGTGTGTGTGTTTTATTTTTTAAATTTCCATGCAGTTTTTCTCAAGCCGTGCTTCTTTTACTTTCTTACATAATGTTCTGACTTTTCTGTGAATTTCTTCATATTTGGCAGGATTATTTTTGTTGAGTCTTTTTGTTTCCATTAGTTGTAAAATTTCTTCAGTCATCCAGTTCGTACGACCCACTTTCTTTAATTTTGGAATAGTTGTTTCTGCAGCCAAACTGATTGAATTCTTCAACATTTCCCATTGATCATGCACATCTTGAAATATGATCATATTTAGTGTTTCCTGTTGTATTCTTGAATTTCTTTTACGTAACAGTTCAGCATTGGGAACTGCTTTAGCGATTATTAACGTATTTCGAAACTCTCTGATCAGTCTTGTTTCTAATCCTGCTGTCAGGACTCCTCCATGTCCATAATCTTCTAGGATGTTGTTTAAACCAGGTGTTTCCTACAACCATTTCTTTGTCTTTTGCCCATTCTACAAGTCTGTATCCTCTTCCGTTTCGCTCTCCCAAATCATGGTTGCTTACTGTGCATCCATCGCCTTGATTTCCTACTTTTGCATTGAAGTCACCTATTACGATATTTATTTCTCTTGTTCATAACATATATAAACAACAAATGTAAAGAAACCAGTCAAACAGAGACCGCAAGAACACCGCATGACGAGAACACAGAAGAAGAACCATCTGCAAATCTAACCATTAGAGAGCTGCTGTTTGCGGACGATCAAGCACTAATAGCAAAATCAAAAGCTGAATTACAAAACCACATGAATAGTCTAAACGAAATGTGTAGGGAACATAACATGAAAATTAGCACAAGCAAAACAGAGGTAATGACTATAACTAAAGAAGAAAAAACAACAACAATTCACCTAAACGAACATTCCTTAAAACAAGTAAAGAGTTTCAAGTACCTAGGAAGTATAATATCATCAAATGGCAGACCAGAAGACGAGATTGGAAATATATACAATAAGGCAAATCAACTCATTAGACAAATGGCACCAACACTAAAGAACAAACATGTATCAATAACTACCAAGAAAGAACTTTACAACACAATCTTCCTACCAACTCTATGTTACCAATGCCAAACCTGAACAATGACAGAAAAAGATAAAAGAAACATCACAACAACAGAAATGAGATTCCTGAGAAGAATACTCAACGTAACAAGAAGAGATAAGATCAGAAATGAAGAAATCAGGACTAAAGTGGGGGTTATAGCTGCACTAGATTTTATTAGAAAGCAGAAAGTCAAATGGTTTGGCCATGTAAGAAGGTTACCATTCAACAGCATACCACAAGCAATGATGTACAGACCAGATGGAAACAAAGGAAGAGGCCGACCACGTAAACGTTGGACGGAGGGAATAGCAGAGTCCATGGGAATATAGATACATGAAGCCCATAATCGGGCACTCTCACGATGTTTATACTTCACCCCGACACCGCAGCGTACAAGAGGAACATGATGAGATGAGATTTCTTAGTGTTTACATTTCTTCAAAGCAGATTCCATGTCATTATAAAATTTCTCTACATTAGAGGTAGACAGCCAAATCTTTTTAGACAGATTATAAAATAAATGAATTAAAGACCTTGGTGACAACTGGCAAGACTGAGGGGACATAAACACGGGGAACGCAGAGAAGTAAGTATCTGGATGGCTTGGCCACGTGGCATGGTCGAGACAAGAACATAGAGCTGATCCACAACTCTGATGATGGTGTGAGATGGCGAAACATGACCACCCACACTTTTCGGCATGGTACATAATGATGATGATGATTATAGGGTAAATGGGAATACTCTTAAACAAGTGAACCGGTACAGCTATCTCGGAACAGTCATAACATCTCATCGGGGTGCCTTCAAGATATTAGAACAAGAATCGCTCTGGCAAATTGGGAAACATACTGACCACCAAAAAGATGTGAACTGCAGCGAGAAAAAGAGTTGAAGTGTTAGAATAGTTTGAATAAACGAAGTTACAGGCATGGGGATAGCTTTCATTGCACCTGATACTCTGTTTCATATGGCTCGTCTTCTGTCCGTAGGGATGGCCTGTCCTCACCGTCACATAGAGCACCAACTCTGCTGCTCCAGTGAAGTCTCTCGTGTATCTCCGAAAAAAAAAATCAATTGTTAATCGATGGTTACGAACCCACGACCTTAGTATGGAGAGACGGGCGGCTCTAATATTTGCCACGGAGACCTCCGTCTCTCCACCCCACCAGGTTTGATATAATATTCAGCAATCTCTTTCCGACGTTCCATAAAAACTACCAATTACTTAAGATACTTCAGATCTTCTGAAAGTTAGCTTTCGCTTGCCTTATTTTGCTTTTGATGTTTGTCACGTCTATGTTATGTGTCTCTGCTTATCTAAGAATATTAAAAATGTACGTAAAATATACCCCACTGTACCAATTATAGAATGTATCCTTGTTAAATAATTACATCTATGTAAACAGCTGGCGTGGGAGGTATAATTAGTTGTTTCTATATGTATCCAGGTTTATTCCAAAGCGAGGCGGCATAAATTATTTCAGTTTCTTGTAACTTATCTCACGTATGGTGCCCTACCCTAGTACTGTGCTCAGGTCGCGCGCCCGATCGTTGCTCACATCTGAATGAGGGCGCAAGTGAACGGCGAGGCAATGGAACGTGTGGGAGGTTTATGCGAGGGTGAAAAAAAAAACCTAGCTAGATTCGTGAGGGCGGTCTCAGATGAAGGAAAGTGACAGACGGCAGCGCGTGCTGAGAAGTTCAAGGTTTGATCACCGGTAGGGCGAGATTTGAGTTAAATGTTTTCAAACACTTTTTGGGGTTTTCTTTGGATGTACATCATATTAATGTGCTATATTTTCACTATACTAATCTGTTATTTCTTACAGTTTTAGTTATCTGCTTTACCCATCTGTCGGCTAGTTTACCTACCTATCTACCTACCTACCTACCTACCTACCTACCTACCTACTTACCTACCTGAATCCCTACTTACTTAAAAATGTTTTGCATATCCTTTACAGGACATCGCTGTCAACATCAGCATCTTTCAGCTGTATGTTGATTTCTTGGCAAGATTACGCTCAGTAGTTTGCCATTGCTTTCTGAGCGGCCGGCTCATTATCCCGCAAGTCACGAGCGTGGGTTGAACCGCTTCCCCTACTTACTTACGTGCCTATTTTCTTACCTATATAACAACCTATCTAGCTACATTTTTTTGTTTTTTTAATGTTGCGTATCACTTACGGGACGTTGTTGTCAACACCAGCATTTTTCAGCTATTGTTGATGTACTAGGCAAGTGTTACGTTCAGTACTTTGCCATTGCTTTCTGAACGACCGGCTCCCATACCAGCACGTTATAACACAACGCGACACGGTCTGCTGCACAAATCGGTTGCAGCTGAGCTTCGAACGCCTGGTACCCGGCTCACGAACCGCGTTCGCAAGCCTTTAGACACGGAGCCGGCTACATACAAATCTACAAATCTCTCTTCCTTTCTACCTATCTTCCTCACTACCTACCTAATTTCCTACCTACATGCATACCTGCATGCATACCTACCTACCAACCTACCTACCAACCTACCAACCTATCTACCTACTTACTACATGTTTCTGGCTATCTTGCTAGCCAATTAGTTATGTCTACCCGTCCGCATGTATATTTATGTAACTATGTGCACGCCTACTTGTCTGGCTGCCTGCCTGTCTGCCTACCTCCATCTGTCTGCCTGCTCGTCTATATATCTATCAGTCCAACAGCCCGATTGTCTATCTTTATGTGTATCTCAGTCTGAAGTCGTGTCTATCTGTCAACACATCACTTCTGTCTAACACACTACCTCAACTTGATATTTGTCTGTCTGACTACACATCTATAGATGTCTCTCTGCCAGCCGGTTCATGCCCGTATCTCTTCTACGTGCCTACGTGTATACCTAACAATATTTCCCCCCTTTTTGTCTGAATTTCTGTTTAAAATTATGTTAAGAAATATGTGAATGCTTTAAATAATTACTGCTTGATTAACTATTCTAATGGGAACCGCAGTGGCTAGCGCGGATGACGGTCACGGGTTCGAATTCTCGTCGAGGTGGATTTAATTAAAACAGAAATGTAACATAGGCCACCAGGTCTATCCTGTCTAAAATGAGTACCTGGATTTTGTCGGGGAAGTAAAATCGACAGGGGCTATATTGACCACATCACCCTTTCAAATACCGACTGGTCTTATAAATACAGGGCTAGCATGCCCAATAACGTTTCCTGGTTGACTTAATTACTATCTATACTAATATATATTCTAATATATATACCGCGAGCACGCTTGCCACGATTACACAGAAAGTAACGGACCCTGTTACACGCTTAAGGCCTTAAGCCACATCCGGCACATGGTGTTAGAGCCATGTTTGTATAGACAGATGGACACTGGGTGGGTGATGTGGTCAGTATTTCTCCGATCGCTTTTACGCCTGAAGACATTCTTGGTACCCGTTTCTAGGCGGGATTGACCTGAAAGCCAAAGACGCTTTTTACAAATCTGGATCCGTCCAGCTACGAATCGAACCCGTGACCGCAAGATTAGCAGGCGAGTGTCTAGCCATTAGGCCACCGCGGCATCCTGTAACTATTTTAATCAATCATAAATAGCAAGTGAATTATGTCAGTATCCTAATGTAAAAGCACGAAATGTGAAACGAAATATGCATGTGTCATGTAGTGCTGATATTGTGTATTTAATCCATTACCAATGCTAGTATGTCATGTATACGCAATGTATAATTTTTTGCTACACGTATTCATCAACAGCTTCATAAAATATACCTGCCTCCTACCTACCAATCTACCTATGTACCTACCTAACTACCTACCTGCATGCCTACTTACTTATCTACCTATCTACCTACTTAGTTACCTATCTAATACCTACCTATCTACATACCTACTTAACTACCTACCTGCATGCATGCCTACCTACCTACCTACCTACCTACCTGCCTACCTACCTGCCTACCTACCTACATACCAACCTATCTACCTACCTACCTACCTGTCCTACCTACCTACCTACCTGCCTGTATACCTACCTACCTACCAATCTACCTACGTACCTACTTAACTACCTACCTGCATGCCTACTTACTTATCTACATACCTACCTATCTGCCTACCTACCTGCCTACCTACCTACATACCTACCTATCTACCTACCTACCTACCTGCCTACCTACCTACCTACCTGCCTGCATACCTACCTACCTACCAATCTACCTACGTACCTACTTAACTACCTACCTGCATGCCTACTTACTTATCTACCTACCTACCTACCTACTTACCTATCTACATACCTACCTATCTAAATACCTACTTAACTACCTACCTGCATGCCTGCCTGCCTGCCTGCCTACCTACCTACCTACGTACCTACCTACCTACCTACCTACCTACCTGACTACCTACCTACCTAACTGACTACCTACCTACCTACCTACCTAACTACCTGCCTGTCTGCCTGCCTGCCTGCCTGCTTGCCTGCCTGATGCTTGCATGCCTGAGTGCCTGCCTGCCTGATGCCTGCATGCCTACCTACTTACCTACCTGCCTGCCTACCTACCTACCTACCTACCTGCCTGCCTACTTACCTACCTACTTACCTACCTACCTACCTGCCTACCTACCTACCTGCCTGCCTGCCTACCTACCTACCTACCTACCTACTTGCCTACCTACCTACCTACCTAACTGCCTGCCTGCCTGCCTACCTACCTACCTACCTACCAATCTACCTAGTACCTACTTAACTACCTACCTGCATGCCTATTTACTTATCTACCTACCTACCTATCTACCTACCTACTTACATATCTACATACCTACCTATCTACATACCTACTTATCTACATACCTACTTAACTACCTACCTGCATGCATGCCTGCCTACCTATCTACCTACCTACCTGCCTACCTACTTACCTACCTACCTAGCTGCCTGCCTGCCGACCTGCCTGCCTACCTACTACCTACCTACCTGCCTACCTACCTACCTGCATACCTACCTACCTGTCCTGCCTACCTACCTACCTACCTACCTACCAATCTACCTACGTACCTACTTAACTACCTATCTGCATGCCTACTTACTTATCTACCTACCTACCTGTCTACCTACCTACTTACCTATCTCCATACCTACCTATCTACATACCTACTTAACTACCTACCTGCATGCATGCCTGCCTGCATACCTACCTACCTGCCTGCATACCTACCTACTTACCTGCCTACCTGCCTACCTACCTGCCTACCTACCTACCTAACTACCTACCTACCAACCTACCTACCTGCCTGCCTGCCTGATGCTTGCATGCCGGAGTGCCTGCCTGCCTGATGCCTGCATGCCTGCCTGATGCCTGCATGCCTGCCTGCCTACCTGCCTGCCTACCTTCCTACCTACCTACCTACCTGCCTTCCTACCTACCTGCCTACCTACCTGCCTGACTGCCTGCCTGCCTGCCTGCCTGCCTACCTACTTACCTACTTACTGATCTGTCTGTCGGTCGGTCGGTAAGTCGGTCGGCCTGCCTGCCTGCTTGCACGCTTACCTACGTGTCTGTCCGTCTGAGACTATCTATATCTATCTGTTTAGACTAGCTATCTAAATATGTTTCTTCCTGCTTTCCTGTATGCCTACCTACCTAACTACCCCACCTAACCAACCACACATCTGCCTATATATATATGTGCGTGCGTGCGTGCGTGCGTGTGTGTGTATGTGTTGTGTGTGTGTGTGTGTGTGTGTGTGTGTGTGTGTGTGTGTGAATTCCTTTCTATCTCATCGTGCATCCTTTTCTCTGTTTAAGTTTATAGATTTCTTGAAATCTTGAGAGTTTACACTATCATGGTGAGGCGGTTTCGAACCCCGATTGCTTTGCATGTTTTTATATCGTTTGTTGTGTCCCCTGATCTCCGCGTCATTCCCTTCCTTCTGTAGCAGCGCATCAATGACTGTGAAAGTAATGTCTATAATGGAACGTTATATCTGAGCGTGACAGCGTTTGAATAACTATGTCCAGTTGTAGTGTGATGAACGTCTGATAGCTGGTCATGTCAAACGGCTAGTTACACACATATAGTTAATAAGTAGTGGCCAACATATATTTTCAATTCGTTTAAACAGGATCTACTGAACTTTAGCTGATGAAATACTTTCTGTGAAGTTTTAGGTATCTTGTTTACCGCTGTCCAAATATAGCTGTATTTGATTACGAAAGATCGAAGACTTTCATTACATGTGTAAGCGAGAAATTATGGGATAGTTAGTCATAATGAAGTAAGCATATCCATTATATAGTAACTAAATAGGCCAACACACACGCACACACACACACACACACACACATACACACACAAAAAACACACACGCACGCACGCACGCACACACACACACGTATGTGTTATAACATGTTATTGTACATAGAACAACACACACATGTATGTGCTATAACATGTTATTGTACATACAACAACACACACATGTATGTGCTACAACATGTTATTGTACATAGAACAACTCACACATGTATGTGCTATAACATGTTATTGTACATAGAACAACACACACACATGTATGTGCTATAACATGTTATAGAAGCCGCGGTTGTACATAGAACAACACTCACATGTATGTGCTATAACATGTTATAGAAGCCGCGGTTGTACATAGAACAACACTCACATTATGTGCTATAACATGTTATAGAAGCCGCGGTTGTACATAGAACAACACTCACATTATGTGCTATAACATGTTATAGAAACCGCGAACTGTATGTGCTATAACATGTTATAGAAGCCGCAATTGTACATAGAACAACACACACATGTATGTGCTATAACATGTTATTGTACATAGAACAACACACACACATGTATGTGCTATAACATGTTATAGAAGCCGCGGTTGTACATAGAACAACACTCACACGTATGTGCTATAACATGTTATAGAAGCCGCGGTTGTACATAGAACAACACTCACATTATGTGCTATAACATGGTATAGAAGCCGCGGTTGTACATAGAACAACGCTCACATTATGTGCTATAACATGTTATAGAAACCGCGACTGTATGTGCTATAACATGTTATAGAAACCGGGATTGTACATATAATAACAAACACATGTATGTGCTATAACATGTTATAGAAGCCGCGATTGTACATAGAACAACACTCACATGTATGTGCTATAACATGTTATAGAAGCCGCAATTGTACATAGAACAACACACACATGTATGTGCTATAACATGTTATAGAAGCCGCAATTGTACATAGAACAACACACACATGTATGTGCTATAACATGTTATAGAAACCGCGGTTGTACATAGAACAACACTCACATGTATGTGCTATAACATGTTATAGAAGCCGCGGCTGTACATAGAACAACACTCACATTATGTGCTATAACATGTTATAGAAACCGCGGTTGTACATAGAACAACACTCACATTATGTGCCATAACATGTTATAGAAACCGCGGTTGTACATAGAACAACACTCACATTATGTGCTATAACATGTTATAGAAACCGCGGTTGTACATAGAACAACACTCACATTATGTGCTATAACATGTTATAGAAACCGCGGTTGTACATAGAACAACACTCACATTATGTGCTATAACATGTTATAGAAACCGCGGTTGTACATAGAACAACACTCACATTATGTGCTATAACATGTTATAGAAGTCACGGTTGTACATAGAACAACACTCACATGTATGTGCTATAACATGTTATTGTACATAGAATAACACTCACATGTATGTGCTATAACATGTTATTGTACATAGAACAACACTCACATGTATGTGCTATAACATGTTATTGTACATAGAATAACACTCCCATGTATGTGCTATAACATGTTATTGTACATAGAATAACACTCACATGTATGTGCTATAACATGTTATAGAAGCCGCGGTTGCTCAGTGGCCAGCACACCTGCCTGGCAGCACCATGTTATCAGTGTCAAATCTGGACATTGTCTTGCCCGCGCTATGGTTACAAGTAAGTTGCATATCCTTAACAGGCCATCGTGGTCAACCCCAGCATTGCTTGGCTGTTTGTAATTTCTTGGCAAGTTTACGTTCAGTAGTCTGCCATTGATTTCTAATATGACAGGCACTCATACCACATTTTAAAACCCAACGCAACGCGGTCTGCTGCCAAATCGCCCGTAAAGCTTTCGTCCCAGAGTGGGCTCTATGGTATCCCAGTCAACTCCGGACATTGTCTTGCCCGTTTTATGGTATTCGAGTACAATATGAACATTGTCTTGTCTTGCTCGCTTTTTGCTATCAGTGTCAGATCTGGACATTTTCTTGTTCACTCTTTGCTATCAGTATCAGATCTGGACATTGTCTTGCCGGCTCTTTGCTATCTATGGGATAGTTAGTCATAATGAGGTAAACATGCTGTGATGTCGGTTCCTAAATCAATCAATCAATCTTTGCTATCTGTATCAGGTCTGGACATTGTCTTGCCCGTTCTATGCAGCCGCTCACAGACCAGGAATTAACAAAACCGTTTGCTTTTTGATGTTTTTGTGTTTTAATTATAAATGGATATCTTGGTAAGTGCTAGTTTTCTCCCATACATCAAACAAAGCGATTCTCTACACTGGTGGGAATCTCTCATAGATTAGACAAAGCAATTATCTGCACCGGTGGGAATCTCTCATAGATCAGACAAAGCGATTCTCTACACCAGTGGGAATTTCCTATAGATCAGACAAAGCGATTATCTGCACCGGTGGGAATCTCTCATAGATTAGGCAAAGCTATTGTTTGCACCGGTAGGAATCTTTCATAGATTAGACAAAGCGATTCTCTGTACCGGTGGGAACTACATGTGTGTACGCGCGCGCGCGCGCGCGTGTGTGTGTGTGTGTGTGCCAGAATCCAACTTACTATAAATAGACTTTGTGGGCAGGTTTTCTCATGTGAAATCTAACCGGTGCAGATCTTGGGCTTGCTCTGTTCCACTTCAGAATGCCGAGTTATTTTTAACGTGCATAAAGTGCACAACGATCCTCCGAGTTATTCACACTTGACTGAGGAG
>JACEFZ010004195.1:0-25000 GCA_014155875.1 Cepaea nemoralis | reverse complement strand
TCATATGGTAGAGTTGGTGTTGGGTTAATGTCATATATGTGGGAGAGTTGGTGTTTGGTTAACGTCATATATGTGGTAGAGTTGGTGTTGGGTTAACGTCTTACATATGGTTAAGTTGGTGTTGGGTTAACGTCGTATATGTGGGAGAGTTGGTGTTGGGTTAACGTCTTACATATGGGGGGAGTTGATGTTGGGTTAACGTCATATATGTGGGAGAGTTGGTGTTGGGTTAACGTCTTACATATGGTAGAGTTGGTGGTGGATTATCGTCTTACATATGGGAGAGTTGATGTTGGGTTAACGTCATACATATGGGAGATGTGGTGTTGAGTTTTACGTCTATGTTAGCGTTGGTGTTGGGTTAACGTTCAAACATATGGTAGAGTTGGTGTTGGGATAAAGTCATACATATGGGAGAGTTGTGTTGGGTTAACGTCATACATATGGGAGAGTTGGTGTTGGGTTAACGTCATATATATGATAGCGTTGGTGGTTGGTTAACGTCATACATATGGTAGAGTTGGTGTTGGGTTAACGTCATACATATGGGAGAGTTGGTGTTGGGTTAACGTCATACATATGGGAGAGTTGGTGTTGGGTTAACGTCATACATATGGGAGAGTTGTTGTTGGGTTAACGTCATATATGTGGGAGAGTTGGTGTTGGGTTAACGTCTTACATATGGGGGGGAGTTGATGTTGAGTTAACGTCTTCATATGTGAGAGTTGGTGTTGGGTTAACGTCATACATATGGGAGAGTTGGTGTTGGATTAACGGCATACATTTGGTAAAGTTGGTGTTGGGTTAACGTCTTACATATGGTAGAGTTGGTGTTGAGTTAACGTCATATATGTGGGAGAGTTGGTGTTGGGTTAACGTCTTACATATGGTAGAGTTGGTGTTGGGTTAACGTCATATATTTGGGAGAGTTGGTGTTGGGTTAACGTCATATATGTGGGAGAGTTGGGTGTTGGGTAACGTCTTAAATATGGTAGAGTTGGTGTTGGGTTAACGTAAAAATATGTGAGAGAGGTGGATTTGGGTTAACGTCTTACATATGGGAGAGTTGGTGTTGGATTTAACGCCTTTCATATGTAGAGTGGTGTTGGAGTTAACGTCATATATGTGGGAGAGTTGGTGTTGGGTTAACGTCATATATGTGGTAGAGTTGGTGTTGGGTTAACGTCTACATATGGTAGAGTTGTATTGGGTTAACCGTCGTATATGTGGGAGAGTGGTGTTGGTTAACGTCATTACATATGGGGGGGGGGGGGTGGGGGGGGTGTGGGGGGGGGAGTGACTGTGGGTTAACGTCATATATGTGGGAGAGTTGGTGTTGGGTTAACGTCTTACATATGGTAGAGTTGGTGTTGGATTATCGTCTTACATATGGGAGAGTTGATGTTGGGTTAACGTCATATATGTGGGAGAGTTGGTGTTGGGTTAACGTCATATATGTGGGAGAGTTGGTGTTGGGTTAACGTCTTACATATGGTAGAGTTGGTGTTGGGTTAACGTCATATATGTGGGAGAGTTGTTGTTGGGTTAACGTCATATATGTGGGAGAGTTGGTGTTGGGTTAACGTCTTACATATGGTAGAGTTGGTGTTGGGTTAACGTCATATATTTGGGAGAGGTGGTGTTGGGTTAACGTCTTACATATGGGGGGAGTTGATATTGGGTTAACGTCATGCATATGGGAGAGCTGGTGTTGGCTTAACGTCATAGATGTGGGAGAGTTGATATTGGGTTAAACGTCTTACATATGGTAGAGTTGGTGTTGGGTTAACGTCATATATGTGGGAGAGGTGGTGTTGGGTTAACGTCATATATATGTTAGAGTTGGTGTTAGGTAAAGTCATACATATGTTAGCGTTGGTGTTGGGTTAACGTCATACATATGGTAGAGTTGGTGTTGGGTTAAAGTCATAGATATGGAGAGTTGTGTTGGGTTAACGTCATACATATGGGATAGTTGGTGTTGGGTTAACGTCATATATATATGATAGCGTGGTGTTGGGTTAACGTCATACATATGGGAGAGTTGGTGTTGGGTTAACGTCATACATATTGGAGAGTTGGTGTTGGGTTAACGTCTTACATATGGTAGAGTTGGTGTTTGGGTTAACGTCATACATTTGGTAGAGTTGGTGTTGGGGTTAACGTCTTACATATGGGGGGAGTTGATATTGGGTTAACGTCATGCATATGGGAGAGCTGGTGTTGGGTTAACGTCATAGATGTGGGAGAGTTGATATTGGGTTAACGTCTTACATATGGTAGAGTTTGGTGTTGGGTTAACGTCATATATGTATGTGGGAGAGGTGGTGTTGGGTTAACGTCATATATATGTTAGAGTTGGTGTTAGGTTAAAGTCATACATATGTTAGCGTTGGTGTTGGGTTAACGTCATACATATGGTAGAGTTGGTGTTGGGTTAAAGTCATAGATATGGGAGAGTTGTGTTGGGTTAACGTCATACATATGGGAGAGTTGGTGTTGGGTTAACGTCATATATATGATAGCGTTGGTGTTGGGTTAACGTCATACATATGGGAGAGTTGGTGTTGGGTTAACGTCATACATATTGGAGAGTTGGTGTTGGGTTAACGTCTTACATATGGTAGAGTTGGCGTTGGGTTAACGTCATATATGTGGGAGAGTTGGTGTTGGGTTAACGTCTTACATATGGTAGAGTTGGTGTTGGGTTAACGTCATATATATGGGTGAATTGGTTGTGGTAACGTCATATATGTGGGAGAGTTGGTGTTGGGTTAACGTCTTACATATGGTAGAGTTGGTGTTGGGTTAACGTCATATATGTGGGAGAGGTGGTGTTGGGTTAACGTCTTACATATGGGAGAGTTGGTGTTGGATTAACGTCTTTCATATGGTAGAGTTGGTGTTGGGTTAATGTCATATATGTGGGAGAGTTGGTGTTTGGTTAACGTCATATATGTGGTAGAGTTGGTGTTGGGTTAACGTCTTACATATGGTTAAGTTGGTGTTGGGTTAACGTCGTATATGTGGGAGAGTTGGTGTTGGGTTAACGTCTTACATATGGGGGGAGTTGATGTTGGGTTAACGTCATATATGTGGGAGAGTTGGTGTTGGGTTAACGTTTTACATATGGTAGAGTTGGTGTTGGATTATCGTCTTACATATGGGAGAGTTGATGTTGGGTTAACGTCATACATATGGGAGAGGTGGTGTTGAGTTTACGTCATATGTTAGCGTTGGTGTTGGGTTAACGTCAAACATATGGTAGAGTTGGTGTTGGGATAAAGTCATACATATGGGAGAGTTGTGTTGGGTTAACGTCATACATATGGGAGAGTTGGTGTTGGGTTAACGTCATATATATGATAGCGTTGGTGTTGGGTTAACGTCATACATATGGTAGAGTTGGTGTTGGGTTAACGTCATACATATGGGAGAGTTGGTGTTGGGTTAACGTCATACATATGGGAGAGTTGGTGTTGGGTTAACGTCATACATATGGGAGAGTTGTTGTTGGGTTAACGTCATATATGTGGGAGAGTTGGTGTTGGGTTAACGTCTTACATATGGGGGGAGTTGATGTTGAGTTAACGTCTTTCATATGTGAGAGTTGGTGTTGGGTTAACGTCATACATATGGGAGAGTTGGTGTTGGATTAACGGCATACATTTGGTAAAGTTGGTGTTGGGTTAACGTCTTACATATGGTAGAGTTGGTGTTGAGTTAACGTCATATATGTGGGAGAGTTGGTGTTGGGTTAACGTCTTACATATGGTAGAGTTGGTGTTGGGTTAACGTCATATATTTGGGAGAGTTGGTGTTGGGTTAACGTCATATATGTGGGAGAGTTGGTGTTGGGTTAACGTCTTAAATATGGTAGAGTTGGTGTTGGGTTAACGTAAAAATATGTGAGAGAGGTGGATTTGGGTTAACGTCTTACATATGGGAGAGTTGGTGTTGGATTAACGCCTTTCATATGGTAGAGCTGGTGTTGGGTTAACGTCATATATGTGGGAGAGTTGGTGTTGGGTTAACGTCATATATGTGGTAGAGTTGGTGTTGGGTTAACGTCTTACATATGGTAGAGTTGGTATTGGGTTAACGTCGTATATGTGGGAGAGTTGGTGTTGGGTTAACGTCCTTACATATGGGGGGGGGGGGGAGTTGATGTTGGGTTAACGTCATATATGTGGGAGAGTTGGTGTTGGGTTAACGTCTTACATATGGTAGAGTTGGTGTTGGATTATCGTCTTACATATGGGAGAGTTGATGTTGGGTTAACGTCATATATGTGGGAGAGTTGGTGTTGGGTTAACGTCATATATGTGGGAGAGTTGGTGTTGGGTTAACGTCTTACATATGGTAGAGTTGGTGTTGGGTTAACGTCATATATGTGGGAGAGTTGTTGTTGGGTTAACGTCATATATGTGGGAGAGTTGGTGTTGGGTTAACGTCTTACATATGGTAGAGTTGGTGTTGGGTTAACGTCATATATTTGGGAGAGTTGGTGTTGGGTTAACGTCATATATGTGAGAGAGTTGGTGTTGGGTTAACGTCTTACATATGGTAGAGTTGGTGTTGGGTTAACGTCATATATGTGGGAGAGATGGTGTTGGGTTAACGTCTTACATATGGGAGAGGTGGTGTTGTGTTAACGTCTTACATATGGGAGAGTTGGTGTTGGATTAACGTATTTCATATGGTAGAGTTGGTGTTGGGTTAACGTCATATATGTGGTAGAGTTTGCGTTGGGTTAACGTCTTACATATGGTAGAGTTGGTGTTGGGTTAACGTCGTATATGTGGGAGAGTTGGTTTTGGGTTAACGTCTTACATATAGGGGGAGTTGATGTTGGGTTAACGTCATATATGTGGGAGAGTTGGTGTTGGGTTAACGTCTTACATATGGTAGAGTTGGTGTTGGATTATCGTCTTACATATGGGAGAGTTGATGTTGGGTTAACGTCATACATATGGGAGAGTTGGTGTTGAGTTTACGTCATATGTTAGCGTTGGTATTGGGTTAACGTCATACATATGGTAGATTTGGTGTTGGGTTAAAGTAATACATATGGGAGAGTTGTGTTGGGTTAACGTCATACATATGGGAGAGTTGGTGTTGGGTTAACGTCATATATATGATAGCGTTGGTGGTGGGTTAACGTCATACATATGGTAGAGTTGGTGTTGGGTTAACGTCATACATATGGGAGAGTTGGTGTTGGGTTAACGTCATACATATGGGAGAGTTGGTGTTGGGTTAACGTCATACATATGGGAGAGTTGGTGTTGGGTTAACGTCATATATGTGGGAGAGTTGGTGTTGGGTTAACGTCTTACATATGGGGGGAGTTGATGTTGGGTTAACGTCTTTCATATGTGATAGTTGGTGTTGGGTTAACGTCATACATATGGGAGAGTTGGTGTTGGGTTAACGGCATACATTTGGTAAAGTTGGTGTTGGGTTAACGTCTTACATATGGTAGAGTTGGTGTTGGGTTAACTTCATATATGTGGGAGAGTTGGTGTTGGGTTAACGTCTTACATATGGTAGAGTTGGTGTTGGGTTAACGTCATATATTTGGGAGAGTTGGTGTTGGGTTAACGTCATATATGTGGGAGAGTTGGTGTTGGGTTAACGTCTTACATATGGTAGAGTTGGTGTTGGGTTAACGTCATATATGTGAGAGAGGTGGTGTTGGGTTAACGTCTTACATACGGGAGAGTTGGTGTTGGATTAACGTCTTTCATATGGTAGAGTTGGTGTTGGGTTAACGTCATATATGTGTGAGAGTTGGTGTTGGGTTAACGTCTTACATATGGTAGAGTTGGTGTTGGGTTATCGTCGTACATATGGGGGAGTTGATGTTGGGTTAACGTCATATATGTGGGAATGTTGGTGTTGGGTTAACGTCATATATGTGGGAGAGTTGGTGTTGGGTTAACATCTTACATATGATAGAGTTGGTGTTGGGTTAACGTCATATATGTGAGAGAGGTGGTGTTGGGTTAACATCTTACATATGGGAGAGTTGGTGTTGGATTAACGTCTTTCATATGGTAGAGGTGGTGTTGGGTTAACGTCATATATGTGGGAGAGTTGGTGTTGGGTTAACGTCATATATGTGGTACAGTTGGTGTTGGGTTAACGTCTTACATATAGTAGAGTTGGTGTTGGGTTAACGTCGTATATGTGGGAGAGTTGGTGTTGGGTTAACGTCATATATGTGGGAGAGTTGGTGTTGGATTAACGTCTTACATATGGTAGAGTTGGTGTTGGATTATCGTCTTACATGTGGGAGAGTTGATGTTGGGTTAACGTCATATATGTGGGAGAGTTGGTGTTGGGTTAACGTCATATATGTGGGAGAGTTGGTGTTGGGTTAACATCTTACATATGGTAGAGTTGGTGTTGGGTTAACATCATATATGTGGGAGAGTTGTTGTTGGGTTAACGTCATATATGTGAGAGAGTTGGTGTTGGGTTAACGTCTTACATATGGTAGAGTTGGTGTTGGGTTAACGTCATATATGTGGGAGAGGTGGTGTTGGGTTAACGTCTTACATATGGGAGAGGTGGTGTTGGGTTAACGTCGTACATATTGGAGAGTTGGTGTTGGATTAACGTATTTCATATGGTAGAGTTGGTGTTGGGTTAACGTCATATATGTGGGAGAGTTGGTGTTAGGTTAACGTCATATATGTGGTAGAGTTGGCGTTGGGTTAACGTCTTACATATGGTAGAGTTGGTGTTGGGTTAACGTCGTATATGTGGGAGAGTTGGTGTTGGGTTAACGTCTTACATATGGGGTGAGTTGATGTTGGGTTAACGTCATATATGTGGGAGAGTTGGTGTTGGGTTAACGTCTTACATATGGTAGAGTTGGTGTTGGATTATCGTCTTACATATGGGAGAGTTGATGTTGGGTTAACGTCATACATATTGGAGAGGTGGTGTTGAGTTTACGTCATTTGTTAGCGTTGGTGTTGGGTTAACGTCATACATATGGTAGAGTTGGTGTTTGGTTAAAGTCATACATATGGGAGAGTTGTGTTGGGTTAACGTCATACAAATGGGAGAGTTGGTGTTGGGTTAACGTCATATATAGGATAGCGTTGGTGGTGGGTTAACGTCATACATATGGTATAGTTGGTGTTGGGTTAACGTCATACATATGGGAGAGTTGGTGTTGGGTTAACGTCATACATATGGGAGAGTTGGTGTTGGGTTAACGTCATACATATGGGAGAGTTGGTGTTGGGTTAACGTCATATATGTGGGAGAGTTGGTGTTGGGGTAACGTCTTACATATGGGGGGAGTTGATGTTGGGTTAACGTCTTTCATATGTGAGAGTTGGTGTTGGGTTAACGTCATACATATGGGAGAGTTGGTGTTGGGTTAATGGCATACATTTGTTAAAGTTGGTGTTGGGTTAACGTCTTTCATATGGTAGAGTTGGTGTTGGGTTAACGTCATATATGTGGGAGAGTTAGTGTTGGGTTAACGTCTTACATATGGTAGAGTTGGTGTTGTGTTAACGTCATATATTTGAGAGAGTTGGTGTTGGGTTAACGTCATATATGTGGGAGAGTTGGTTTTGGGTTAACGTCTTACATATGGGAGAGTTGGTGTTTGATTAACGTCTTTCATATTGTAGAGTTGGTGTTGGGTTAACGTCATATATGTGGGAGAGTTGGTGTTGTGTTAACTTCATAGATGTGGTAGAGGTGGTGTTGGGTTAACGTCTTACATATGGTAGAGTTGGTGTTGGGTTAACGTCGTATATGTGGGAGAGTTGGTGTTGTGTTAACGTCTTACATATTGGGGGAGTTGATGTTGGGTTATCGTCATATATGTGGGAGAGTTGGTGTTGGGTTAACGTCTTACATATGGTAGAGTTGGTGTTGGATTATCGTCTTACATATGGGAGAGATAAAAAGACCCCAAATAGATCAAGGATCCAGAGTTCGTCTTTCTCAATGTGATCCTGCCCGTTAAAATTAATTTAGCTGTTACTGGCTCAATGATTTGAGACCATTAAATAGAGTTTTGGAGAATCAAGGAATACTTTAAGGAAAAAATGAAATGTTTACTGAGTATCCCAAATTTCCTTAGCGATGGTTCCTTGCCTCTCCTCTACTAATTAAATAATTAACCTAGGGTAATTGCTTACAACAATTTTACTATGACAAGAGAACTCTCAAAAGAGAAAATAACCAGTAATTTTCATCATTTATTATATCTATATAAATGAAGTTGGTGCATATACATGTAATAACATACAACAATCAATGAACTACAATTAACAGATTATTTACATATTCATCTCTAACTAATTATCTATCTCCTGGCTGTGCCACTGTATCATACATGGTCCTCAGAGTTGCATCCGTTCTCAATTATAAATATTGGGCCTCTTCTGCTGGCCTAATCAGTGGAAAGAAACTGGGTACACCCTGGTTGGTTTCCCATCCAGTTCTTGGATCTCGATAACATACAGTCAGTTTAGAATATTCTGGAGAGTTCTTTTATTTCCTCCCCCCCCCCCGGTTTGAGTTAATCTTTTGGCTCACTGTGTTTCTTCTACCTATACCTAGGAAAAAGGATATTTAATACCTGTCCTGGAAAGGTGGTGAAAATTGGCAGGAAGTTGCTGTGGAATAGTATTTGGCCTCTCTATCTCAGCTGCCTCACTCAGTTAAGTGGCTACTGCATTCAGTCAAGCTGCTACAACTACTTTCACAAAGTGCTGCATTCACAAAGTCAGGTCTGGATAATGACCACTACCTGAAATTTTAGCATCCATCATAAATCTAAAAGTATCAGCAATATGAACATCAGAATGAAATGTTCTATATTTTTCTCAAGAACATCACAAAGAAAATACCTAAAAGAATTGTGATCCTAGGAAAATAAACAGTGGAAGGTAAAGAGTCTTGGTGCTCTCAAATAGTTATCCACAACATAATTGGTTGCTCTCCATTCCATCTTCCATTATATGGTGTTAAGTTTTAGACTAGCAGATGTGCAGTTTCATCTTCACCTATGCCTGTCCTCAGGTCTACCGGTTAAGTCATACCTTGATTGATTTGGACTTGACAACTATGGTTCCTATCCCATTCGGTTCCTAGTTAATTCTCTTCTTCATCTTTTTCTATTCAAGAAAAAGGGTCTCATACATTATGGGCTTTTAAAAATCAGTTCCCATTTCAATGAGTATTTGCTTATAAACAATATAAGCACATTATGGTATTTTTCTTGTATAGCCTTCAAGTGCATTTTTCTTCATAAAATGCTTCAAGTGAGAAGTTGTCTTCCAATCTCATGGATGTAATATTTATCATCATCATCATCATCATCATCATCATCATCATCATCATCATCATCATCATCATCATCATCATCATCATCATCATCATCATCATCATCATCATCATCATCATCATCACCACCACCACCACCACCACCACCACCACCACCACCACCACCACCACCACCACACCACCACCACCACCACCACCACCACCACCACCACCACCACCACCACCACCATCACCACCACCACCACCACCACCATCATCATCATCATCATGGTTTCCTTATATCATTGTAATTACAATCATTATCATTATTATCATGCTCATTATCATTGTCATTACAATCATTATCATTATTATCATAATCATTACAGTCATCATCATCATTACATTATTATCATTACCATCATCATCATGCACATTATAATCATTACATCATTCTATCATTATCAACGTCATCATCATCCTTGTAGTACATTATTATCATTACACTAGACCATATATGTTAACAGGAGTGGCATTAACTACAAAGTGGGATTTTGCTTAAATTACAAACACAGATGCTGGTAGTATGCGTAATGTATGATATTGGTTGAGTCGTGCTTAGCGCACAAAACTTGATGATAGCATGAATTATATTTTATACAAAGTGTTGTTATGCGCCGGAGTGTACTAAATTATTATTTAGTTTATGGGTTACGCCGAACCAGTTCTCTGGTGATAGTCATGGCATTTCACATCAAGTTTCCGGCTATCCTGAGATTGACTGTTGGCCTATACTCCCTCTCTCTCAGCCTGTAACTTCACTCACTCAAACTTCTCATGCATCAGTCAACATATCCATCTGTGCATGTGGGGTCAATTCACTCATCTCAGACATCATTCATATGCATGGATGATAATTTCACTCAGTCTATAGACACATTCATATTGGTATGGGTGAGCATATAGGAATCATTCATCACACATCCTTCATACTGGCATGTAAGGTGGGTAATTATACTTATGTGATTTCCCAATGATAACGTACAATGTTTACCATCATTGATATCACAATGAAATATCTCCTTTCCCAATCACTCATCATACACATCATATCCGTAGGAATGACAATCATGCCTATGTAGGTGCTTTACACAGAATACATTCACAGATTCAACAAGAATGACATTACAAGGGAATCTCATATGACACAAGCATGCTCTTCAATGACATAGACTTGTGATCATTAGGCCCACTTATGAAATTCACCCAGGATGTAGCAACATGAAATCCAGGAATCACCTCATGCTCTCATCAAATACAACCAATTTATGTGATATACTCAATCCATATTCAGGCATTATGAATCTTCCCCATTCTAACATGCCGGTTGACTAAGTATTATTATTGTGTGGCACAAATATTACTTCCCCATGTTTACAACATTGAAATACATTTGACTCACCAATTGGGTGCTTTAACTCAAAATTATGATCCCTGTATAATCTATTTGGTTCTCATGGGTTCATGAATTACAAGAAACTATTTGTTTGTCCATGTGCTCATGTCAAAAAGTAAATCTACTGACTAATGTGCTAAATCTAATTGACTATACACATTACACTAATTTCTCTATCAGTGCTGGCACATTTAAAAATGAGTTTCCTCTTACCAGTGTGGGTACATGCACCATATGTACTTACCACTGTACTAAGAATTCTGAGTTTCCTTAAGTCTTAAGTTACTCTAATTCATTGTAGATTGAGTTTCATGCTTAAGAAATAAAATGTATAACATGTGTCTAATGTTTTATACATTAACTAAGTTGTTTAGCTGGGAGAAAATAAAACACTGTAGTTTTCTCCTAATGTACAGTTTATCTTATGACTATGATAACTGAGTATAATATTATTTAGTTTCTACTAGATTAATTTCTTAAGAACTCACCATTCTAAATCATTGTAGATTTAGTTGCTTAAGAAATAAATGTACAACTTGGACTAATGCTTATACATTACATCAGTTGTTTACTTTGGGAGAAAATAAAACTCACTATGGTTACCCTTAATGAATAGTTTATCTGTAAACTATAACAATTAACTATATTATAATTAACTTCTTAAGGACTCACCACATGTGTTCAACAAGTCGACTTACCAACTCTTCTTCTGGGAAAAAGACTAACACTAATCTAAGATTTAAAATAAATTAAATTTGGTGTTTACCTTATTTATCAGAATGACTTCCACATACTTCGGCGACTGGTTTCAGAGTCTGGTTGCGATGTCTTTGTTGGTTGAGGCTTTTCTCCTCTTAGTAATCAAACTATGTTTTATTTTACTACTTGTTTGGGAGGGTGCACTCACTCCAGCATCTGCACCTGATCTTATTGCCTCGTGTGTGTGTGGGTTGGTGAAAAACAGACAGTTTCATTGTCGGCATGCCGTATTTATTTGGTTAGTTGTGTTCCGGTGGTGATGTCACAATGGGTCGATGAAAAAATAGGATCTATCGCAGCGAGGAACAAATTATCCTCTGCGGTGTCAACTTTTGAATCGTATTGGAAATATCTACTGCGATGTTACACTTGTGAAAAATTATATCACAGTCATATATGTGGGTGTTGGGTTAACGTCATATATATGTTAGAATTGGTTTTGGGTTAAAGTCATACATATGGGAGAGTTGGTGTTGGGTTAATGTCTTACATATGGGAGAGTTGGGGTTGGGATAACGTCATACATATGGGAGAGTTGGTGTTGGGTTAACGTTATACATATGGTAGAGTTGGTGTTGGGTTAACGTCTTACATATGGGAGAGTTGGTGTTGGGTTAACGTCTTACATATGGTAGAGTTGGTGTTGGGTTAACGTCTTACATATGGGAGAGTTGGTGTTGGGTTAACATCTTACATATGGGAGAGTTGGTGTTGGGTTAACGTCATACACATGGTAGAGTTGGTGTTAGGATATAATCATACTTATGGGAGAGTTGGTGTTAAGATATCATCATACATATAGACGAGTTGGTGTTAGGATAACGTCATATATATGGCAGAGTTGGTGTTAGGATAACGTCATATATATGGCAGAGTTGATGTTAGGAAAACGTCATATATATGGCAGAGTTGATGTTTGGATAACGTCATACTTATAGGAGAGTTGATGTTAGGATATGATCATACATATAGAAGAGATGATGTTAGGATGACGTCATACATTTGGGAGAGTTGATGTTAGGATAACGTCATACATATGGCAGAGTTGATGTTAAGGTATCATCGTACTAACAGAAGAATTGATGTTAGGATAACATTATACATATGGCAGAGTTGATGTTAGGATAACATCATACATATAGGATAGTTGATGTTAGGATATCATCATACATATAGGAGAGTTGGTTTTAGGATATCGTCATACATATAAGAGAGTTGATGTTAGGATATTATCATACATATAGCGACGTTGATATTAGGATATCATCATACATATGGGAGAGTTGTTCCGCGTTCGAAAAACAGCTGTGGGTGATTTGAAAGCAGACCGTTTTGTGTTGGTTTTCATACAATGGTATTACTATCGGCCGTTCAGAAAGTCATGGCGATCCACTGAACGTAAACCTGCCCAGGAATCACAAACAGCCTAAAAATGTTGGTGTTGACTGCTACGTCCTGTAAAGGATAAGCAACTAACTACATCAGAATCCTGCAGATCGGAACACATTTATCTCTGACAGTTAAAAAAGGACCCATTTACATACCCAAAGCATAAAGCCTAAACAAAGAGTCATAACAGTAGAGAGGATCGACTTCAATGCACCGGGTTTTGTCCCATATGGCTCGGTCTCTTTTGCGGCCTACCGAAAGCGTCTCACAAAGCACGAATTCCGTAGCTCCAGCGACGACCCCCGGAAGTCTCCGAGAAAAATGCACTCGTGAATCGAAAGACGGAGCCAGGGATCGAACCCAAAACCTTCGGAGCGCTAGGCAGACGGCTTGTCAACTTGGCCACATGGTGCCAGCCTCATATGTATATATATCAATCGGTATTGGATAGGTCATGTGATCAATAATATCGCCTGTACTCCTCTGGACTGGTCCTGGTACATGGGTCAGGGTGGGTCGACCCCGGTGTCCAGATCAATTGAAACATCTGCCTCTATGTGGGTTGGAACACATGACAGTGGGTCCGGCAGCCCAGCGTGCAAGCCACTGAGCTTGCGTATCTGAAAGTACTGACAGACCCAGGAGAACTTTGGTATATATATATACTAGCTGACCCGGCCCGGCTTCGCCCAGTCCCTGGTGGGGAGCATCTCATTTAATTCATATAAGTAGTCATATAAGTTCTCGTTCCCGTTACCGACTGTCTGTCTGTCTGTCTGTCTGTCTGTCTGTCTGTCTGTCTGTCTGTCTGTCTGTCTGACCCGGCCCGGCATTGCCCAGCTCCTGGTGTGGAGCATCTCATTTAATTCATATAAGTAGTCATATAAGTTCCCGTTCCCGTTACCGACTATCTGTCTGTCTGTCTGTCTGTCTGTCTGTCTGTCTGTCTGTCTGTCTGTCTGTCTGTCTGTCTGCCTGACCCTGTCCGGCTTCGCCCAGTCCCTGGTGGGGAGCATCTCATTTAATTCACATAAGTAGTCATATAAGTTCTCATTAAATTCATACAACAAAAAAAGTAACTTAAAAGAATGTCCTTCCAGACACCATCCATTATTTTTAATGAAAACGCTTGCTAATCACCTGCATGAGCTACAGTAACTTCTTAAGCAAATAAAGATGAGTTACAATGTTATGCATTGTGCATTATTTTTATGAAAACTTTAAAAATGCCTTACAGTTTGTATCATTATTTATTATAACTCATATGCCGGTAAATAACTATGGACACAGAGTTTATAAATCTTTGAAAACGATGCCACAATATGACTATAAGTTATACAGAAAAGTTATGCCCCTTGAAATAACTTTTACGGAGTTAGGTCCCCTGAAATATATACAATTATAATGAAAAATGAAAAATGAAATAATACTGAGTAAGCAGGCGATTTCACACTAAAAAACTATGACAGTTGACAGCTCTGGACTGAAAGGAAGGCGTGTAGAAAATTTCATCTCAATCGGATGGGCCGTTCGCGAGCGCACAAAGGACATACATAGATACATAGATACAGACATACGCTCCTTATTTATATATAAGATATATATATATATATATATATATATATATATATATATATATATATATATATATATATATATATATATATATATAGAGAGAGAGAGAGAGAGAGCACCAAGCTGTAGATCACAACATGAAGCCCTCAACAATCACCTAAGGTGGAATTCAATATTTCTGTTATTCATTGTATCTTATTTGTATTTTGTTGTATTCTTTCCATTTGTTTCCTATTACTGTAAGTGAATAACTACAGTTTTATTTCACTGAAGTCACTTTGGTAGTGTCACAGCTGGTTACACTGACGAATCGGACAACTACTATTGTAGCTGCAGAACACAAGAGAATATTTCAAAAACAGGGATTGACAAAAAACATTCACGAATGCAATCCAGTTAGAAAATTAAGATATTTCGGCAATATAAAGAGACACAGTTCTTTGTGAAACGATATGCTGAAAGAAAAATTGAAGGGAAAGCGTGCAAGAGGAAGACACTGATATATGTCTAACAGAACTATCTCTCCAACCAACCAACCAACCAACCAACCAACCAACCGACCGACCGACCGACCGACCAACCAACCAACCAACCAACCAACCAACCAACCAACCAACCAACCAACCAACCAACAACAACAATAACAACTACAATAACAACAACAACAATGCAATGCAACTGTGTGCCTCAGTAATTATTTCTTCCATATCGTTAATGTAAACCTACTTACCTACTACCTACCTACCTACCTACCTACCTACCAACCTACCAACCTACCAACCTACCTACCTACCTACCCACCTGTCGTGTGTGTGTAAAGAATGACTGTCGTATTAGTTACTTGTTCTTCTTTACCACTTTAGTGTCGTCCCTGGAGTGAAGAGAATCAACACCCACATTATGTTTAATTCAATATCTCTATTCTGGAGAAATCCAGCAGACTCCGTCCACACACTTCCTCAATCTGAAGACACCTTCCTCTCACTCTTACTCACCCCTGGATCATGCCCCCTCTCATTCTTCCCCAACATAACATACTTGACAACTCTCGCTTCAACAAATAAAAACAAGAAATTTATTAAAGCAAAGAGTATATGTAGGAGAAGTGTATGTGTGTATAAGGTGTAGAATGTGTGACGTGTATTCTAATGGTAGACCAGTGATTTAGAAGCATAGTCTGTAACATCATAGTGCTTAGCACACAACAGCACCATTTTTCCGGACAGTGAACCTCACCCAGAAGATGACGACTTTCTCCAATCACTCGAACAAACAGGATGCTGGTAATCCGATAGACACTGTTGATCTTGGTCTTCACTCTACCACACGGTGAAGTTACTCTGTTTCCTAATATTTGTTTGAACTGATAGTCCTCCAATTAACTGAAATGTCACTTGGGGAAAACTCTACTGTTTATTAGTTTCTGGTTATAACATTTTCCCCTCTTTTAGAACACAACCTATTAATGTTTGTTAGGTAGATGTGTGTATATATATATATATATATATATATATATATATATATATATATATATATATATATATATATATATATATATATATATATATATATATATATATATATATATATATCCTTAGTATGCGAGTTATTAATCTTCGGTGATGAAGCTTATCACTCATTAAACACAACACTTCTGTTCATACAATTCCACTCAGCAGAAGCCAGGTTCCCGCAAACCAACTTGGGTATAAGCCCTATGTAGCGGCCTCTCAGCAACCTCTGTCTTCAGATGTTGAGCCATCATTGTATCAAACTTTGAACTGCTTCTTCGTAGTAAATCCTCGCACACTCACGTGGAACACTCAAGGCGAACTGTACATGGAACCTGTAGAGCAGATAACATCATGGTGAGGGCAACTCAGTCCTGACCGTAATTAGGTGATTGTAGGCCAATAACAGCACTCAGATCTATAACAGAGATCCGATCTCTGTCATACGGCCAAATAACTCAATCATATGATCTGAGACATGGCAACACCAGGAAAGAATAAAGGAACAGGGTAGAAACCCAGCAATGCCCTACTGGAAGACCCTACCATTACACATTCCCCTCCTCCCTCTCAACCATCCTTAATCTCTCTAATTATTATTCCACTACATTGTCCTCAACTTCCCGAGTAAAATGATATATAACACAAGCTACCTGAAGCCACACAATAGAATACTAGTGCCGACGCTCCTATGATACTTTCTAGCACCGCACTTATAGAACATTCTATCACTAATCATAATACATTATATCACTACACAGTACTGTACTCTATTCCTAATCATACTCTTAAGTAGATATAATTAATTGCCTACCATATGTCTATTCCTGTTGTTACTCGAGAAACTAGGCAATCCGATTGGATCTATGTCCGTGGATAACTATCACTACTAAGATAGGCTAGTCCCTCTAATATAACACAACTCGGAATTATCCCCAATTTTAACACTTCAGAATGTTTTCCTCGACTCCATCCACCTGTTTACTGCACTGGATTTTATATGGGTGCTTGAGTGAGTCACCAGAAAGTCCAGACGCCAATCAGTCCAGAATCTGGCTTTATCCTCCTGTTTCCAGACTAACCAGTGTCAATTAGCTGTCAAGTTTCCTTTTCATCTGTGGAGTTCTTTGTCTCATCCAACAAATATCCGGGTTGTCTGTAAGCCGGAGACCTTTCTTCCGTTTTGTAGACAAATGTCGCCAGTACACACCTCTCGAACAACATCCTGTCATCAACTTGTCGACTATGTGTAGACAAATCTACGTGACTCCCTTTGATCTCATACACACTGTTGACCAGGTGTCGAGAATCTGTACCGACGTATTTCCCTCAGTTGTTCACCATAACAGAGTCAATTGTGTTAGCAAAATAATGTCGGGTTTGGTTATCATCGATCGACTAACAAGTTTATTTATCCTATGACATAGGCCCCCTCCTAAGAGAGTAGTCCGCTACAACTCTTTCTTCTTGGAGGTTCGATCCAGATGATCTATTCCTCTTCTTCAGGAGCTGGATGTCTAGACAGGAAATCAGCTCCAACATTTTCCTTCCCAGGTATATACTCCACTGTAAAGTGGTATGGCTGAAGTAGCAACGACCACCGCATCAAACGGGCGTTGAGCTTGTGAGAAGTGGCCAGGAATATCAAAGGTTGATGATCCGACTGAACTCGAAACTGAACTCCATACAAATAAGGCTGGAATTTTTGTACGGCCCATACAAGAGCCAAACACTCTCTCTCAACGGTCGAATAATTCCTCTCAGCCGGGAGAAGTTTCTTGCTTGCGTATGCCACTGGTTTCAAAACTGAAGCATCGTCTTTTCCTTCCTGTAACAAAGCTGCCCCAATCCCAATCCCACTTGCATCCGTTCTCAACACAAATGGTTTGGAAAGGTCCGGGAGCTGTAACACAGGTTTGCTGACCAAGGCCTCCTTCAACTGACTGTAGGCACTCTCACATTCTGGTGTCCAAACTATTTGGTCCGGGAATCCCTTTTTCAAGGTTTCTGTTAAAGGAGCTCCCAGTTCTGTGAAATGTGGGATAAATTGGTGGTAGAACCCACACAACGATAGAAAAGATCGCACATCCTTCTTCGTTTTTGGCCTTGGAGCAGTTCTGATTTTCTCTAGGTTCTTTTCCTCGGGGACAATGTGTCCTAGAGTGATGGTGTGACCTAGAAATTCCAGAATCTGGTAACCGATCATGCACTTGGTTGGGCGAGCTGTAAGCCCCGCTTCCTTGAGCCTATTGAAAACACTTTCCAAGGATTGTAAATGGTCATCCAAACTGTCACTGGAAATCAGAATATCATCCATGAATGAGATGATGGACGGATCCTTTAAAGGATCTAGTAAAGTCCTCATCATGCGAGTAAACACACTAGGTGCATTGCTGAGTCCAAAGGGCATGACCTTGAATTCATAATGTCCACTGGGGGTACTGAAGGCCAGTAGGGGTCGAACCTCTGGTTTGACCGGAATCTGATAATACCCGCGACTCAGATCCACCTTTGAGAAATACCTTGCCTTATGGAGCCTCGCGAATAACTGAGTTGGATTCGGCAAAGGTTCCACCTGAAATTGTGTATGGCTGTTCAGAAGTCGGTAGTCTATACACAACCGGTGTTCTCCACTTGGTTTTCGTAACAAAACTACCCCCGCATTGTATGGGGATGTGGAAGGTGCAATCACGTCATCCTCCAACAGTTTCTGTATTTCCTCCTCAGGGCCTTTTCTTTAGAGAATGGCACTGGGTAAACCTTTATGCGAACAGGCTCTTGAGTTTTCAAAATCATCTCGAACTCCACCAACCTCGTTCGTCCTGGTTTATCAGTCAGTATCTCCTTATGAGACTTGAGAACCTGGGTTATCTTTTCCCTCTCCTGGGAAGTCAGATCAGGGTTCACCTGTACATCCTTGTAGGTTTCCTGGTGTACCAGGGGATATTCCCTTCCCTCGTTGGTTCCCACTTCCGTCTCCACTGCAACTGCCATTGCCAGGAGGTGAGCTGCTTTTTCTCCTGGTCTCTCTTCGTATTTCCGCAAGAGATTGATATGGAAAATCTTCGACTTTCCCCGTATCCGGATCTGATAGTTCGTTCTGGATATCACCCTTTCCACGGGAAATGGTCCTTGCCAACCTATCTCCAGTTTGTTGTTTCCCGTTGGGAGTAGCAACAATACTTTATCTCCCACCTCTAGAGATCTGTCTTTAGACCTACGGTTGTAGTAAGCCGCATGTCTTTTTCTGGCCTTTTTCAAATTTTGATTTGCCAGAGTCCATCCCTTGTGAAGTTTTTCTTTCAGTTCCTCCACATATTTGTAAGAAGAGATCACTTCTTCTGATGTCCCCTCTTCAGTCCAACTCCTCAACATGGCTTCCAACGGTCCCTTGATTGGACGACCAAACAGCAACGTAGCAGGTGGTAGTCCTGTTGAGCCATGAGGAACTTCTCGATAGGCAAAGAGGGCTGCTGGGATATATTCATCCCACCTATCAGGTTTTTCCTGCGCTAGTTTCCTGAGCATTGTCATCAACGTGCCGTTGAAACGCTCTACTTGTCCATTGGCTTGAGGGTGGTAAGGGCTGGTATGGATATGGTTAGAGTGGAATACCCTAAATACCTCCTCCATAAGTTTTCCACAAAACTGGGACCCATTGTCCGTCAGTATTTGATCAGGAAAGCCTAATCTAGTAAAGGCCTCCATCAGTGCGTCCGCCACTCGTTTCGAGTCAATCTTGGTCAACGGTATGGCTTCACCCCACATTGTACAGCAATCCACCATGGTGAGTATGTACATGTTCCCCTTCCTAGTCCTAGGAAGTGGACCCACAATATCGATGGCTACCCTCTCGAAAGGAGAGTTCATGATGGGCATTTCACCCAAGACCAACGGCGCTGTCCAGTGTTTCGGTGCCACCCTCTGGCACTCAGGGCATGACTTCACATACCGACGCACATCACCTGTCATTCCCGGCCAATAGTAATGGCAGGAAATTCGCTGCATCGTGGCGGCAATACCCATATGCCCACTGAATGAGATGGTATGCCCCATATGAAGAATCTGGGAACGGTGGGCCTTTGGGACCACCAACTGACCATGTAGGTTGTCTCCCCTTCCGGCTCTCCTGTATAGTATCCTATTCTTCATATAGTACTGCCCCCGTTTGGGTGGATCAGCACTTTTCTGCAGCTTTTTGTAGCAAGGACGTAGAGTAGCATCCTCACTCTGGGCAGTTCGCAACTCCCCTGGCAGTGGGTTAGTCACATTGGCTTCTGCCTCATCCGTTCTCGTCTGAGAGCAAGTCTGAATTGCTCCCATATGGACTGGCTCCCTGGGCATTCCCAGAAAGACATACCGGCAACCGAGGATTATGGGAAAAATGGGATCAGTCAACACCGCGGCCTTGATGGTGCCGGTGACATATCTTGACCGAATCTCCACTCTGGCAATGGGCAATTTCATGGCTACAGCACTCTTCTGTGCAGGCTGTATCTCCATGGTTTCACCTGTGAATTGTTCTGGATGTACCAGATCCGCAGAAATCACGGCCTCCCCGCCCAGTCCTGTGTCGTATAAACACTCCACTTGACGACCGTTAACTTCTACCAATTCCACTACAGGTGGTTTTTCCTGGTCTGGAGTCTCTACTTCGGCCTCGACCTGTTCGGTGGGCTCCACCTTAGGTTTTCCGGGGCACACGACGAATTGAGTGTCTCCTGACTTTCCTCTGCAGTCAATAGCATTGTGTGTATTCGACCTGCAGTGTTTGCACCATTTCCCTGTCCTAGATTTTCTTGTGCCGGACTTGAGTGAGCTCTCCTGGTGGTGAACATCCTTGTCGACCTTGGCATTGTCAGTGTCCACCTGCGTTGAAGTCACTTGGCATGCCGCGAAGTGAGGGTTCTTAGCCTTCGATTTGCAATCCCTCGTATTGTGAGAAGGTGACTTACAAATCGAACACCACTTCTCCGACCATGGTCGTTTTTGTGTAGAGCTCGAAGTTTTCTTGCTTTCCCCCTTCGTCTTCTCCGAACTCTCCTCTGAAGTTTTGACATATGGTTCCACCTTTTTAGTTCCTGTGCTTTTTGCTTTCTTCAGGTTATGTTTTTCCTGACTTTTGGTGTTTGTAGAAATGTTCTCTGCTGCCTCCCCATGGACCTCGACGAACCGTTCCGCCAATTTCGTCACCATGTCGATTCGTTCCGCCCCTTGTTCTCCCAAGAATGTCCTGAGAGGTTTCGACATTTGCTTCCGCATCTGGTCGACTACCGTGAGCTCTTCCAGACTCTCATAGTCATGCGAAAACCCAGCCAAATCCATCCACCTATGGAGATATGCTTTCAGGCGCAGACTATAGGCGGTGAACAACTCCCCCGGTTCTCGTTTCGCTCCTCGAAATTTTTTCCGGTAGGTATGGGACGTAACCTCGAATCGTTTCAGCAAAGCCGTCTTCAACTCGTCATAATTGTTCTCATGTCCTGGTGGCAGGCGAGAATAAACCTCGTAACCGGTCCCGCATAAACCCTGGGATAGCTTGAGATTCAATTTGTTACGCTCCAGACCCATAGCAACTGACATAGCCTCGAAGCGTTGAAGGTACTGGTCAATCTTCTCTTTGTCCTCCTCGTAGATCGCTAGAGGGAACTTCATAGCATGGTAGCTATGTCCACTTACTGGTGTTGAGCCAGGGAGAGAGGAACCTCCCACTGCTCCCTCAGTTTCCCCACTAGATTGCCTCTTGAGCTCGAGTTCCCGCATCCGGTACTCATGCTCCCTTTTCTGAGCCTCTTGTTCCGCTTCCCGTTGCTTAGCAGCTTGCTCAACCTCAAGTATCTTAACAGCTTGCTCTGCTTCCAATTTTTTAGCTTCTATTTCCAGCCTTCTCATGGCTTGTTCAGCCTCAAGTTGCCTAGCAGCTTGTTCTGCTTCCAATTTCTTAGCTGCTTGCTCCAACTCCATCCTTCTCAATTCCAACTCGGCCTTTCGATCTTCCCTTTCTGCTTGACGATACTCCCTCTCCACTTCCTGTATGTAATCCGTTAGAGCAGAACCCGACAATCCCATGTCTTCCCCCTTTGCTCTAAGTTCCGCCGTAGTTAATCTAGGAGTGGCCATTTTACAGAGAGGTAACTCAGCAGATAGAGTATAGATTATCTCTAAACCAATATATAGCTAATGACAAAATACTATTAATCTATATATTTATAACACACCACACACACAACACAATCACTCAGTGACAAGAGTAGAATCAGGACCACAGACCTATGCAGACGTGTGAAGTGTGAACAGGTAAGATAAGTCCTAACACCTATCCACATTCACTCTAGCTGGATTCTCACTAATAGGATATCTCCATCCTCTAACTAAAGATCCCGTGTTAAAAGATCCCGTTGTCTAAAGATCCCGCTGTCGAAAGATCACGTTTACGAGCCCCCAATAAATGTCGTGTGTGTGTAAAGAATGACTGTCGTATTAGTTACTTGTTCTTCTTTACCACTTTAGTGTCGTCCCTGGAGTGAAGAGAATCAACACCCACATCATGTTTAATTCAATATCTCTATTCTGGAGAATTCCAGCAGACTCCGTCCACACACTCCCTCAATCTGAAGACACCTTCCTCTCACTCTTACTCACCCCTGGATCATGCCCCCTCTCATTCTTCCCCAACATAACATACTTGACAACTCTCGCTTCAACAAATAAAAAACAAGAAATTTATTAAAGCAAAGAGTATATGTAGGAGAAGTGTATGTGTGTATAAGGTGTAGAATGTGTGACGTGTATTCTAATGGTAGACCAGTGATTTAGAAGCATAGTCTGTAACATCATAGTGCTTAGCACACAACAGCACCATTTTTCCGGACAGTGAACCTCACCCAGAAGATGACGACTTTCTCCAATCACTCGAACAAACAGGATGCTGGTAATCCGATAGACACTGTTGATCTTGGTCTTCACTCTACCACACGGTGAAGTTACTCTGTTTCCTAATATTTGTTTGAACTGATAGTCCTCCAATTAACTGAAATGTCACTTGGGGAAAACTCTACTGTTTATTAGTTTCTGGTTATAACATTTTCCCCTCTTTTAGAACACAACCTATTAATGTTTGTTAGGTAGATGTGTGTGTGTGTATATATATATATATATATATATATATATATATATATATATATATATATATATATATATATATATATATATATATATATATATATATATATATATATATATATATATATATGTCCTTAGTATGCGAGTTATTAATCTTCGGTGATGAAGCTTATCACTCATTAAACACAACACTTCTGTTCATACAATTCCACTCAGCAGAAGCCAGGTTCCCGATAACCAACTTGGGTATAAGCCCTATGTAGCGGCCTCTCAGCAACCTCTGTCTTCAGATGTTGAGCCATCATTGTATCAAACTTTGAACTGCTTCTTCGTAGTAAATCCTCGCATACTCACGTGGAACACTCAAGGCGAACTGTACATGGAACCTGTAGAGCAGATAACATCATGGTGAGGGCAACTCAGTCCTGACCGTAATTAAGTGATTGTAGGCCAATAACAGCACTCAGATCTATAACAGAGATCCGATCTCTGTCATACGGCCAAATAACTCAATCATATGATCTGAGACATGGCAACACCAGGAAAGAATAAAGGAACAGGTAGAAACCCAGCAGATGCCCTACTGGAAGACCCTACCATTACACATTCCCCTCCTCCCTCTCAACCATCCTTAATCTCTCTAATTATTATTCCACTACATTGTCCTCAACTTCCCGAGTAAAATGATATATAACACAAGCTACCTGAAGCCACACAATAGAATACTAGTGCCGACGCTCCTATGATACTTTCTAGCACCGCACTTATAGAACATTCTATCACTAATCATAATACATTATATCACTACACAGTACTGTACTCTATTCCTAATCATACTCTTAAGTAGATATAATTAATTGCCTACCATATGTCTATTCCTGTTGTTACTCGAGAAACTAGGCAATCCGATTGGATCTATGTCCGTGGATAACTATCACTACTAAGATAGGCTAGTCCCTCTAATATAACACAACTCGGAATTATCCCCAATTTTAACACTTCAGAATGTTTTCCTCGACTCCATCCACCTGTTTACTGCACTGGGTCTTATATGGGTGCTTGAGTGAGTCACCAGAAAGTCCAGACGCCAATCAGTCCAGAATCTGGCTTTGTCCTCCTGATTCCAGACTAACCAGAGTCAATTAGCTGTCAAGTTTCCTTTTCATCTGTGGAGTTCTTTGTCTCATCCAACAAATATCCGGGTTGTCTGTAAGCCGGAGACCTTTCTCCCATTACAGAATCCTTCTGACCTCTAGCAGGCATTCTGTCTATCACTTGCAACGACCAACTTCCGTTTTGTAGACAAATGTCGCCAGTACACACCTCTCGAACAACATCCTGTCATCAACTTGTCGACTATGTGTAGACAACTCTACGTGACTCCCTTTGATCTCATACACACTGTTGACCAGGTGTCGAGAATCTGTACCGACGTATTTCCCTCAGTTGTTCACCATAACAGAGTCAATTGTGTTAGCAAAATAATGTCGGGTTTGGTTATCATCGATCGACTAACAAGTTTATTTATCCTATGACACCACCCACTCACGCACCCAACTACTTACCTACCTACCAAACTACCTACCAACCTACCTACCTACCTACTACCTACCTACCTACCTATCTACCAACCTACCTACCTACTACCTACCAACCTACCTACCAACCTACCTACCTACTACCAACCTACCTACCTACTACCTACCTACCAACCTACCTACCTACTACCTACCTACCTACCAACCAACCTACCAACCTACCTACCTACTACCTACCAACCTACCTACTACCTACCAACCTACCTACTACCTACCAACCTACCTACCTACTACCTACCAACCTACCTACCTACTACCAACCTACCTACCTACTACCTACCTACAAA